>CM053784.1:152360494-152960494 GCA_028749045.1 Cupressus sempervirens | reverse complement strand
TATTTTGTTAAGTATCTTGTCTTTAGATCATTTTAGAAAATTGTTTTAAAATCAAATTAGGGTTTTAGTTTGATCCTAATTAAATATAAGAATAGGTTAAGGGATATATTGTAAATCATAAGTACCTGGATTATACACTGGAAACGAGAATATAAACCTGTACATTTGAATTAACATTATATTATTAAGATTAAATCAAATTGTGAGACTATTCTATATTTCTGTGTTATCTGTATTATGGGGTGTTTAGGTTTTGTCCTAGCGTTGACCAGTCCTAGGTTGTTACCAGAGGCTTGGGGATTATGTGAATGTGATGTTATGTTGTTTTGATCTCGATCTTTTAAACCCAACCCTGGTGATGTGTTGATATGCTCTATGACATGTTTGTAATTACTGTTTGTTATTGCTTTCCAGTTTCCTAGTGTGAAGCTGAAGTGTATGTATATAAGATACCTGACTTAACCATTTTTGAGTCATCGATCAGTTATATTGGATAACCATTTTTGAGTCATCGATCAGTTATATTGGATAACCATTTTTGAGTCATCGATCAGTTATATTTGATAACCATTTTTGAGTCATCGATCAGTTATATTTGATAACCATTTTTGAGTCTCGATCAGTTACACTTGGATTGCTTTTCGGTCGCTTTAGAGGACTGAAGTGTTTGTTATGTGCTTGATGATGTCATGTGTTGACTTGACCATTTTGGAGTCTTTGATCAGTATTGTGATTTATTATTGGGATACTTTCTGGTTGCTCATTGGAGAACCATTGGATTTTGTGATTTATCATTGATGCCTTCAGTTGCTGATAGAGAACTGTTGTGATCATATGATTATTATTTGATGCTTATCTGTTGCTCATGAAGAACTGATGTAATTTTTGTGGCTTATCTTTTATGATGTTTTTCAGTCACTTGTATAGGACTGAGGTGATTTTATTATGATTCTTTAATTCGTGATTTCATGAGCCTAGGGTAGGTTATCTATGTGTAGTGTCGGGAAGTGGCTTGCAATGGGGATCGGGGCCCTAAGAGGCTGCCTGAAGTAACCCATTGTAAGTTGTTTTAACAAGTGAAAACATCTCACCTAAATACTGACTTAAATGAACCTAATAAGATAATTGTATGTTCTCTCCCATGCCTTGAGTGCTAGTACAGGCTAGGATGGGGTAGAGAGAACGCTTGGTTGTGACCTTGCATTCCATAGTATGCCTCGTCAGTACGAGAGGATATTAATGGCCAACAGATTACTGAGGACTCGAGATTCCTGAGGGATTGCTTGGGTAACTTCCAATGTGATTCATGTGATGACACTTTCTCGCTTGTATAGTAGGTTTCCTACGTGTCTTTGTGGTTCCTCTGGGTCTAGATGTCTATCTATGTTGGAACCTTTGAGTTAGTGTACTTTTAGGATTTCCCAGACTTAGAGAGTACTTGTGTTTTGTGTTTGATACCTTGTTTGGGACTTGAGACTATCTCCTCAGCGCAGTGGGAGTGGACCATTTAGGTTCCACGCGGTCGGGTGGTAGTGCTTTTACTCTTACCATTTGAGATCCGTCCGTGGTCACCGTGGCTGGAGCTTTCTTGGTTGGCATTTACCTTCACTATGTTCTTGGATTATTATGATGGATGGTTAGATTTTATGATAGATGTTTTATCATTATGGATGTATGGATATATCAGGTATGTTATTAGTTTCATTTATTTTACTGTACTTTGTATCATGTATTTGAGGATGATGTATCTTTATCTTTACATATGTATATTCTTTTAAGCCTTTCATACCCTATGACATGTACAGTGGATGATTGAGCATTCTGAATTAATTTGCCAAGAGGCATTTGGAACAAATGTATATTATGGACATTGGACTTTATTATTATTCTTTCATGTGGAGGTAGTAGTTGTTAGACTTAGAATTAATTAAATTTAAATGTGACTCAACGTCTTGGGATCCTTAATGAATGTAACTGGTTATGTATGTTTGTTGATGATTACATGTTATTGCTTCTGCTACTATGTGTTTGATGTGTATGTTATACATTCTTACTTTAAAAAAAAAAAAAATGTTTAGCAAACTTAGTAAAACTTTAGGTTAATTCTTTTGGATCCCTTGGCGGGGCATTACAGATTTGACACAAATCCTAATTACCAAAAACTAAAACCATAGAAAGATTAAAAACCTAGCATACATTCCATTTCCATGAACCAAATACATGCCACAAAATTTCCATAAAAACTAGATGGCACACAAAAAGAGGTGACAAGAAAAATTCCCAAAATTCAAACATTCTAGAATTTGATGAAATAAAAAACCCACATCCAAAAAAAGGCAAAGCATCCAAAAATAAAATAAAATATGAGCCACAAGTTTACATGCAATTTCTAACATCACAATGCCATAAATTTTTTTAAATTAAAATCACTTAACCATCAAATGTCCACTCCTATCCAACTAGATCAAATTAAGGCATGTAAATGGTGGGGGACACTAGTTCTTAGCCTCCAACTAACTAGCAATCAAAAATTAAGATCTTAAATAGATTAAAACATAAGAAATGAGAAAGCCCTACCTCATGCAAATGCCCAAATCTGGGGATTGCAACCAAAAAATGAATAACCAATCGAATGCAATGAAATGTTTGACAAAGAAGGAGATCCCACAATGAATGTATCAAGATTATCCTTGCGATGATTCAATGAGCCAAACTATCTCAATGAACAAATCGTGCTGAGAGAGCCAAAGAGGGTTTTGAAGGATTTTCTCCAAAACCATGAAATAAAAAGTAATCTAAGTCAGAATCATTATAATCATTTTTATAAAAGTGACTTATAAATCATAATATTAAATGCTTAATAAACTAATTAGCCACTTTTCCCAAATAAATCACACAATTCCAAGTAATTAGAATTCAACTACAACAAATTAGTTGGTAATTAAAATAAATTAAATAAATAATAAAATATTCCCCAAATCAATTAAATTAACATTTAATAACATTTTTTGCAACAATTGTAGAGCCCTAAATGCATAGATATGCTCATAGGTTTAATCACATAATGCATCATGAATCTAGATTTACCAATTATCAGAGGGTTAACAATAACAATTAGATAGATACATTGCCCATACAAGGATGGGATTGGATCAACATGAGTAGTTAAAATCACTATCTCCTAGTGCTGCTGTTGGGGATATAGATACACATTTAGATTTTGAACTTAGAGAGAATGTACCTAATACATATTTAGTAAATAAACAAACATTGAGTGTAGATGCTCAATATATAATAATTGAAGCACACAAAGACATAATCACATGAATGAGAATATGACACCATGTATATCTTGCAAGTAAGTGACTATGGCTTTGTTCCCACTTCACATTGACAACAACAAGAAATCCACACATATATAGCAATGGTGTAATACATCATAATAACATATAATCACATACTAAAAAAAATGGTTTAAATCATTTAAATAATCCGTTTTCATCATTGAGCATATATTTAGTGAAGGTAAATGACAAATATCCATAGTATAAGAAACACTATCAATGAATCCAATAATATCCATGTGATAACTTAGTAATCATAATTCATATCTGAATACAAAATAAATGAGACATCATCATAAGGAATCATGTCATATCACTAACATCATCATGTAGATATGATCAATCTAAATATTAACACATCTAACATCTAGCAACTATGATATTGATAATCAAAATATTGTACAATCATTGAAGCATATCAATATGCAAATACAAATGAAAATCCATCAAAGTATAGCTCGGTTCAAAACAACCATGCAACAAAATGCAAAGACAAGAGACACTACACTCTTGGCATATGAATGACCAAATGATTTGGATAATTTAGTTGTCTTACATTGTAAAACTTATCCCTTGAAATAAGAAAGTTATGTTCAAAAAATAACAAGAGTAGATATCAGACTTTGCATTGCTTGGGAACATATTTTTAATGTGCCCATTTTGTTGTTGTTTCAAAGTACTTTCTTGGTGTAAAACAAGATAGGTAGCTTGCTTAGTCCTTAGCTTCTCAAGGACTTTCTTAGGATTTCTCTTAGCCTATTAGGGTTCCATTTTATACCCTAATCCCTAGAGGATCTCTACCCTATCCTCTAACTACTCCCTACCTATATACACCAGTGGAATTGCCTATTGGACTCATCAATGCCTCTTCAAGCCTATTTGTCAGCTACAATTTTTGATCTTTTTTCATGATTCCTGCCACTATAAGTAATGAGGGGTTCCCTTATGATGTTGGACATCATCCAACCTTTTGGACTTAAAACCAATAGGGTTTTCTATTGATCTTTGAAAAACTTCCCAAGTTGCACTAATTAGGCCTAATTGAATTAGCCCTCCTACTTGGATTTTTGGGTTTTAACTCCAATTTTCTCTAAAAAATATGGAAAAAAATAAATTTAGATTCGAGTACCCTTTTGGAAAACCTCAAGGATTTTGTGGGTCTCAAGTCTCCCAGCCATCCGTACACCTAAAAGTAACTTTTATGCCTATAATTAAGGGTTTCACAATAAGGATGACAAGATTGACTAGTGTCTGATAATTCCCTCAAAAAAATTTAATATGAGACCTTCTCCTTTGGAATATAGTGGCATCACTCACCCCTCCTCCTTTTGCAACTCCTAGTTTGAAGTATCCTTCACATTCAAACCCCAATACCTTCTTGCCAATACTGTGATTGCCTAACCAAGCATCAATGACTTTCCTAGGGCATCAAATAATTTAAATAATTTATTCAAATCTCCACAGCTCCAAAACCTATTCACACTGGCTCTACTCCCATTTTCCCAAAATCCATGAAGAACTTATGGGAGAACCATTCTTGCGCAGATGGTCAAACTGGACCAGTAGACAAAGTATTTACAAATGAATTTCAAATCCTACTTGAATGAGCACCTAAAAAATTGAAATATGAATGGGAAAGTATTATAATAACATTAACTACACTATTCCAAAAAAAACCCTAAACTTCAATCCATTCTTGAGGATAGCAAACTAAAAATAAGAAAAAACTGTCAAAATTGTGCAAAATGTGTATTTCTTAATAACAAAACTTTCCTCTTACAATATCCAACCCTTGGGATGGGTAATTTTATGGTTTTTCTATGGCAACCATCCATCTCCAAACCATGACATATGCTATTCTTGCTGAAATGTTGTCAAGCAACTTTTCAAAGTTACAAACAACTTTTGTATTTTTGTAATTTTAAAACCTCTATCACTTGGAACCTTCCTATTAGGTATTTAACATGGTCCATTTATTATTTATAGGCATGATTTAGCCTTTAGATCATCAAACCACATGTTTTTGGCCATTTTGTCCTATTTGACAACTTTGTCAACATTGACATCTTTTTGACAAGTTTCTCATCCCTTGTTCCAAATGACATTTAGGATCTCCAATCCATACAATGGAATATAAAAAAATCATGGAGGAAAAGGTAAGTAAAAAACCATACCTTCCTCATGCTTTCATGGTCCTAGACCCATAACCCTTAACACAAACAACACTTAAACAAACACACCAAAAACTTCTAGAATGGAAACTTCACCTAGGAACAACTCAAACAAGGAGATCACCTTGAAAGGTTCAAACTCACACTTTTGACCTGGCCAGACTTAGTACATGCCAAAAATCCAACTAGAAACCAAAACAAAGAACTAGTCCTAGGGTTTGATTAAGGTGCTCCTGCACCATATTGCCCCAAACAAAAATAAATTATCCATCCTTGTATTATGTAAGGTGGAATCAATACCAAACCTCTTGAAATCCATCTCTCTAATCCACATAGTATCAGCCTCATCCTTGCCAATCCATTTGACAAGATGTTCTAAGTAGTCCTTCTTCCTAGTCTACTTGTAGATCCCTGAATCTTGTATCCTATCTGCTTGTAGAGGAGGAGTAGGGGTTAGGTGTAAGTCTACTACATCTTGGTTGACCTATTGAAGAATCTTATCAACATCATGGATAGGTCTTTTGTAGGAAATCAAATCTGCAACATTGAAAATTGGTTACCATCCAATGTCTTCAAGAAGTGTCATCTTGTAAGCAGTATTGCCATACTTGGCAAGTATTTTGCAAGGACTCAACCTTCTCATCTAGAGCTTAGGTGGTATCCATTTTGGAAATCTATGTTTTTTTAGGTGCACCATCACAAGATCTCCTACTTGAAATTGGACATCCCTCTTTGCTATATCCGCTTTTTATTTTAGTTTTTCAATATTTTTTAGATGATCTCCTCCTCACATTCTCATGGACTTTCCTCATGGATTGGGAAAAGTCTTGAGCATAGCTGGTTCCTTGTACTCCATCCTTCAACTCTCTCAAATAAAAAACTCCTCTAGGATGAAAACCTTAAACTATTTCAAAAGGACTTTTACCTGTAGATCTATTCACCATGTCATTGTAAGCATATTCAGCCTGCCCAATGAGTTGGTCACATGTTTTACCATAATCCTCTATGAGACATCTCAGTAGGTTACCAAGAATCTTATTAGTCACCTCTATTTAGCCATTAGTCTATGGATGGTAAGCATATACAAAAGACAAGTTAGTCCCAAGCCTTCTCCACAATGTTTCCCAAAAGTGGCTCATGAACTTGGTATCCTTGTCTGAAATAATGCCATCAGTCTATGGATGGTAGGCATATACAAAAGACAAGTTAGTCCCAAGCCTTTTCCACAATGTTTCCCAAAAGTGGCTCATGAACTTGGTATCCCTATTTGAAATAATGCTCATAGGTAGATCATGAATCCTAACCACCTCTTTGAAAACCAAATGAAAAATTTGAGAAGCATCATGTATGGTCTTGCAAGGTACAAAATGGGCCATCTTATTAAACCTATCCACAATCACATAAATACTATCATGCCCCTGCCTTGTCCTTGATAGACCAACTACAAAATCCATACTTATACACTCCCATGTCCTACTAGGGATTGGAAGTGGTTGTTAAAGACCAGAATTTGAGGATGTCTGCTTGGCTTTTTGGTAGAGTATGCAACTCTCAATATACTATCTAATATCTTTAGTCATCCTAGGCCAAAAATAAAACCTAGTGATTAACACTTGAGTTTTATTGAAACGACAACTAAGTGCCCCATTATGATTTTCTTTGATTAAAGTTTGGACCTCATTGACCCAAGATAGGAACACAAAGTTTACTTCCTTTAAACAATAAGTCATTCTATAATCTATAATTAGATAAATCACCATGAAAGTTATTTTTGAACTCCTTGCATACCTTGTAGATTTGAGCAAAATCTTCACCATTAGCATATAGGTTTTTGAAGCTTTCAATGCCTATGCTTTATCTAAGTTGAACCTCTTGGACTGTAAGGAATCTTCATCTCAATGCATTAGCTATCTTGTTTTGCACCCCCTTCTTATGTTTGATGGTAAATGTGTAGGCTTGTAAGTACTCTACCCATTTCATATGCTTGCAGCTAAGTTTGTCTTGGGAATTAAGGAAACTGAGAGCTTGGTTATTTGAGTACACAAAAAATTCCTTTGTATGCAAGTAGTGCCTTCACTTACTTAGGGCTTGGACTAGATCATAAAACTCTAAGTCATAGGAAAAGTACTTCCTCTTTGCATCATTGAGCTTCTCACTATGAAAATCCATTGGCATTCCTTCTTGGCTTAGAACAATGCCAATAGCCACATTACTGGCATCACAATCCATCTAGAAAAGTTTCTCAAAGCTAGGGACCACTAGTGTAGGTAGTTATTCTATCTTCTTTTTGAGTGTCTCAGAACCATGATAAACTTGTGGGGTCTAATGGAACTTTGTTTTCATACCACCTTTGATTGTAGCCAACATAGGAGCAGATATACCACTGAAATGTCTGATGAAATTTCTATAGTATTGTGCCAAACCATAAAAAATTCTCACATCTAATGCAATCTTGGGATAGGCCAACTTAGAAGGGCATCCACCTTATCTTGATCAATTTTGAGGTTACCTTGAGACAAAACAAAGCTAAGATAAAATAGCTCCTATTTCTTGAAGTCACACTTCTCCAAGTTTATCATTAGCTTTTCTTCATGCAAGTTCTTGATATGCTCCTCTTTAGTTTTGCTACAAATTAAGATGTCATCTAAATAGACAACAACAAACTTACCAATGTAATCTGCCAATACCTCATTCATAAGCCTTATGAAGGTAGATGGAGGATTAGATAAACCAAATGGAATTACAAGCCACTTATACAAACCTTCTAAGTTTTGAAGGATATTTTCCATTCATCCCCTTCATTTATTTTGATTTGATGGTAGCCACTTTTCAAGTCTATCTTGGTGAAATCTTTACTTCCCCTAAACAGTCCATTAGGTCTTCAATTATAGGTATTGAGAACCTATACCTAATGGTGTTTCTATTAATGGATCTAGAATCTATACAAAGTCCCCAAGTTCCTCCTTTCTTGGGTGCTAAAATAGAAGGGATTGCACCTGGGCTAATGCTTTTCCTAATTAGGCCTTGTGTAGGAGCTCTTGGATTTGTTTGGTAATTTCCTCAATTTGTTGAGGGGTCATCTTATAGAAAGATTTGTTGGGTAGGGTAGCTCCTGGGATAAAGTTTATTTGGTGGCTAACAAGTATCTTAGGATGTAGGGTGGCAGGTTGTCCATCACTAACAATAGTTTTATACTCCTCAAGTAATTCTTTTGCCTCGCTTGGGATCTCTAATTTCTTGGTAGTAGTTTCATCTTTAGGTTTAAAAACAATGCAAATCCAACTCCATCTCCTTCATCTAGGGTCTTTAGGAACTCCTTCTCACCAATCATGAGAGCACTTGGAGCTAAGACCTTCAACTCTCCTTCTAGGTAGGATTGGATCTTGAAAGTCACCCCATTCTTCTTGAATGAGTAAGCATTTTTAGTTCCATCACGTATGGCTTGGTTATCAAATTTCCATGGCCTTCCAAGTAGAAGGTGGCATGCATCCATGGGAAGAATATCATATAGCACCTTATCCTTATGTCTCCCTATGGTGAACTCTACCCATGATTTCTCTCAGAATATGTTGTCCTTTATTTAGCTAGGTGACCTTGTATGGGTTGGCATGTGGAATTATTTTTAGCTTCAACTTGCTAATTGCCTCTTCACTAATTATCTTGTCAATTGAGCCTAAGTCAATGATGAGTCTACACACCTTTCCCATGATTTTGCATATGATCCTAAAGAATGCTTTTCTATGATTTGGTTCTTCTTTAATTGGCTCCTTAATCAATGTTCTCCTTGTCATCAAGTTCTCCCCTTCCTCTGATTCTAGGGGTACCTCAGAGTGCTTGTTGCTGCTACTAGATTCTTTTTGCACATAGTTGACTCTTTTTGTGTTTCCTTGGAAAGCTAAGCCTTTTTTAGGTAGCCTATATGCATGGTGTCCTAGCTGATTACAATGATAGCACTTTATGGTGGAAAAGTAGGATCCTCTCCCTCGGTTGTTGCTCCTTCCTCTCCAACTAGTGTTAGAGCCTCTACCCCTACTAAAACTTCCTCTTCCTAAATTTCCTTCTTTCTAGGACATATTCTTTGGAGATTCTTTTTCCTTGTACTACATCAAGTGGTATTAGAGCTAGTTGATCTTGTGGATTTGTTACATAGGGTTTGGGGGGGAATAGTGGGGCACCGACTACGAGGGCCCTATAGGGAGAAGATGATGATCTTGGAATATTTCTCAAAGAAGATTGAACCCTAGGCTGATTGCAAATCTCTATGATGCCATAGAGCTGAGGATTACAGAGAAGATTAAAGAAGATTTCAAATATGAGATGGAGCTTATGAAGAATGATATGGTCATTGAGATCATGAGAGATACAACTGGTGTACCTAGAAATGTGGGTACTAAGGATGGTTAGGAGGAAGATATCAAAGAATTTGAGGTTGTTGGATCTAGTGGTGAAGATAGAGCTAATTGGATGGAGAGACGTATAGAAGACATAACTGGTCAGTTGGATAGATTTGACACTTAGTTGAAGTTGAAGCATAAGATGAATGTTTCTAATTTCTCAGCTACTTTGAATCCTAAAGACCTGAATGATTGGATTGGTAAATTGGAAGATTATTTTGAGTTAGAGGATATTGGAGATCTGATTAGAGTGAGGTTAGTGCAAACTAAGTTCAAAGTACATGCTTCTTTATGGTGGAAATAATTGCAAAGATATAGAGAAGAAGACAATGAAATGAAGATCACTAGGTGGAGATTGATGGTGACAAAATTGAAGGCTAAGTTCATTCTTGCTAATTATGAACTTGAATTGTTTACGAGGTTGCAAATTTTGAAGCAGAAGGACATGACTATGAAGGATTGTGCTGAGGAGTTCTACAAGTTAACAATTTAGTTTGGAAATAGAGAGCTTTCTAAAGAAAAGGTGGCTAGATATATAAATGGTTTGAGATTCAATATTTAGGACAAGATTCCTATACTAAAGATTGGTTTAGTTGATGATGCTTATCAATATGCTCTAAAGGTAGAAGAAAATTTGAAGAGAAGAAATTAACGCAATTCTTGATCGAAGGAGAAGCATGAACATTTGGTAAAGAATAAACAGATTGTTGAGGATGAACCAAAACCTGTTGAACATAAGAGAAGAACATGTAGAGGTGCATTTAAAGATACTTGTTTTAAGCATGTGAAGAAGGTCATAGATATTTTGAATGTTCCTAGAAGGTTGGTGATAAAAGAGTTTTTGTGGTGAATGAGAATGTTGATTCAACAAATGAGCCTAAGATAGAGGGGGATATTTTATTGATTCAAAGAGTGTTTCTTAGTAAGAAGACACTTGAACCTTATCAAAGGAGGAATTTGTTCAAGATTTGTTATAAGTCTAGAGGTAAATGCTAGAATGTGATTGTGGATGGTGGTAGTATTGATAACTTAGTTGCTGAGGAGATGGTTCATAAACTTGGTTTGAAGAGAGTGAGACATCCTTGTCCTTATAGGATTGGTTGGTTACAAGATGAACATGCTTTGAAAGTGAGGGAGCAATGTCTTGTTAATTTTTAGATTGGATAGTATGTTGATCAAGTGTCATGTGATATTGTTGACGTGAGTGAACTTGTCACATATTACTTGGTAGACCTTGGCAGTATGATTGCAAGACAATGCATGATTGTTTCAAGAATGTGTTTACTATTGAGAAGGGTGGCAGGAAGCATTCCCTAATTCCTTTGTAGAATGTAGAACTTGGTAAGAGGAACCTGGGTTTTGGTAGACAAGTTGAGTTGAAGGATTCTGGAAGGGTTAGAGATCAACATGTCCATACATACCTATAGCACATCAATGTCAGATGTGAAGATGATCGCTGTAGGAAAAGATTTGAAGAAGTGGAACAAAGGCAAGAGTGTACAAGTTGATGACTTGGAGGACATGTATGTAAAGAATTAGTTTGGGGTTTATGTGTTGAACCCTGAAAGATGTTCTTACAGCTGTTAAGAACATCTTTTCTTCACACATAGGGTGTCTGATGCATCTTAGGGTAGTTAGCAATCTTGTGTGTAGGAGAATTGAGCTCAATTTTGTGGGTCTATAGTTTGTGTAGTTGGGGATGTGTTCGAGGCACATTGGGGAACCTTGTCCTAGGCTTGCATAATGATTAGAGTAAACATCTTGGAGTTAGAGCCTTTTTGGAGGCTGCTGGTAACATTTTCTTGATTTACTAAAAAACTTTGGAGATTTTATTCGCAAGATTCACTTTGAGCGAGTTGGCATGTGTGATCTTGGATTTTGATTTTTGGATGGTGTGTGGATCTATGCCTAAGGGAACATATTTTGATGTTGTCATATGAGTTAGTTATGCATTGTAAACTTGGGGCCTATCCCAAATATTTAGTTATTTCATGTATTCAATATCATTTACCAAGAAAACTTGTGGCATGAGGGTTTATTTAATTTAACTTGCTAGGATGAACCGTGGCTTAGTTTCGTATGAGTAGAGGGTCTTGTCTTGTCTAGATTTATTATTGACGGAGCATGAAATTCAACATGGAGTAGCTGAAAGGAGCAAAGTTTAATAGAGTTAGTAGCTAAGTGTGGGCTTGGGAAACAAGCAGGTTGCTTGGTGCTTTCAAGCACAAGTTTAGATTCTTCTTGGGGTTTTCTACTAGATTGTGGGTCTGGGCTAGCTAGTGGTTGGATCTTGCAAGGTCTTGTAAAATTACTACTATAATTGCTTTGTATTTGACCATAACCCAGAAGGCCTTACAACTGGGCATGACTGAGCATGTTGGATGTAAATCTTATGATTTTATTATGAGAATTGGTGTTGCTTTGGATCTAAATCTCTATGTTATTATTTGTATTTTGGTGTCTAGTTAATTGCCAAAGGCTAGGACATCTCATTTGGGGATTCTCCTGCCTTGTACTGCATCAGGATAGTAGATGAATAGATAAAAAGATAGATAGAGAAGATCAACGAGAAATAGAAAAAATAGGATATAGATAGAGAGATGTGAAGGTATAGAGAGGGGCAAGATAAGATAGATATAGGAAGGGAGAAATGAGTGTCTATAAGTGTGAGTGAAAAAGATTCTTAGCCATAAATTTCAACACAGTGTCAATGTCTAACATATAACTATCAACATAACCCTTACACCTTTCAAAGAATCAAATGTCAGTCTATAATATTCCACTCCATCTAGATCTCAAATTTAATTAAATTATACCTAATTATATTTAATCCAAAATATTTTTCATTTTCACATTCCTACCTAATATAGATATGTGTCAAATCAATATACAAAGTAAGTTGATATATTTACTTTTCTCCAATTTCTACCTAATACATATGTATGTGTGGAAAAAACATATTGTTAAGTAGAAACATGGAATTTAAGTCAATATATTCTTGAGTTTGATTATTATTACTTTATTCCACATAGTCAATATAGTCATTCGTGCTTTTGATTCTTATTATCATTCACACTGGCATGGATTCTTTTGTGCAGCCAACAACTTTAATTATCGATAGTTAACATATTCATATCTCTTATCATCTATGAACACATTTTAT
Organism: Cupressus sempervirens; assembly: GCA_028749045.1. Taxonomy (NCBI): domain Eukaryota; kingdom Viridiplantae; phylum Streptophyta; class Pinopsida; order Cupressales; family Cupressaceae; genus Cupressus; species Cupressus sempervirens. Next base: position 152,947,422 of record CM053784.1, on the reverse strand, counting down.
TAGTACTTGCTGGTAGGCTAAGTACTATTGCATTACTTTTTGAATTACTCATGTTAACTAGTGATTAAATATGTTAACTAGTGATTAAATGAATTGCAATTAACCAATTAATTTTTTATACATTTGATCTTCTCTTATAAATATTTAATTTTCTAAAACATACATGCTAAATTTCTAAATTTATCATTTGCATAAATTATTTTTGTATCTTTTAATTGGATGAATCAATTGAACTTTTATGTGTCAATTTCTCAGTTTGTGAATATGATATTTAATAAAATATATTTTAACCCTTCTTATCGCCTATATTCTCATATACCTCATCCCTAATTATTAGCAAACAATCCCCATTGATCTAAAATATTAAAAATATATTACAATGTGTAAATCTTCCTTTCGAACAATTTCTGGACAATTACATCATTGACAAAATGAATCGACCAAAATATATTTGAATAAAAAAAAATCATTGGACAAAGAACAAGACTACTTTCTTACCAAAAATACATTGAATATAATTATAAACAAAGATATTAAAAAAAAAATCAATATATTTAATATATATAATAAATATATAATAAAATTAAAACTAAATTATATTAAAAATTAAAATTAATGCTACTTAGAAGCAAGCACTAAGCCACTAAGTGGCACTTGTTTAGAATTGAACAAGATTAATTAAAAGTTGTACTTAAATCAGACGAGTAAAATAGTGAAGGTAATAGCATATTTTTTGATTATGTTAGAAGTAAGTACTGAGCCACTAAGTGGCACTTGTTTCGAATTGATAAAGATTAATTAAAAGTTGTACTTAAATCAGACGAGTAAAATAGTGAAGGTAATAGCATATTTTCTGATTAAGTCTTTCTTCAAGGATCAAATTCTGAAGAACTGTATAATATTGTGGATGTCCATGAACCATTTCATATTATGATGATGTATTTCTCCAGAAAAAACTAGAAAATGGATTGCATTCTTATGTACATGAAAAAGATGAAAACATAGATTTCATTATATCAATCTAACTTTACAAAAGGAAGTAACTTTGATGACATCACAATTACATATTTGCAGGCTTAAATCTATGCCTTTGGCAATAGAAACAACCTCTAAAATGCTTTCAAATCTGAAAATTACAAGCTGAACGGATTCATTAAGCCATGAAGAGAACTATACTGACTAATCACATACAAATCGTTGCATGTAAAGGCAATCCATTCATATTTAGAAAACACTCAAACTGCAATTCTTCTCACATTAAACTCACTTGGATATCTAGTTGAAGCATGATCTGGCAAGACCTGCACTTGAACTCCCAATGACATGTAAATCTCCACAATCATCTTATCATTGAAATCTTCAATACCCATCTTTGAAGGAGCCTCATTAATCCTCAACTGGGAAAGACCATACATCATATTTACATATGAATCCCTAAGTTTTGAAATCCATGATTTTGCAGAAACCCTAACCACAGATTTAATGGATTTCAGCTTCAAAATTGGCACAAATTTAAGCTTCCAACCTTTATGGCCATCAAGCTTAACTACTCTCAATCTTTTTCTTCTGCCATTAAAATCATCCACCCTTTTGTATTTTCTTCTATGCATAAACCTTCTCACAGACATAGCAAATCCAGAGCTATCATAAATCCCTCCCATCCTTACTATTTTCACTTCAATATGTTTGAAGCTGATAATTGTTCTACTTAAAGAGAGTTTGTAAGCTTTCAACCACTTATTAAAGGAAAAGTTTTTGTTGGTTCAATCAAGTGGTTTTGAATTGTCTGTAGATGCATTAAAGTGATCAGTATAATATGGGCCCATGTAACCAAATATGACGTTGATGTTTATCTGCATACACTGATTGATTAATCAAGATAACTATAAACCACATGAATTCAGACATTAGATTATGGAATTAGTATTTTTTTAATTCAAACTCTTCTAGAAATTACAATCAACCTAAACCATTTGGAGTATTATTACGTTAAACTCTTCTGTCATTGGTAAATTTGTTTGTGTGAATTATTGATAGTCTTTGGAGAGCATCTTAATTTATTGCAGGGATTCGCTGGTTTTGTCTTTTTTTGACCTTTCACAATCTTGATAGGTGGAACAGATCAAATTTTTCTTCTTTCTACACTGGTATAATAATGTCGGGTTCTTCTTCAAAGGCACGAGATTCATCCAGTCAAATATAACATTTTATCTTTTTCTTTAAGTCTAAATCAGGAGACTTTTGGTGCCAAAGTCTTTGATAAGAGAACATGTGTTCTCTTGTGATTTAAAGCTAGCAGATAACATTCATGAATACTTTATGAAAAGATTGAGTTTATTAATGTCGATATCTACAATGGGTGGAGTGGAATGGTGTGAGCATGTTAACTTTTAATTTTCTAAGTTAAATTTGACAACCGTCTACATGTCAAAAGTTTAAATCTTATTATAAAGAGAATATATTTTAAAAAATAATTTAATAAATATCACATAAAGTATTTGTATAAATTATAATATTTGGAGATATCAATCATCCATTTTTTAAGAAATTAAAATGAAAAACTTAAGTTAGTTAAAAAAAAATAAATAGAGATAAAGGAAATATAAATATAAATAATTTTAGACATAGTAAATTAAATTATTATTATTTTGTAGTGGATATGTATCGGCATTTCTTTAAATAGATATATTTAAGACATCTATACTAGTTATACAAATGATCTCTAAAATGTTTATAATGTCACTCATAGAGGAGTCCAAATTACTCTTAACATTCATTCTACTTTATAAGAAAATTGAATTTATTACACAAATGATCTCTAAAATGTCACGCATAAGGGAGCCCAAGTTAGAATGGGAGAATTATATTGTTAGTTTGGTTGAAACTTCTGGAATTAAAATTTAGAATAGTTTGTTTAAAAATTAAAAGAGGACTTTCATAATAAAAGATATATAATAAGTTAATGTTAAAAATATAATATTTTATATTTTGTATTAATTTTAGGTCTATTTTAATTTAGTTATTTTAATTGTAATAATTATTGTATGTTTTTTTTAAAAGAGAAAATTTTTGTAATGAACAATTTATAATTTTTTTTTAATTCTATTTATATGCTATTTATTTTATAACCGCTTTGAGTCAATTTTAATTTAGATTTTTCAAAAGAAATGATTAAAATATATCTAGTATGCTTTAAAGGATAAAACAACAAATGACTTGATGTTTACCTTGTTTAATTTGCACTCATCTATAGAGATTGGTCGTAGTTGTCATTTAGTTATTTGGGCTAGTTTTATTTGTGTATCTAAGTTAACTTTGTTTACCTTTGTGATTTGCAAAAATGACTACTAAAATTTCAAAATTGAAGTTTCAAATTGGATAAATGTTGAAACCTCCCAACCTCCTACAAGCTGCATGAAATCACTTGAGAATAAAATTTGTTAACTTGTGTCCTACCATGTTGTCAAACATCTTTTGAAAATCATTAGTGATATCTCTTTTTATTTCATTATGACAAAAATGTAGCATAAACAATGTATAACACTAAGGAATATAGACGATTTTATGTCTTTAGTCTTAATAAATACCACTCACTTGGCAGTTTGACAAAGTGAGAATGCCTTTTCCTAGAAATCTTATTAAAATGTCTATAGTGAGCACTCTTATTTATTTGTATAGTGTAGGCATCATGATGAATAAGCTTCAAACATCTAAACTACCGAGATTCAAATATATGTGCCAAGTTTAGATCCATATGCATGTAGGGTTTACTTTCACACTCATTAACCTTTGTTTTGTATTCTCAAAGTGAACTAAGTTTATAAGAAATTATTTTCTTAATATAGAGACATTCATTTAAGAAGTCTCCATTTTTCTATTTTATTAGTTAATTATTTAACATCATCTAGCATAACTAGATCAACATCAACCTAGAGTGAAAAATATTGATTTCAATAATTCTACTCATCTAAATTATATCTGGTATTGTTATCAATCTCAACTCTTTTCTATCTAGAGTAAATACTTTACATGCTTCCATTAATTTATTATTTATCCTACCTAATTATAAAGTATTATTATTTTTCTTTATGTTTTGGCGAATCTGGCATTCTTACACCTATTTAGGGTTCTTCCTTTCTATATTTTATCCTTATACATTAGGATTCTTCATTTTATGGTGAAATACCTTTCATCTTAAACTGATAAGGGTTTAGATTCACCCATGTTTCAAAATTATTTCTTTATCTCTAATACTTTTCAAATTTCATCGTGTGATCTCATTTATCTCTATCCTAATTTCCCTTGTTTTTATATATTGCTAGATAGCTTTTGATTGGAGCTTTGAACCAGACCCCATCCATGTGGTAATTCTTGTTGCTACCAAAACACTAATATATCCTAGATTATTTTTATTCTCTAATTAAATTTTCTTATTTATCTCTCCTTATATATTTCTACATTTATTATTCCACAATTTCCCTTATTTTACTAAGTTATGGTTGAACCTCAATAATTAATCTTTCAAACTCTTGTATTTGTTAACTTTTAACTTTGTTTCTGGTCCTATGTGTCTATCATATCATTCGTAACTTCTTAAATATAGATCAATAATATTGATATGTATATTAGGAAAATGGTGTCTCAACCTCAAAAAAAGGTTATTATTGATATGTGAGTGGCATGGATTGAAGATGGTAGCCCCAAATTGGGAGTCAGAAGGAATTTCTCCCTTCCTAGCTTCAACCCCATGATCATCTTGGGTCTAGATGGCAATGCACCTTGAAACAAGTTTCTTAGGGAAACAACATTTCACTTATAATTAATCATTGTAATTTTTTACCGTTTATCATTAGGTCAAAGATCTAATAGTAGAATTTTTGTGTACTTTTTTTCCTAGAAGGAAACCTTATTTTTAGAGGGAATTATACTAAAACCAAGAATTGTGATGTGCTATTATAGGTTAATAGTTTTTCAGTTTTCCTAGGACATTTGTTTGTGACACTTCTATAGAAATATTTCTCTACAAGTATATTATAATATATGCTTTTGACTTGTGAATTATATATTGGGAAAATTTTGGAGTGTGGGTTTTTTGAGACTCCAAAAGGACTTTCCCCATGTAATTCACTATGTTGAGGTATGCATGCTATTTTTGTTAAGTTTTTGTAACTATTACAAAGAACAAGTGAAAAAAATTGCATTACCCTCCTCTAAAAATTCTTTTGGGAGTTGTTATACTACACAATTTCTTTACAAGTGGTATTGGATCCTAATCACTTTTGGATTCATTTGTGGGTTGTTGGATTTTTTGAACTAATCCAAATTTGAGTGATCATATCTTGTGTAGAAAATATAATTTGATCTTATTGTGATCTAATTTTGAGATGAAATTTCTTTAAGGGAGCATACAGGTGGAGAATGACCATGACACATGATACATTATGGACCCTAAAAATAAGGATCTAATCAAATTGTTCCTTGCAGATTATCTTATGAGAAATACCAATGAAGAGACATATGTAAAGAATTTGGGGAAGAAGCGTGTTGAGATGTATCAAGTCAAACATTTAGTAAATAATATTTTCTTAAGGAAGAAAATATACTCCTTGAGAATGGAGGAGGATGAATAAGTTATAGACCACTTGGAAGCATTCAATATGTTGGTTGCTCGATTGGGATCAATTGGTGTCAAGATATATGAAGAGGATAAATGTCAAATATTATTTATTTTCCTACTTTGTGGGATTCTTTTGTTATGGCCATCAATAATACTCTTTTTATTTAAAGACTCAATATGCAATTTCTTTGCTTTTTGAAGAGACAAGGAGGATTTTTTTTTTATCAATGCCAAGGAGGTCCTGTTTGTTTGTTAAATACATAAGAAAAAGAGAAATATAATTGAAATAATAATAAATCCAAATCTACGGGGATCCAAATCTCTTGGAAAGTGCATAAAGTGATTTGTTAGAAATTCCTTAAGGTTATACATATCCATAAGGCCTACAAAGAAGAAACTGAATAAATTTGATTCTGAGATTGAGTCTATGAGTAAATATGTTGATGCATTCATTTCAATTTTGGCCACTCATTCATGTGATGATGCACAATTAATTGACCTAGGTTCTTTTTTATATTAACTCTACAAAGATTTATGTTCTAAATAAAGAGAATTTTATAGAGCTAAGGTGTATTTGGGTGATAATTCTTATTTAGATATGTTCAGTTGTGGTTAAGTTAGAATGAAGTTTCCTAATGGTAGAATAATAAGGATCAATACAATGATGCATCTCCTTACTCTAAAATAATTTTATTTTTATTCTTGAGTAGACTAATAGATTTGGGTATGAAAGTACATTATTTTTGATGTAGGATGCAAAATGGTGAGAGGTGTTATAATGGTTATTTCTAGTGTTTTTATAATTGGCACATTGTATAGATGGATGAATATTGGTGAATGTAATATTAACACTTTTGTAAAGACCAAATTTGTGGATACTTCATTGAAAAAATTAGGGTTTCACCTTCAATAGATGGTTATAGATTTTGGGCACCTAAAGGATACTTTTTCTTATGAATCAGACTTACCTATAGAGAAGACTATGTTACACACCAAATACTTGTCCATATTGGAGAGAAGGATCTAATGACCTTAGATTTTTTTTTTTTTTTTTTGAAGTTTTGAATGTTGTATTCTTGATTTTGGTTTCAACAATCATTGAATTTATAAATGTATGGGTGAAAATGGCAATCAATCTAGCAGATCACCACTTCCACCCTATGCACTTGGAAAATAGGACAAGGAGATCCCAACATATAGACTCATTTTAGATGAAAACCAGATAAGCACTACCCAAATATATTAGGGGTGCTAATGCAAGATTTACTACTAAGTACTAATTCTAAGGTATTTTTGTTCCATATTTTATAATGAGATGTGATATGAATAAAAGGATAGTAGAAAAAATATTTATGTATTGACAAACACCAATATATATGATATAGTGTATTAAAAAAAGTTCTATGAAAGAGAGAGAAATAGATATAACTCATCTTGAGGGCTAATATAAGTTGTGCTTTTAGATCTAAATAACTCTGCCAAACTGTATCAGAGACAAAAACTAACTAAGATCTAGAATCCAAAGACCTATAAGTCCCAAGTGATGGATGATGAGGGAGGTCATTTTTTTTGTATGGGATGTTTATATTCAAGTTTTTCCATTGATGTCAACATATGTTTATATGTTTTAGTAATGAGTTAGGTCAACTGTGATTCTAGATGTTACATGTCATTAAATAGATCAATTCATACATTGTAAAATGTTCCAAATTATGTGAGCTTGGATATATGTTTTAGAGTGATTATAAACCTTAAATCTACAATCATAGAGTTTTACATGTTGATATGAGAGTTATAGTTATTTTGGTGAAGACTAGTTGTAGGATAGCGACAAGGAATTATGCCAAAGGTGAATACTATGTTTTGAGCTTAAGTTGTTGGCAAGTTAGAATTTTTGTATGAAATAATAAGGTATGGTAGGAGGCATGGATTAAATAATTCTTTGGGATTTATGGTTTATTTGGTTCATGTTTTTTACTTGCTGGCATGTGGCATTTGGATAATGTTGGCATTAAGTTATTATTTCCATTAGTGACAACACTTATCTATATCAATGTATATCGAGCTCATCACTCAGTCTACAATTTATATTGAGCATTTAGTGGTAACCTTGTACATTCATCACTTAAGCAGTTTACACCGAGCTTAGTAGTTCACACCAAGCATTCTAGTGTTAACCGAGCTAAGTATAGTTACCGAGTGAATGTGCAATCCAGTAGTGTCTACCGAGTTTACAATAGCTTCGCAGTGTTTACTGAGTGATGGAAACACAGTGCCTACCGAGTAATGAAAGCACAATGCCTACCGAGTGATGCAAGCACAGTGTTTACCAAGTAATGAAAGTATAATGTTTACCGAGTGAAAGCAAGGTGAATGAAGGGTTCAATTTTTACCGAGTGATACTATATCCATCGAGTCTCCAATGGTTACCGAGTTGAAAAATACGTCAGGTGATTAGTATTGATTGAGCCTTCACTTCTATCGAGTGCATGACGATTCCGAGTAATGCAATGGATGCCGAGTATCAGAAGGTCACCGAGTCAGTTTAGTGAACTTGAGTTATTTACTATTTGGCCGACTCAGTAATATTTTGTTCACTTGTGTTTTAGCTGACCTTGAAATTGTAATTATTGGAATGATATATATGTAATGTATTATATCATTTGTAAGATGTATGTGATGTGAAGAGTATCAAGAGAGACATGTAATGTTTTGAGAAGTGTAAATGCGAATTAGAAGAAGAGAAAAATATTCAACAAGGTCTACAAGGAGCAGTAATGATTCATCAATCATAAGAGGTGATATATACTTCAAGGATCTAATCAGCAAATCAAGTTTGTAAGTAGATCCACTATTTCATCCTAATAGGTGAATCAATTTTGTAAATCCTTTAATAGGTTAGACTTAACAGTCTTTGTATAAATCTCCTAATAGAGTGTATACTTAAGTGTATGTTTGTAAATCCTCTAACAAGGTGGACCTAGCAGTCCTTTATGCTCCTAACAGGGCAGATCACCAGAAGTGGTCAATGTAAGCCTTAATAGGCCAACTTCATACTGCAGTAATGAAGTTTTGTGGGTATCATCCCCACCCCAATTTTACTTTCTATTTGGAAGGTTTCTAGGTCACCAAATCACTATGTACATGTGTTATGAATGTTTGATCTCTCATTTATGCAGTAGATTAGATGAATGAATGGTGAATAGTGTATATGGTTAAATGCTGAAAATGTTTTAAAGTTTTGAAGTTACTGATTCACCCCTCCCCTCTTAGTAACCTATAATATCTTGAATATTTCCAACAATTGGTATCAGAGCATTTTGGTTCTCAGGATAAAGCTTGACAGCTTGAGAAAAGATCAAGGACAATGGAGATATTCAGACTTGATAAAGCTATTGAAAATGAAAAACTAGATCTGGAAATGGCCATGACTCAACTCAAAGAAGCAAAGGAGTATCTTTCTCAATCCTTAAAGAGAAGGAAGGAACTTGCAAGACAAATGAATGATCATCAGTATGTTGAAGAAAAGATTGAAGACCTTTTACCATCAAGTAGTTCAGATGAAGCTAATGAGGCTATCAAGGAACTCCTAGCAAAGAATGGTTCCCTGCAAGAAGAAGTAAGAAAGCTTAAAAGAGAATAAGAAATCCAATCAATCAGGCTATGTGAAGTTTTGGAACAGAGAAACAAGGCAAATGAAGACTTAGAGGCAAGAAATAATCAATCCCTTTAGCATGAAGATCTTGTAGATCAACCATCTAATGCAAATGAAGAAATTATGAATCTGAGATCGAAAAGTGAAAGCCTGAGGAATGATTTGATCACTGAAAGACAAATCAATGAAAGCTTGAAAAGTGACTTGAGATCTGAAAGACAAATAAATGAAAGTTTGGAAAATGACTTGATCACTGAAAAGAAAATCAATCAGAGAATGATGAAATCTCAAGTAGACATAACTCAATTAAATCAGCAAAGTGAGCAAAATCTTTATAGACAAAAAAGAAAAGCTGGACTTGGTTACAAGGAAGAAGGTGAAACCTCCAAACAAGGTGCCCAAAGGAATCAAAGACCTACTTGTAGTCACTGTGGTAAGCTAGGTCACACATCAAACATGTGTTGGAGCAATGGAAAAGGTAAATTCAATGGTAAATGCTACAATTGCAGTCAACATGGTCATAAAGCTAATGAATGCAAGGAGAAACCAAAATTTGAAGGCAATTGTCACAAGTGCAAGAAGCATGGTCACAAGGCATTCCAATGCAGATACAAATCATTCAATCCAGCTGAACAACTTGTTAAATCAATCTTTGGATGGGATTACAATACCTAGTGCAGATCTCATTATTGTGGAGAATATGGACACATTGGTAAAGACTGCTCAAGGCATCACTTGAGGAAAAGAGACACAACAGTAAGATGTTATACATGCACTGAACTCGGTCATATAGCTAAAAACTGCATGAATATAGGAAGAGTTGAAGATGAAAAGAAAGCTATAGCTGAAAACATTCAAAAGAAAATGAGGCAACAGTGGATTCCAAAATCTATCGAGCAAGATAGTTCAAGTGATGGTAATGTCACTCAAGAAGTGGGTGACTCCATCATTTCCAATTAGATTCATAAAGGATCTGGAACTGTATCATCAAGCTATATCCAGAGCAGTTCCAAATGCAAGAAAGTAAAATGATCAAATCAGTAGTTAGGATACACAAAGAATCAAACAAAGCATATCTTTTGCCAAGTTGCATCTACCAAGGAAAGTCAATTATAGACCTTACCGAGCTAGGTCGGGAGCAAAAAAAGTTTTATTCAATCACCGTGTTGCAAGCTTCTATTGAGAAAGTAAATGATAGCCTATCAAACACTATGTCATCTCATCTACCTTCATACCAAGCATTTATGGAAAATTTTTTGTCAAAAGGGCAGAATTCGATTTCATTCTTCATTGTGATTTTAGAGCTAAGAAATTTCAAGCGTATTCCAAGCAACTCCAAGCGATTTCAAGCAATTTTTAAAAGCAAAAAATCCATTCAAAATTTTCTTACACTTACCGAGTAGCAATGGCATCCGGGTGTAGTAGTGGCACCAAGGTAAAAAGAGGTTCAGAAATGCTGGTAAAGGGTTCAGAATGGAAAGTGCCCAACTTCAAAATTGTTTCGGTCATTGCAGAATCATTCAACCCAAATGGAGCTCAATCAAAAATTCCACCTAAGGTACTCCTTATCAATGATATTCGTACTCATTTCAAATGTTCTGTTCAAGAAATTGGAAACCTAGAGATGGAAAATGCCCTAGGAGAAATGAGTGTAGATGGCTCTTTGAAACCCAAATACAAGCATCTTGAAACCAAAGGCTTGACTCATATCTCACATATGCCTAGAAGCTTCCAAACCAAATGGATTAGGTATATTTTGAGTTGGGAGCACAATGAGAAATTTTGGTTAGAGCAACCAGTGTTAATGAGAAAGAAGATGATTCGCAAAATCATGGGTCTCCCTATGCTCAACAAAGCAAAAACCACCAAAACCCTAGGTCGAGAGGAGTTACAGAAGCAAACCCTAGCCGAGTGGGATGGTAGAGGTTTAAAGGTTACCACTATATCAGATGTCAAACTAAGATTTGGCATTCATGTCATTGCCCACAAAATCTATAGCTCTAGTCGACTGAACAATGTACCTTGTGAAGCTATGGATTTGGCCTTCAAAATTGTAAAGAAGAACCTTGAATTTGATTTGTCAAAATTATTGATGAGACAATTGAATAAAAATATGGATAGTATAAGGACTTCAAAGAATAATCCTTGTAAATTCAGCTCTCTATTGATCTGTCTATTTTTCTATATTCAAAAATTCTTTCCATCAAAAGGAACAGTTGTATGGAGAAAAGAGATTCCAATTCTGTATCAGATAAATGAGTTTGTAGCAGAAATGGGTGAAAATTTTGATAGCATTATGGACAATTATTTTGAAGATTTCAAGGAGAGAATGAATAACAGGTTCCAGATCCCACCAAAATTAGTTGAAGACTACAGAGATGATGTATGCTTTATGGTTGACTGTGATAAGGTATACATTTAGGCAGTCAGACCCTGAGTTGCATGGGTAAAGCCTCTTCCTTATGAGGTAAATATTGATGAGGCCAGGGATATTATTGAAGCATTGGTGAATGAGCCAGTAGACCTAAGGCAACCAATCTTCGGAACATGTGATGAGGCAAAGGCTAGAATTGAGCTTGAAGTCAAGCTACCCCAGGCCATAAGCAAAGGCAAGAGGAAGATAGCAAAATTAAAAACTGTTACCGGTCCTCTTATTCTTACCGAGGGAAAAGGCGAGGATGAGGAAGATGATGAAGAAGAAGAAGGAGAAGAAGAAAAAGAAGAACATGAATCTGAAGAGGAACAACCAAAGAAGAAAGGTAAGGTAACTATTACCAAACCTAAGAAAAACCCCACTGCAGTATTTTCCAGAAGAACCAGAAAAGGCAAGCAGGAACCTATATTGGTTAGGCCTCCATCCACATTTGAGGAAAGGCTTAAACAATTGGAAGAGGGAGCTGGCATCACAAATTTCAAGGCATTGAAATTTGAAACAAGAACTGATGTTGAGAAAATGCAGATTGAGGAACTGGTATTCAATAAGATGGGTAAATGGAAATACTCCCTGGACCAGCTTGCCTCTAAAATCTCCAAAGAACTGTTGGAGATATTGCAACCGAGATGGGACTTAGCCACCCAAACAGTTAAAGACATATATGAGAAATCTCTAAAGAATCTTCTACTGAGTCTCACTGGAGCAGAAATAAAGGCAACAATGAAAAACCATGAAGGTAAAATGATGATTGGATTTCACACATGTTTGATCTTAATTAAAGACATTGAGCATGTTGTAAATGATGCAAAAAACATGTGGAAGAACATCTATCATCTGCAAAAGCCCAGTGAAGATCCAGTTGAGATCAAGGATGATGATAGTAGTGACAGTGATGATTTTGATAGCACTCCATCCATCACAGTTACTCCAGGAGAGCTACATGCACTTATGAAAGAAAAAGGGGAAGAAGAAAAGGAGGATGAAGCAAATGAGGAAGAAGAAGATCCAATGAAAATTACAACAGAAGTGATTACGTCCCTTCCTCACTCTCCACCAAAGAATGTTACATCCACTATGGAGACAGCTTCTGGAAGTGAGATTGTGAGCACAATTGCCACATCAATTGCTCAATCTTCACCAGCCACCTCCCACCTCCAGGTATCTTAAACAGAGGTGCCAAGCACTTCATCTACCGAGCTATCTGTCACTTCTTCAGCCACTGAGTCAACCTCCTCAGCTCCTTCATCAAAAAAAAGTGTACTAGTAAGTTCCAAAATTTTGTCTTCATCAATTCTAGCAAGTTCTACAGTTTTTTTTCCATTAGCATCATCTATATCCACTTCCACTCCAATCAGTTCTACTATGGGTACTCTATTGAGTATGATACCATTTTTGGGAAGTGTTTCAATTTTTGATCTAGTTAATACTTCTATTGGCATTCAATCCTCAAGTCCTATCCCAATTTTTACTGCTAGCCCTTCCATCTCCACTATTGTGTCTGTTCCTAAGGTCAAACCAGTCATCACAGAAGTCAAACAAAAGCATCCATTAAGACTTCTGATCATTGAAAAGGAAATTGCAGAAGATATTGACTTAGACACAGAGATAGTAATTCCAAAGATTGACTATGAAAATGCTACCATTGAAGAGATGAGGTTAGCTAGTCAACTAATAGAGATGAAAGATACACAGAAGTAGTTAAGGTCTGAAAGGGATTAGGAATACAAAATAATTGAGAATGCCAAGAATATAATTATAGATTCTATAGGTGTTGAAGTAGATTCTACTCAACACATTTTGATCTAGTTAGAAGAGGCTGTACAGAAATTCAATGAGGATTCTTCCAGACAAGAAAAAATTATTGAGAAAGTTGAAAAAAAATTTGATAATAAGGTGCTAGAGAATATTGCTCAAAAGATAGCAATAAAGCAAGTTGAATTGTCAACATTTTTGGGAAATTTTAAAAATTCATTTAATAATGCAGCATCACTTTTTGCTAAACTTTGTGATGTTTCTGGCTTGACCAAAGAAATAAAAGATAAGTTGAATAAGATTGACATTGATATGCAATCAAGTGCCTCCAAGCTAAAGGTGGACTCCTCCTCCACAACCTCCCATCACACCAAGATCAGATATTTGGCAGATGTTCAGGCAGAATTATTGAGAGAGGAAGCAAGGATCCGATCTACACTCATAGACATCCAGAACATGATCCTTCCTATCATGGACACAATGCAAAAACATCTTGTACATTGCAAAACATTGGTCCAAGATCAGAACTTCACAGTGTCTAATCACTTGATCCAATTATCAACAGAAGTTAAAATTGCCCTCTCCACCTGTCAAATTTTGTAGCAGACTTGGGATAGTACTTTTGCAACCATTCTTAAGGTACATCAAGAATTTCTATCTCATTTTGGTGTAGCCATATAAATTGTATATATGCAGTCCTTTGGCATTATTGTCAAAATGGGGGAGAGATTCAGAGGAAAGTCATCACTATAAGAGATAGGGGGAGTTAGCACTCAATAAAGTTTGCATGTGTACATAAGTATATTTTTATATGTAGTAGTTCTACAAAGATCAATTTTGAAAAACCTAAATTCATTCAATCAGGCTGTGTACATATGTTTTGACTTATAAGTGTTTTTGTCACTAATGCCAAAGGGGGAGATTGTTGGCATTAAGTTATTATTGCCATTAGTGACAACACTTAGCTATATCAATATATACCGAGCTCATCACTCAGTCTACAATGTATACCAAGCATTCAGTGGTAACCTTGTACATTCATCACTTAAGCAGTTTACATCGAGCTTAGCAGTTCACACCGAGCATTCTAGTGTTAACCAAGCTGAGTATAGCTACCGAGTGAATGTGCAATCCATCGATGTTTACCAAGTTTACAATAGCTTCACAGTGTTTACCAAGTGATGGAAACACAGTGCCTATCGAGTGATGAAAGCACAGTGCCTACCGAGTGATGCAACCACAGTGTTTACCGAGTAATGAAAGTATAATGTTTACCGAGTGAAAGCAAGGTGAATGAAGGGTTCAGTTTTTACCGAATGATACTATATCCACCGAGTCTCCAATGGTTACTGAGTTTAAAACTATGTCAGGTGATTAGTATGGACCGAGCCTTCACTTCTACCGAGTGCATGATGATGTCGAGTAATGCAGTGGACGTCGAGGATCAGAAGGTCACTGAGTTAGTTCAGTGAACCCAAGTTATTTACTGTTTGGCCGACTTAGTAATATTTTGTTCACTTGTGTTTTAGCCGACCTTGAAATTGTAATTATTGGAATGGTATATATATGTAATGTATTATATCATTTGTAAGATGTATGTGATGTGAAGAGTATCAAGAGAGACATGTAATGTTTTGAGAAGTGTAAATGCGAATCAGAAGAAGAGAAAAATATTCAGCAAGGTCTACAAGGAGCAGTAATGATTCATCAGTCACAAGAGGTGATATATACTTCAAGGATCTAATCATCAAATCAAGTTTGTAAGTAGATCCACTATTTCATCCTAACAGGTGAATCTGTTTTGTAACTCTTTTAATAGGGTAGACTTAACAATCTTTGTATAAATCTCCTAACAGAGTGCATACTTAAGTGTATGTTTGTAAATCCTCTAACAAGGTGGACCTAGCAGTCCTTTATGCTCCTAATAGGGAAGATCACCAGAAGTGGTCAATGTAAGCCTTAACAGGCCAACTTCATACTACAGTAACAAAGTTTTGTGGGTATCATCCCCACCCCAGTTTTACTTTCTATTTGGAAGGTTTCTGGGTCACCAAATCTCTGTATACATGTGTTATGAATGTTTGATCTCTCATTTATACAGTAGATTAGATGAATGAATGGTGAATAGTGTATATGGTTAAATGCTGAAATTTTTTTGAAGTTTTGAAGTTACCGATTCATCGCTCCCTTCTCAGTAACCTATCATATCTTGAATATTTCCAACAGATAATTTCTTTTGGGAGTTGATTGGATTGTGTAACATACACTAATTATGGATCATGGAATATATTTTTAATATTTTTAATTATTATATAATTGTAATATGTAGGTCATGTGTACATTAACACTAGTTCACGTAGTTATTTGTGCATTAGGAAAGTCCTAAAAGTCAACTTAATTGCTTGTTGTAGCTTGTATAAAAGATAATAATTCCTTTATTATAATTTATGGGATGAAATTAATATACATGTGAGCCTTGGTGTTGGATATTATATAAGATATGAAGGTTTGGTTAGATGCTTTGATAGAGGCATGAGTGAAATCTATGATTATTCCTTGTGCACTTTAATGGAACTGTAAAGGAGATTGAGTTATCATCAGTCATTCATCAAAGAAAGACTTAACCTTTATTTCTTTGGACAATGAATCCTCTTATATGAGGATTTAACCTTCACCCTTTGATCAATGTGCTTAGAGAGTGGGTCTTTTGTTCTCATCAACTCCTAATAGGGCTGTAAATTTTTTAACATGGACTTGTCCTTTTATAGGGGCTAATATACCAAATTCTTTGTATTAATCCCTAATAGAGTTAGGTCTCCCAACGTGGAAATTTTTATATTAGTGCATGATCTTGTGGGTATCATCCCCACTAAGGTTTTTTTACTTAACAAGGTTTTCCTTGAGAATGAACATCTCGTGTCTTATGGTGTTGGCTTATATCTTGTTCATCTTGTTTTGCATTTCTATACCTTTCATTGGTGATTTCATTGATAAGAGTAAAGTTTAAAAGTACAACATAAAATTGATTCACTCCTCCCTCCCACCCCCCCACTCTCACTCATTTTGTGAGGATTATTATTAATAAACCATGATATCTTAGCTTGTGGTTATCTTTGAGAAGAAAACTAAACCTCTTGATGAGATCTAGAATGGGAATTTATAAGAAATAATGTCCTGAGTTTTATGGTGTGAACTATGACAACTACAAGAACAAGATGCATAATCATATATTATTCTTAGGGGTTGAATAATAGTTGATTAAAAACAAAATATAATACATAAAGATAGAAGATGACTTGGATTCTAGTATAGAGGATGAAATGAACAAATGTTCTTTCAATATGGTTTATAGAGAATCTTCAATCGATGCTTTATCAGGAGCAAAGTTTATAGAGTTAAGCACCTTGATTCTATACACGAGCTATAGGAAAATTTGGAAGCATTATATGCAGGATAATAATAAACCAAGTAGACTAAGTTATAGAGTTTGAAATAAAAGTTCAAAGAGGATGATAATACCGAACCATATGTTAAGAGAATAAAAGAGGTGGTTACCAACATTAGGAATTCAAGAGGATTTATTACTAACAATGAGACCAAGTATATTTTGAGATCCTTGATACCAACATATGATAAAAAAAGTCTTGGAAATTGAGGAGATCCTACTGGACCTAAAGTTGAATATGCATTTAAGGCTATTTTTTATTAGGATAAAAGGATCGAAAGAAAAATTATAATAACTAGTAATCATGCACATCCGAAGGAATATTATGAGGGTTGGGAAAAGATATGTAGGAAGAAGAAATAAAATTGGAGAAACTTGAAGAACTAGTTGCTAAGAGAGAACATGGTAATTCAATTCAACATGATATTACATTGGTGTAAGAACTAGTAATCATGCACATGTGGAGGAATATTATGAGGATTGGTAAAATATATGTAGGAAGAAGAAATAAAATTGGAGGAACTTCAAGCACAGGTTGCTAAAAGAGAACATGGCATTTCGATTTAACATGACATTACATTGGTGTTTGATTGTATGGATGATTGTATCATCTAACTTGGACCTCTTTGTATGATTGAAAAAATAATTTTATTTTGAAGAGGTTAAAATGCAACCATGATGTAAATTCATCTTCTTTTTAAGAATAATCATTAAAAAAAAAAAAATAAAAACAAAAAAAAAAAATTAAAAAAAAAATTTATAAAAAAAAAAAAAAAAAAAAAAAAAAAAAAAATATATATATATATATATATATATATATATATATATATATATATATATATATATATATATATATATATATATATATATATATATATATATATATATATAATCAACACACATAAAGAAATTTAAATCATATATTAATTTCCAACAATATTCACATCATATAATAAAAAAAAAAAAAAAAAAAAAAAAAAAAAATTTAAATATATATATATATATATATATATATATATATATATATATATATATATATATAATCAACACACATAAAGAAATTTAAATCATATATTAATTTCCAACAATATTCACATCATATAAATTCTCCCTTTTCTTGTGGTTGGAATTTCAAGTTACCTTGTAGGAACTTGATACCCTTATTGTCATCTCAACAACCTTTTGAGGAAAAATCAACACACATAAAGAGATTTAAATCATATATTAATCTCCAACAATATTCACATCATATAAATTCTCCCTTTAAAATCTTGCAATAATCATAAAAGAGATAAAAACTATAACATAAGATCTATGTGGGGAAGACCTTGTAAGGAAAAATCAACACACATAAAGAGATTTAAATCCTATATTATTCTCCAAAAAATTCACATTATATAAATTCTCCCTTTAAAATCTTGCTCTTCACTTTGTTCCAGCTACAACTAGGAAAACTTGTCTAGCCTTCTTAACTAAGAGCTAATTTATATAAAAATAGAAAGATGAATTTGTGATATTTTTACAAACCATTCATATCCATATGAGAGGAATGATGCTCAAATTGGTTATGCTCAAATCTAATTACATTTTCATCATATTGCATTCTCTATACAAACTCTTCCTACATGAGCTCTTTATAGTTGATTATCACCCATGTCCCAAAAGTGATTTTTTATTTAGTTTTGGAGCCATTTGAGATAAACTATTAATACAATAGAATAAAAAAAATAACGATGCAATCTTGGGTAATATATACACATTTTCTAATTCCTTGCATATCTCCACCTATGTGTCCATTCATACAAACATGAATTTAGCTTATAGAATTCCATACACATTCACATAAAATCAACATTTATATTAGTTTTCATCTCAAAAGATCCATTTGTTACCTATAAATTATTGTTCTAATATAATGGGTCAATCTATTGGAATGCGATCATTATAGCAACCCCATATCTAACTGTAGAAATGTTAAATTTTTTATTCAAATATTTATCAAATCTCACCTATTAAGAGAGGAGAAGAAGAGTCACGGTGGCAAATAACATTGTAGGGATTTGACTTTAGAAAAATTATAGACTTCCAAAGAACTACGATTTAATAATGAAGTGATCAAAGCCCTCTACAACAAAGATAACTAGATCTCTTTATTTTCATTCATCTAGTTTGGGTCTAGGTTCTCATGGGATTATTTTCTTACTATCTGTGGAAACTTTCCAACTAGTGGGTTTTGGGATTGCTACACAAAATGATTCACTAGTTCTATGGTTGAAAGCTTTAGGATGTAGTGGTAATCAAAAGGCCACTCCAAATACACAAATTATGATCGATGAGCATTACAATGTGTGAGTAAGTAAATAATCATCCATCCAAAGAAAGATTAAAGTTCAAACACTCAATCTACAATAATCTCACATTTAGAAGGCTCTTTTGCACTACCAAAAGATTTAGAAAATTAATGGACCTCCTATACCACGTACATACCCTATCCATTAAAAATATTATAAGTATGCATGTACCAACAACATAAAAAAAGTAAATAATTGTTCAACTAAAACACTTGATAGGCTCTTTTACACTTCTTGCCAAATGATTTAGAAAATTAACGAGGTGCAAATTTTTCATATATATATATATATATGACTTTGAAAATGTCATCAAAGTCCCAATGGAGTTTTAGAAAATTTTGCATGTTCCATTTTCACTTATTTGTATATCTTTTCTACACTACACATCAGCAAATTGGATAACCCTATTGCATGTGCCCATGATGCATGAAGTGAAGTAGATGGCTCTCTTTCATTTGGTGGGGGTGTTGCATAGTCAGAGATAGATGTTGCAAAGTGTTTAGAGGATGAATCAAATCCTCTTGTTGGTTAATATGTTTTTGGTCCTTTATCAGAGGTGACCAATAAAATCATCTAGATAGTTGGAGGTAGAATGTAATGTTCCTATTTTGTGTATATAGTGAAGGAGTATGGTGAGGAAAAAAGACTGCACAAAGATATTGGTCACACAGGGTGGAAAGGGGAGGTGATGTGCATGTGGAGAAGAGTCATATGATTGGTATGGTGACATGTAGGCCTATGAAGTGAGTGTGCTGATAGAAGGTAACCAATGTTGTCCTACAAAGAGAGAAAAAGGTCATGTTTGATGCGAAGAGACAAAAAGTCATACAATGGGGAGTGTGGCTTAAATTTGTATTGTTGGAAGACCACACCATCTAGGGGGGAAATGATCTATGAAAGGAGAATGTTGATTTCAGATTCGCTAATACAAAAATAAATATGGACCAATGAAGGCCAAAAATCCACTAAATATTTTCAAAATACACATATGTATGCCAAAAAAAAATGCATGCAATTTTTTGAAACACATAATTATATTCATAGATAGAGATGAAACTTCGATTTTTTAGATCCAAGTAAAGTAATCCAAAATAGAATAGGTCAAGGATGACACCTACCAAAACTGCAACAAGCCAAGTAGGGAAGTTCTCTCACTTCCAAAATGGTGCACATGTAGAATCCTATATAGGGTTTTTAATACAAAATAAATTAGATGCATACCAATAAAAACCTAAGTCTAGCCTTATAAAGGGAGTTAGGGAAGTTTCCCAATGGTTTAAACAAAAATTGTTGACCTAGACAACACACTATGAAAAATAAAATAAAATAAAAAGTGGGCCTGAGAGATGAACAAATAAATTATTAGGGCCACAACAATAAATGATGTTGGGGATGTCATAGTCTTCCTAGAAAAATAATTTCCTGTCCTCAAGATATTGTAGACTTGGGTTCTACAAAATTTATTTTCCTTCTTGGGTGGCATCCTCAATAGGTAAAGATCTTTTCATTGCACAAGAAACTCCTTAATGGTGCAAGACTTAAGCCTCTTCTCCTAGCCATCTATGATCTCTACTAGATATAAAATTAATTTTCCCTCTTCCTCAATAGGAGGCAACACCTTTGACACTGTTATGCATTGTCCAATAACCTTCTTTAGACATGCCACACAAAAAACATTGTGAATCTAGATACCAACTCATAGGAAAATTTCCCTACCCTTTAAAAGTCACTTTGTACAATCTATATAGGTTTAGTCTCAAATTCTCCTTACCATATGATTTTAGGGAGGATTGTCTATACAGTTGAAGCCAAATGTATACTAGTTCACAAACTTCAAAGATTCTCTCAACCTAGTGTTGGTTAGCATACATCTTCTATTGGTTTTGAGTCTCCTGTAAATTATCCTATGTTATTATCATAGCATAATATAGGATAATATCCTTTGGTTAGTATAAAGTGATAGCCATTATTTTCATTGTGCCAAAAACTTTGGAAATTTATTGTGAAAATACTTTGAAATATGTTATTTTGTTAGTCTTCACTCTTAATTTTTTTAAATCAATTTTCCAAAAAATAACCCTAACTTGATATTTTTTTTCCCTAGCCTAGTTTGGAATTCTTTCCCTAATAGGATAGCCTGATATCCTAGGAAAATATGTCTTTACCATGTTATAGAAGAAATTCCTTAAATCAACTATCAATTTTAAATTTTACCCTATGTTTTTGTGTTCGAGTGGGAGATTGTATGTCATTTCCATATTTTCCATCAAATGATACAATCTTACGATTGGGGTTTTCAAGCATCTATTCATAAGCCTAAGTTTATCTTCTCTCAATGTTACGAAGTACAGGCCAATAGAGGATTGTAAGGGTAAAGTGTTGAGTCTTCTGATCTTAAGATATACTATATGGTCATAGCATTGCAGGTGTTTAAAATAACGTTTTTAATCTTACAATCACTCTTTTCTCTTGTCATCTTAAGTGTCTGATGGGAAGAGTTTGAAGTTAAGTTATAAGATGTTATGACAAGTAGGTAATTGTGGACCATAAAGGTAAAAAGATAGATGCAGGACCATATGAGAACAAAAGGATCATGAGATCGCAAGGATGTAAAGTGCAAAGGTTGTGGAGAGTTCCAATCTTATGATAAATGGAGATCTCATAATTGTAAAGGCTTTTCAAGGAGACCTCCAAAGATATGAAATGCTGTGATCATAAGATCAGAAGAGCAAGAGTAGATTAGAAGGGTTTCGATGATACGATAAGGAAGTGATCATAAGATTGTAAAGAACAAAGTGATAAGTGATACAATAATGCAAGGTGGGGCCAAGAACATGGGCATAAGATTGTGAGACATGTGGCAACTGGCATCTTTTGATGCTACGAAAAGAAGTAGATCATAACATCTCAAGGGAAAATCATAAGCTTTACGAAGCTACGAAGCAAAATGATCATAAGATTGTGAAGATAAAAGTTAAAGATTCTAAGGCTACGATGAAGAGATGTAATAAAGAACATATGATCATGAGTTGGAGGCAACAGTTAAAGATAACTCCTGATGTTACAAAGTCATTTAATTAACTTTGATCAAGGGATCATAAGGTAAGAAAATTTGAATCTCGTTGTTAAAAGCCAAGTTGTGTTTGTGAGATCGTAAGGGTTTATGAAGTAACTTCCAAAGTTATGAAAAGGATTAGTTAACCATGATTGTAAGACCATAAAGAAAATGAAGATGAGATAAGATCCTACAAAAAGTTTTTTTAATTATTCAACATCAGTTCATGGCTTTAGAAAGTGACTTGGTTTCCAATGTTACAATCTTATGATGTGCTATGGCTTGTAAGATTACAAGAAACTCAAGAGGCCTCTTCAAAGATGCAACAAATGGTATATCATAGAATCGTAAAGGCCATTTTCTAGGCTTACAACAATGTGATAAGGGTTTGAATTCTAAGAGATTGTAAGATCATAAAGCCAAAATTCCCCACCTAAGATGATACAAAGGGATTACATTTCAAAGTCAATCATAAGATTGCAAACCCTAACTTTGACATGAGAAAGTACTATTTTCCTTTCAGAGCTGGAAAATGATAGAAACCCCCTTGGGCAGTGAAGTTTGAGTAAAGTACAAGAAATTATGAGCTGGATAGTTATGTGGACACTCCATCTGAGGTGACGGAGAACACTAAATTTAAGGATCAAGCATGCATGATATCAATGCATAGAGGTTGATGAAGTACGCATAGCACAAAAATATTCTCTAGGCCAATAATAGGTTACCGTTTGTAGAGAGAAGAGATTTCTATCAGATTGTAGAGTTTTTAGTGTGAACAAATTATTGCTTATAGTGCTAATTGTAGGGTTTCCCAATATTTTCAGTCTACCATCAAGATGTCTGAAAAAATGGTTGAGGAGATTCAAGCTACAAACATAGAGGTGGTAGATACTTCTACTGCAAAAGGAGGAAAGAGGTAGAAGAAACCAAAATTGTTTGTAGAGGAATGGATCAAGTTGTTCCCCGAGTCTTCAAATGCCATCTCTACAAATGACCATGAATTATGTGACCCCTATTCTTTCTGTAGGGATGCTATTTTCCCCGGTGTCAGTGGTTACAAACTGTTTAGGTATTTCTACCGCAACCGAATAGATAAGATTCCTATTTGCAACCCACGGAAGAATCTGGCAAAGATCATCTTTGCAGAAGTATTTGTGGATGTTGATTTGCTAAAGACCCTTATTAAATCATACAATCCAGCTACCAAATCATTCCATAGGAAATATGAGACCATTATGTGTACATTAGACCATACTTCTTTCTTTGAAGCCTTTGGATTGGAGGGAACCATGAGAGAGCTAGTGGACTTAATTGAACTTCAAGAGAAATTTGAAAGAAATACCAAGGCTTACATAGGGAAGTCTATGCTACAACACATCCCCATGGACCTTAAGAAGGTGGGTGATTATCCTAAGAAAGTGGATAAGAAATGCCTCTAGACAAGTTCAAGAACTATTTTTTGAAGATAATGTATGGTGTCCACAAAGTGGTTGGCATAGATGGGACTGATTATATGGGGCTAAGTATATTATTTCCTAGATGTACAAGAATCCGACCATGGTGGAGAGTATGATTACATGAAGTATATTCTGGAGAAGATGAAGGATAACATTGGGCTAGCACAAAGTGGGGAAATGGGAAACTTCAAGTTCCACCATTATCCATTACTGATGCATTTAATTAGCCTAGATTTCATTGATCACACCTTTAATGCAAAAGAAGAGCTGCCACTTCAGCTATGGACATGGGTATGGGATAGTTCTTATCACTATTCTGACTCTGTTTCCTTTTTCCATAATTTTAGTATTGTTATCATGAAGATGTTAGAACCTAGTTACTTTAAGGCACCTAAGATTTTGAAGAGACTATTAAGACCAACCCTTCTACCTAAAAATAAAAGGTTAGATCACAATAGGGGGGACATATTCTTATTCCCAACCTTTTCCCTCATGAGAGTATATGGTTTCCCTTAATCTCCTCATATATTACCCAAATTTATCCCTCCTAGACTAGCCATCATTAAATCCATGTGGTAGTTACTCATGGTTAATAGAGAATACCTAGGACCTAAGGTACATAGGTGTACATTCTTGTGTCTAGGTACTTTAGAATAAGGGACTTTTCAATTGGAAAAGAATCCCTGGATCAAATCCATTCTTTCCTCCACCATTTCAATTTATCAGCTACCCCTTATAGGATGTATGATCCATATAATTGGATAAAGAATATCCTCAAAGAAACTAGAAATTATGTGTTTCCAAACATAAAAGTGTTACCACATGAGGACCTCATTCCCAATATTGTAGTTGAGTGGGAGGCAATAGATAAATTGGAAAAGTTTGATGATGTTCTGAGGGTGGAGAGAGAATTGAAAAGAGCAGACCCAAATTTCAAGGGTTTTTACATGGATGTCCCTTACCCACAAAGAATAAGGAAGATGATGCTCAACCATGCTGAGATCATGGCATAAATGCCAGAGGGGAAAATTGGGGAAGAAGAAAGGGTAAACCCTGATAGGTCAGAACCAGATGTGACCCTAGAAATTGAAGAAGATGAACCTACAGAGGCATCATGGGTTACCAAGGGTGAAAGAAGGTAGAAGGTAGTTCACATACCATAAAATGTGAAACAAAGAAATCTACAGATCCTACCTAGAAGAAACCACTATTTTGCTAATTTAAGGCAGAGCTACATACAAGATAGAGCAAATGCAATAGAGAATTGTCTAACTGGCTTGGAGCTAGCAGCAACAAGATTGGATGATAGGATCATTCAAGCTTAGTAGTTTATAGAGGATAATGAATTCATCAAATCCATTGAGTTCAAGAGCTTCCTTTACAAGTTCAAAAAAGTGAACTGGTATTAAAGATGAAACTAGGGGAGTTAGATGAGGAGAAGCAATAATTGATTGATAAGTTGCATGCTTATGATCCTGAAAGTGAGGTAATGAATCTTGAGGAGGCTAGGGACTTAGTGCAAAAGAATGGTATGTTGTTGGTATCTGGCTAGGATCTATAACAAGCTTTCATGATTGACTAGATTAGGAGACAAGAAAATGCAATATCTTATGGGGCATTTGGTGTTGGTGGACTTCAAAGGGGATCATGATTTAATATTGATTCCAAATCCTTGGTAGTATGGAGCATGGTTCCTACATCTAATAATCCCAAGTTGATGGATGTGCAGAACATGGATCTAGGAAATATGATAGTATGGACTCTACAAGGTACCTTAGGTATAGAAATCTCGAAGGCTATGAAACACTTACCATTCATGAATGAGGCCAAAGTGGAGGAGATAGAAATAAGACTAGCTAAAGGATTCCATGACTATATAGATGTCAAGAAGTTATATGAAGATGAACTCAAAAAAAGCCATGTATATAAATAAAGAATTGGAAAATTGGAGATCAAGGCTTAGGGGCTAGAAGCTAAAGTTGCATCTTTGAAAGAGCAACTAGTTGGTGTAGAGTAGAATAAAGAACATAGAATTAAAGAAAAACCAACTAGAATCACAGTAGAAACAACTACTAAGACAGAGGAGCTAGAGGCAGAGGATACAAAACCAAGAAGAATGAGCATAGATGCTCCATCTACACAATAGAGTGGTGAGGTAAGGATAACTTCCCTTAAAAGTATGTGTAAGAATTTGACTTAGGCCAGAATCCACCCAAGACCAAGGAACTCAAACACAAGCACATAGTAGACCAAATAGAGAAAGAATGATCAGAATGATGATATTCATTCAATATGCCAGCTTAGCCATTGAGAGTACACTAGGAGTGCCTGTATATAAAGGCCTCAGGTGAGCTTCTAAAATGCATAGAAGTCAGCATCATGATAAGTCATACAACCAGGCACATGTCCACCAGATATGGGTTATCCTCCATTAAGCACAAAATTAAGTGCGATGATGTGAGGATAAGCCTACAATGGTGTAGCACGTAAATTAATGGTGTAGACAACATTGCTAAATGAGGAGTGTGGATAACTGTGTTGTCAACATGAAAACTCAATGAATGATGCAAATCCTTGTGTTGTAGACACCATGTGCATAATTAGAGTTGTGTAACTCATGAGAGTACACAAACTCCTAAGTGTCTCACCTAAATAAATAATAAAATAATGCAAAACAACTAAATAATGCATTAACCTAAGTAAAATTAAGTAAGTGTAATAAGTAAATACTTATTTACACCAACACCCCCCCTTAAGTGCAACTTAGGGGAATGCCCTTAAGCTTATGAAATCTAGGATGGGTCCTGGCTACTAGGCCATGTTAGGTACCCATGTACATAATGATATGTAATCTCTCATAAAGTGGAGAAAAAGGGAAAATCTCATGGGAAAAACCATCCCCCAAAAACATAGATGAATAAGGATGCATGGATGGATGGAGTAATCAAGATCCCCCCCATTACGACATACATCCAATATATACATAAGAGAATGATAAGAAGAGGAAGAGAGACAGGATAGGCTCCCCCCCTCAAAGAAGAATGTAGAACAGTGATCGCTTCGATAAAGAAGCTGATCCAAGACTGCAGAATGGTGTTCTTGCCCTTAGGAAGAAACATTACCAAAGGTACAAATAAGACGCTTCTGCTGTGTGTGGAAATAATCCCATGAATAAGTGATGTCTTTGAAACCTGCTCAACTGGCTGAAGAACCTATCTCATAGAATCGCTTGTCTTTGTAACTGATGAAGAACCCCTCTGCAACTGCTAATCATAAGTATCCACAATCACTTCAACCTTTGAGGATTGATCATGTAGAGAATGAACAAGAGAGTTAGATAGAGCCCTTGTGACAACTGAAGAAGGTGCTACTGCATCAAGAAGAAGAGGTAGATCATCAATACTATCCCCCAAATTTGTCACTAAGCCTATACCTGGAAGACTAGATGTACCCTGCTATTCTAGACCTATCACTATGGAAATGTATGCATGCAGACAGAATTGATGTAGTGACCTCTCACTGTAACTGTTGATAGAACTCCATGTGTCTGAATCTATTGAAGCACTATTGCTGGTGTCACTATCAATTTCCACACTGTATGATGTGCAGAGAGGAGTAGAGGACAAGCTTGGTGAACTTTCCTTAAAATGTACATCCTTCTCCACAAAAAATATGATGTGTCTTTGGATCTAGAAGTCTATATGCCTTCACACTATCTTCATAACCAATGAAGGTACAAGGCCGAGGTGATTGTTCCTTGCAACCCTTGGAAGATATCTTTTCCCATGTAGGACAACCGAAGACTCTAAAGTGTGTCACAATAGGTTTTCTACTGCACCATGCATCAAAAGGAGTTTTGCCATCTAAGGTTGGATGAGGAGAATGATTAAGAATGTGAGTGGCACTATTGATTGCTGCAATTTCTAATGATGGATTGAGAGACTTGGTCTATATCATGCAACTTGCCATAGACTTAAGAGTTTGGATCCTCAATGCTGCAACATCTGTCTTATGTAGACTGAATGCTGGTGGAGTATGAAGATCAATTCCCTCAAGTCTACAAAAGTCCATAAGTCTTCTATTCACATACATGCTCCCATTATCCATTTGGAGAACTTTGATGGCTTTCCTAGATTTCCATTCTACATGAGTCTTGAAGTCTATAAGCTTGTCCGACACTTCATTCTTATTATGAAGAAAATAGACCCAAGTGAACCTTGAAAAGTCATCAACGAAGGTAAGTATACAGCGACCCTAGCTAAATGCAAAAGGACCTACTAATACCATGTGAATCATCTATAGAACACCTAGTGCTCTTGAAGACTTCCCTCTCTATAACTTCCCTTTTGGATGCATATCCACTAAATTTGTTGAACATTCACCCTTAGAAAAGTTGATTTGAGGTAGACCTTTGACCATTTTGTATGTGCAAAGTTGCTGAAGGTAGCGAAAGTCAAGCCAACCATACTGCTCATGCCATAATTGCACGTTTGAATTTGATTGAGATAACAAGGCCTTTGAAGTAGACTTGGGCACAAAATGGGAGAAAGAGTACAACCTTTTGTTATGATTCACTTTCCCCACTGCAACCAATGAATCATCTTTAAAACTATGCACCTTTACCGAGTCTGGAAGGAACTCAACTCTATGTCCATCTCTGAGGTGAGTGATTTGGTAGATTGATAGGAGATTAGAACTTAGGTTTGGAACATAGAGAACATCTTGAAACTCTCCATTTTCCATCTCCATGTTTCCTTTTCCTTCAACTTCCATTTTACTATCATCTCCCATGAAGATGTGTGGTACCCTTGAATGCTTCATTGAAGAAAAATCCTCCTTTGAAGAACCCATATGATATGAGGCACCTGAGTCAAATATCTATTCTTTTGAAGAATTTTAATTTTCCATGAGTGCTTGTCCTTTGCCCTTGGAATCTGGAGAAGACGCTTTATCCTTATAAGCATTAGGCAATGGAACATTATGTCTCTTCATGATGTTGGTCAACTCATCAATCTTCTTGAGATAACACTCATGCTCTTCATGACCCAATTTCTTGCAATAAGCACATTGTTTCTTCTCCTTATTGTTGTCCCCCTTCTTGTTGGAATTTGAGGAAGACTTGCCTTGTTGATTGGATTGTGGTGTTGTCTTTTCTGCATCCTCAGATTTGTTCTTCCATTTCTTCTTACCCTTTCCTTTATTTGAAGATTGTCTTGCTGAGTGTTGAGAACCCTTGGCCACCAATGCTTTAGACTGAGGTGATTTGAGAATCCCCATTGGTTTCAACTTCTTTTCTTCATTAGCCAACAATTTAGTATATTCATCAAAAGTGACTTTCTTGCAGGTAGACCCTAAGGTAGTCTTTGAGGTGTTAAAAGAAGATACAAATGTGGAATACTCTGCTTACAACTTGTTATGGATGAGATAGATTAGTCTATCATCTTTGATAGAACTCACACAATCAGTAAGATTTTTCCTTAGTTCATTCACCTTGATGATCAAATCATGTATGGAGTCATATGACTTAGGATCTAAGGATACAAGCTCATCTTCAATTTTGAACACATCCTCTTCAGACACTTTACCATAAAGGTTTTTGAGGGTATCCCAAGCTTCTTTGGATGTAGAACACTTCTTGATTTGATACATAATTTTATCATCAACCCCCAAACATATATCACCTAGGGCTTTCCTATCCATTGCTACCCAAGCTGAAATATCACTTGCTGAAACATTATCACTTGCTAGTTTAGGAAGAATACCATCTACATATTGTGAAACTCCATTATGCATTAAGTGATACCACGTTTTGATGGACCATGTAGCATGGTTATGATGAGTTCATTTAGGAAACTTAAAGTTTCCCATAATGCATAAAATGAAAGAAAAGTGTAGAAAAGAGAGAACACAACACCAAGAACACCCCCCCTTTTCTCTAAATCAAGAAACCCCCCCAAAATATATGCTTTGGGCACTTTATCAGTAGTGCGATTATGATGGGCCACTTACCAATTTTAGCCTTCGTGGATTTCTAATTTTTCTTGTTACAACTTCTATATAGATTACAAATCTGGAACTTTACAATGTGCTACAATTCTGAAGCATTACAAAGCAAAGAATGGCCCTATTTCTAAAAGTGACACTTTTGTCCACACAACCTTACAATCTGATATCAGATCTGGAAAGTAGACAAAAAATAGTGCACTTTCAAAAAAAAGGAACCTATTTTCGATTCCAGATGTGCCTGTATGAAGCATTTGAAGTTGCAACATGCAAGATTATGCAGGTACAGTCACCAAAAAATGCAATTTCTGAACAATCCATGCACCAAAACTAGAAAATAGCTACACCACTAAAAAATTTAGGAAATTCTACCCAATTTCAAAAAAATTGCACCTGATTTGGAGTCCAGATGTCCGAGTTATGGCCTCTCGAAGTTGAATTGCAAAAACCAAAATCAATCTGGAGAGGGGTTGCATCAGCGAATGGCGGGATTAAATTTGATGGTCATACGGCCATCACAACAGTTCAAAATTGGCTTGAAATAACATCTAGATGGTCATCAAGTTTGGGTTAAGAAAATGATGACATCAACATCCCTTGCCCTTACGGTGATGTTAGCATGATGTCATGATGACATCATCATGTACAAAATTGTATGTATGATGATGACATGTCAGTTCGACATAGACTTATGGAGCTAACATGGTGTACAATTAGGCGCTAACTTGTCCTTGCTAATGTGGGTATGGTGGATGACGTCGATTGCTGACTCAGACTGGGACAACTGGCATGTCAGTTTGCTATGTGTCTGGCGTGGATTGGTGCTATAGATAGTGACACGGTGTCCAAATTTATGGTCCACGTGGCAAGTAGTTAGATCTATTCCTTTATATTCTCGCCGTGTGGCAAAGAGGACGACGTCTGCAGGTTTACATTTTCTGATCGCTAGGAGACGAAGGCAGTGGTCACCGAGAATGTGAGAATCCTGCCAAAGATTTCTAATGCTAGGGAAATAGTCCCACATTGTGCATTGGGTAGGATTTAGTATCGTTTAACATAAACTTTCCCGCAAGTCCAAGTAATTAAGCAAGGCCACTGGTAGGGGCTTGGCCACCGGTGAGTGGCTGGTGTGAATTTGTGTACTCAGTCACCGGGATTAGGTAAGGCTTAGTGCAATGCACCAGATTTGTGACATGTGCTTGCAAAATTAATAAATGAGGCCACAAATTAATTGATTAATACCCTGCAATAAATAAAATATTTTTCCAAAAAAGCAGAGCTGAGCTGGGGTGTCACTACCCAGTTCTACTAATTTTTTTTCTCTGCTTGGGCTATAAAAAAATTCAAAAATACTAAATTAAGAAATAAATTGCAAAGAACAAAATAATTGCAAATCTGAAATACAATAATCAAATCAATTAAATGATCATACCCGAACTGCAAATCGGGGCCTCTGAGTTTCGATTTGCAAATATTTTTTTCTCCAAGATCAACTTTCGCCCAACATAGGCAAATTTATAGTCAATCTTCACCAAATTGACTCTCTGAATGCAACGGTGAGGTCAGATCTAGCTCTAGATGCTCCCAATTTTTGCAGATGCTCTGGATTCAGGTCGAGGTGCTGAAGCATGGAACAGTCTCAAATGGCTATGTGTAGAGAATCTCCCTCAGCTCTGATACCATGCAATAATTTGGCTTAGGCCAGAATTCACCCAAGACCAAGGAACTCAACACAAGCACACAATAGACCAAATAGAGAGAGTATGATCAGAATGATGATATTCATTCAATATGCCAGCTTAGCCATATGAGAGTACACTAGGTGTGCTTGTATATAAAGGCCTCAAGTGAGCTTCTAGAATGAATAGAAGTCATCATCATGATAAGTCATACAACTAGGCACATGTCCACCAGATATGGGTTATCCTCCATTAAACATGGAATTAATTGCGATGATGTGAGGATAAGCCTACAATGGTGTAGCATTCAAATCAATGGTGTAAACATGTGCTAAATGAGGAGTGTGGATAACTATGTTGTCAACATGACTACTCAGTAAATGATGTAAACTCTTGTGTTGTAGACACCATGTGCATAATTAGAGTTGTGTAACTCATGAGAGTACACAAACTCCTAAGTGTCTCACCTAAATAAATAATAAAATAATGCAAAATAATTAAATAATGCATTAACCTAAGTAAACTTAAGTAAGTGTAATAAGTAAATACTTATTTACACCAACAGTATGATAGGCCATAGAGTGGAGACTCTAAAAAATATATCCCAACAGACCCATGCTCTGTATATTTCTTTACAAGATGTTGAGCATGTTTCAATGAAGTACTTGCATGGCTATCACCCACTTTTAACCAGTGGGGGCCATACGCTCAATTCTTGGAGAGGCTAATTATGTTGATGGCTAAAAAGCCATATTTGCCTGATAAAATCATCACAGTAAAGGAGGGCCTAGAGATGGTAAACGAATTAATAGGCTTCTTTACTGACAACTTATAAATTATCCAAGGGAAGATGAAAGTTTTATCACAGGGGATTGAGCCTTGCATTCCACCTATTTTGGATGCTAACACCAAGTTGTGAGATTGGTAGGAGTGGTTAGATTATTTTAGTGCAGTGCTAACTCAGGAAGCCATAACATCAATTTTTGAAGATGGTAGTGATGTCCCATTCAATAACCTAATTGATTCACTATTTAAGGTTGAAATTGACTTACATAAATTTTCATTAGAATCAAGAGCTATAATAGATGCCAGGTAGGATAAAGAGACAAAATAATTAGATGAGGTTAAGATAATTGAATCACCCACAAAAAGAGAAATATATGTTTGGGAGGCAGTTGGAGAGATTAAGGCTCTACCAACAAGGAGTAGTTGAAGATTTATGCAATTAAAGGCAGTGGGAGATCCAGATAAGATCAAATATATTGATCAACCCATTAAGAAAGAAAAAACTTTTCAAAACTTTTAAGGAAGTTAGGAACAATAGAAGACAAAATGGATTAAAGTGAAGACTCCTGCTGTAAATTTCACTTGCTGTTAACTTTTTGGACATGTCTTGCCATTTTTCTTTTCATTAGGGTTTTGACATGTATCCTCCCATCTAAAGCTTGTTGCAATCCTTCTATATAAGGATTTCCAAGATGTAGAGTAGAGGTTCAACGTCTGTAGAATTTTCTTTGTTGTATGTTATTCACAGTTGATCTAGTTTTTGTCAATTGTATGGATGTATTTAGTTTTGCAAATAATGAATATCAAATGATTGTCAAGTTCTGTGTTATACTTTGAGTTTATATTAGTACAATATTTGTTTTCAAAGGAAATTAATACAAAAAAGGAAGTTCTGCATATCTATGTCTCTGAGTTTTTGTCTCCATTCTTATATATTTGTAATCTTGGGATTGAAGTGGAAAAAGTTCTTTTAGTTTAATGTAGTTTGGATGAATTGTACATCTTTTATTGATTGCTTTTAATTCAAAGAGTTAAGTAAATGCTTTCAAGAATTGATAGGGTTTCAGATATATGGGAGGGATATCATAAGAATGAAATTTAGAGCTAACTGTTGACACATTTAATTGCAAGTCAATTAAATAGGTCTAGAGTTACTGGTTTGACTTTGTATAACAATGGATAAGGAATTGATCAATCAACTCAGTTGCAAGCTGATATGTTCATATGGTTGCACAATGCATATATCAATCAAAAAACAATTTTCCATTTATGTAATGAAGAACTAAAATTGCTGGTCATCACTTATTTGTAATAGCTTTCCTTTTGAGATATAATTGGCTGCTATAATCAAGGAGTTTATTGCAAATCTAAGAAGAATATTAACCATTATCTACTATAGGGGATAAATCCACAAGAAGAAGTATTACTAAGAAAGTATCTGAAGAATATATTAGAATAACCAATCATATTCAAATCCTGAGGTGCATCCGCCTTGGCCCTAAAGAGCCTGAAGTGTAGAGTCTTTTGTACTCTATTGAAGTTGTTCTAGAGCTGAGATTAATCCTACTGAATATAAAATTTAGCTAGTCCTTAGGCTTGTTTTCATTTGCAACATCCCGATATAGGGTTTAGAGCAATCTAGTAGTCCAAAAACCACCAACATAAAGGAAAGATTATTTTCCTTGGTCGTAATAATTAGTGAGATCATATGTTTTGGATGCAAATTGTATTTGAGAAGAGTAAAGATTAATGTTGAGGATGTACTATGAGCTTCAAAGGAATTGTATTGAAAAAGAAGTTGTTGTTTAGCCAGTTTAGAATCTGGATATGTTATCCTAAGGTTTTTTTAGTGAAGATAGTCTAAGGCTATTTGAACAGTGGGTTTAGTTGTCCTCCTTTCAACTCCTAACAGGGTTGACATAGCTCCTAACAGTGCTAGAATCTGTTGACAGGGATTCAAAGTCTCCTAACAGGGACTCATATGTACTGACTGCATTTCATTGGATCCTAACAAAGTCCATCCTTTCACAAAGAAATTTTATATTATTACATCATCTTGTAGGCATCATTCCCACTAGGGTTTTCCTTTTGATCAAGGTTTTCCCTAGCTAACATATCCGGTGTTATTGTGCATGCTTATCTTTCTATTGTTATTGCACCTACTGTTTACATATTTCAGATTTAGTAAAGATATTGAGAGTTGTTTTAAATGCATAACTGATCCTCCCCCCCCCCCCCCCCCCCCCCCCATTATCTTAGTGGACTTTACTCTCTAACACAAACATTATTGATCATTATTTATATTAAGGATACAAATCATGCAAAGTCATGTTAATAGTAAAAACACTTTTTATCTTCCACAAGTATTATTTATAACTTATCTTTTACAATCTCAAATTCTTTTTACAAATATTTTATTCCCAATTAAGTCCAAATCTAGTTTCTTAATGTAGTCCTCTTATTCCTTGAATTCACATCTATAGTTAAACATCACCCTATTTACTACCACATAATATTATTTAATCCTCTACTATTTTAATGGTTATCTTGAACATATATAGGCGAGTCTCATTTTATTCTTTGCTAATAGGTGACATACTCTTTTGTGGAAGAGGCCCTCAGCTAGAATATTTTTCTAATGAATATACATTGTAATTTATCACTTTTCTCTACTCATTTCCAAATTCACATTTAATATAAGAAAGATGGCTTTTAAATTCCAACACTCATAGGAATTTCTCAATAACGAGAGGAGTGCCCAGTAAAATGCAAAAGGTCCGTCCAAATTATATCAATCATGTCAGGTCTTCTTTGACAATTTATTGTCAACACTCATGGAAATTTCTCGATAACTAGAGGAGTGCCCAATGAAACACAAGCAAAGTTCATCCAAATTGTATCAAACATATCAGTTCTTCTTTGACACTTTATTGTCAAAATCGTCTTCCTTTACATAACATGAATTCATTATTATCACTAATATATCATGGATGGTATGTTTCCCCTTGTAAGAAAGCATCTAGCACTAAGAAAACTACGTTCATGCACTCACCTTGCACCATGAATCTACACATTGTGAATCCATTAACCATGATGAATCATTTCACTTGGTTCGAGTATTTTGACCCTTAGTAATGTACTATTGAGATAGATAGGCAACTCTTCATCCCTAAGAAACATACTAAAATTACATTTGATTATATCCACGTTTACAAATTTACAATTTTATTTCTAACAAATTTTCACTACTCACCTTTTTATCACAAACCTTCTAAATCTTCTCAAACTTTTACCAATCTAAAGAAAAACATGCATGTTCCAGATTAAAACCTCGAGTGAGATGAGGAAGTCTCAAAATAATTCACTAACGCTATCTATTTATGAATTTGGGTCTTACATACTGAAAATTAAAACAATCTTTGCCTTAACTTGACAAGGGAAACTTCATCATACAAATTCACCCATTCTAAACTCTTGAGAGTTTCATCGCAAAAGTTAAATTAGAACCTCTAATATGTGAATGTGCACAAACCTCCAATTCACACATTTCCAAAGCACTTATATCATAATTCTTCTGATATCTGATTGATGGTGAATTGTGTTAGCCGCTGAAACTGGCAATACCTCAACTCGAACTCCCATGGACTTGCAAATCTCAACGATCATCTTATTGTTGAAATCTTCAACACCCATCTTTTTTGGGGACTCTTTAATTCTCAATTGAGAAAGATTGAACATCATATTCACATATGAATCTCTCAATTTGGCAAGCCATGACTTTGCATGAGAAGCTCTTTCTCCACATTTATTATATCTCACCGTCACCTTCGGCACAAATTTGATCCTCCAAACATTGAGCCTTCCTTTATTCCCACCCAATTTTATTGCTCTCAGTCGCCTTCTTTCTCCATTAAACTTATCAATCCTTTCGTATCTTCGTCTCTTCATGAACCTCTTCACAGACATAGAAAATCCAGTTATATCAGAAATGGCAACCGTTTTGACAAATTAAAAGGGCTATTCTGATTATCTTTGCAAAAGTTTTTAAAGTCTCTGGGTATTTATTGAAGTAGAGTGAAGATTAGCATTTCTTTTCATTGTTTTCCTACTATGGTCAAATCCCAATTATTTTAGTAGTTGCTTAGCCATAGCCAAACAAGATCGACCAAGTCAGGAGTCATGAAAGATGAGTATTGCGCTGAGTTATCCGTTTGGAAGCTTATGACAAACCGTGTAATTGTTGGCATTACAGTCGTCAGAAATATGTAAAGAAGAGTCAAACCGACAAACGTATAGATTAAAATATGAATAGATTGATATGGACGACGAAAACGAATCTTTTGGCTATATATTAACCGTCATACAAGTAAGGCATAATTTGTTAAAAAAATTGCATTTTTTTTAAGGTTCAAAAGAAAAAAGAGAATTAAATATGATTCGTATATAGTTTGTATGATTGGTATAAATGTAAGAATAGTGTAGTCTGTCATCAACGTGGATAAATACGGGGCAAAACATTTTGTTTTATGCGTTGAAAGATTAGAGGATTTGGTTGTTTTTATATTACGAGCTGGGTAAAGTGTGAAATAACTTTTAATTTTTTTTTCAGATTGTGTAAAATATATTTATTAACATTTTAAAAAGAACTATTTAATATATTCATGGGAGTAAATGTAATAGTATGCATTCAAGAGATTATATAATGTTTCAAGAAATTATATGGAAAACTCTTGTAATAGAAAATCAATCAGTAAAATTACTAACATTATATTATTTATAATTAAATATTAATACACTTAGATATCTTTATAGAGCTTCAATTTATGACACTATTTTTTCATTTAATAGTTTTAGTTTATGCAATCTTACAACCTTCTATTTTTGGCGTCACCACATGAAATGTTTTTAAATTAAAAACAGTCAAAACTAAGGTACTGGCCCATATACAATCAAATTCTACAACAGCTAGCAGATAACCATCAATCAAAACTACCCCTACCACTTAATAAAATAAAAACAAGGTTCAGAACCATAATTAAAAGAGTATCAGTAGGCCTAACATACATACAACCTATATTAAAACTAGTAAAGCTACAAAAATATATAAACAAAGACACGACAAACTTAAACCTCTTCAAGTTCAACAACCGACAGATTAACAACATAAAACAAAAAAAGAGAGAACCATTAAGGCTTCTTAGTCTCCTTCCTCCCCAGGAGGATGTTAGCCCAGTCTTTCGCAAGGAAGTCAAACAAAATTTTTGTATCCTCCTTTGGCAGGTCTCCCTCCGTGTCCTTAAGCAGGTTTAGCGTGGTGGTAGTAGTATGTGTCACCTTGACAGTGAACTTTGTCAGTTGACGCATTCTCTCTTTCAGCGCATGAATTCTTTCCCACACCTCACTGCCAACCTTCTTCGTGATCTCCATGTTGACCTCCTATATGTCGCTAGGAAGACCATCCGCCTGCATCATAGTAACATCTTGCATAATAGGGGGGTTAGCATTATCCTTGGAAAAAGCCTTAATAGGGGAGGAAATCATTATGGGGGAGGGCACCCTATCCAATGTATCAGGGAACTGGTCCCTCGTTAGGTCCACACACCCCAGCCCGATGGTAGCCAAAACATGTCTGATCTGATGAACAGATCTAGACTATTTGCAGTAATGAATGCTTAATAAATCAAATTAAATAAATCACAACTTAGCGGAAGTCTTAATTCATTTACTATCAATGAAATCAAAACTTAAGATGAGAAACAGAATTGAGAGAGAAGATAAGAAGATGCAAATAGAGTTTGATTTCGGAGTTCGCCACAAACGTGACTACGTCTCCGGGTCGGCTCCAATAGAGTACGACCGATCCGATTAATCTCCAAAATAAATTACAAATGCACCAAGATTATTCCCTTAAACACATAAGCATAGCATGCCCTCGACGTGTAGAATAGTCTTCAAAAATCTCTTAAACATTCTCCTATTCTCACCACCTGAATATCCTAAGAGTTTCCTAAACCCCCTTTTTATACATGAAATTAGCCAAAATAAGGCTATAACCAAATTTACAAAAATAACCCCTTCAATTAATTCCCCTTTCGGAATAACCTATTAGCCATTTTTAATAGATTCGACTCATGTCAATTTTGGGGTTAAAAAAAAGATTATAACCTTAATTTACTAAGGTTGGAGGTTTGTTTGGCTAAGGATAAGACAAAAATTGCGCAACACATTCCCCAAGTGCTAAAATGGTGCAACGGTTAACCATAATTTTATGGTAACCACCGGTTGGGGGTTCTAAACCCGCCAGCGGTCTACCTCATTTGAAATTGGCGCTAGTCAATGTTTAAATAGTAGTTGCCGCCCATAAGTTTCAAAAGCTATGCTTGGTGCAACGGTTGAGGCATAAATTTTGAAGGTAAAGGGTCACGAGTTCAAATCCGACTACGAACTCTCTTTTTTTTCCTATTTCCCCATTTTGCTGACGTCACGATGTCATCAACTATATTCATCTCTTACCTTGAACTTCAAAATGGCATAACTTCCACGTACGGGCTCTGTTTTTGATGAAACAAACACCGTCGGAAAGCTCTCGACGAGCTCTTTATTTTGAAATCCATTGTCGACCACTTTGAAGATGATTATTTTTTCACCTTTTTTATGACCTTCGTTCTCAATTTGACCAACCTTTGACTGACCATTACTTTTGCATATGGACTCTGTTTTGGTCCGTTCAAATTGCATTGGGTCCAAAATTTCAAGGAGTTTAATCTGATGCTGATTGTTGGAGTTTTGGAGATACTTCAATTTTGACGAAAGTATCCCCCGGATCAAGCCTCCCCACTGAAGACCTTTTGGACCTCCAAAAGTGACATTTATTCTGACATAAAGTGAGAACTTGGCCTCCCCACTTGTCCTGTATCATCTGTACATTTGAATACCTGGCTCACAAGCACAATGAAGACTGCAACAACATTGTTGATCATAAACATTATTCTATCACTTCCATAAGCATCTACATCAGTTGTCGTAGCCACTAACCAACAAACATTGACTAGCATCAAGCTGAACAATAATGCAGAAATGAAAGAGAATAAGTCAACAATATATCGATCCTTAACAACAGGAACATCTTTACCCAAGGAACCATCAATGCTTTCAAACATCATTCCCTCATGTTGTACTACAGGTGCATCCTGCAACATCTGACCCTGGTTAGCTACTCCAAGTTCCTGTACTGATAGACATAAGAGTTAACTCTTTACTTGCATTAATTACCTCTTTAACTGCCCTGTATTTGCAAAAGAATGATCAGTCTTAATCTTGTGAGAATGTACAATATACTGAATGCCATCTTTAAATAAGTGATAATGATTCTTTTCCCTGTAGAAAATTGCTTTTCGATCATAAAGATAAGGGCTACCAAGCACTATCCCACAGATATCCAATGGAACAACATCAAATTGTACTTCATCCACAAACTTACTAGTGATTGTGAATCTTAAGGTGCATTGTCTTGTTACTTGCAACTTATCATTTTCACAAATCCAACCTAGTGGATAAGGTTTCTTATGTAATGTAGTTTTTAATCCCAAGTTTCTTACAACACTTCCAGAAATCAAGCTCACTTGAGAACCACTATCTATGAGTGCATTAATTTTAGTGTTCTTAGAAACAACCCTTAAATGAAACAACTCATTCCTTTTTTTATCTTCAGGGAAATCATTAACTTTAGATGAAGAAGCGCAACTATGAACATAAACACCAGAGATAGGAGCTTTACCTTTTACACCCATAGCTGTTATCTTAGTCTCATCATCTGAATCGGAACCAAGATCCATAACAACATTTGTGGCTTTCTCCTTACCTTTTTGTTTCTGATTCTGTCTTTGAGCCCACTTAGGCTTCAATTCGGGATGCAACTTCCAACAATGTTTTTCATCATGACCCTTCCTGTCACAATGAGTGCAAGAAAGTTTCTCATCCTTCTTAACTATAGCTGCCTTCTTTCCTTTCTCTATCTCTGCATTCTTAGAAGATTTCTTTACAGAGTTATCATCATCAAACTTATCAATAAAAGATCCTTTACCCCTTGACTCTAAGTGCGTAGCTTGAACTGACACTTCATCCAAATTACAAGGGTTTAATACCAAAATAGAATGTCTAAGGTAGGAATAAAGACATCCTATGTACTTCAACAAAGTATCCTAGGTGTACAAAGGAACATTCAAAGCAATAGCCCTTTTCCTAAATTCATGGGTGTACTCTTGTACAGTTTTCCCTTTCCCTTGCCTAAACATTTACCAGTCCATCATTAACTGTTGCATATGTCCTAGGGGATAAAACTGCTTCTTAAGAGCATTAACAAACTCTGCCCAAGTTAAACTGACTCTACCATGCTGTGAAACTTCTGCCTTAGTCTTACTCTCCCACCAGGTTAAAGCTGTACCCCCTAACCTAAGAGTAGCTAATTGAATCCTATCAACATCATCTAATAGGTTCTGGACTCTACAGTAGACTTCTACTTGCTGAATCCAATCATCCAATTTTTCAGCATTAAGTTCACCACAATACTTAGGCAAGTCAAATTTTACATCCAGTTTGATCTTAGGCTTATACCCACTCTTGAAAGGATTAGAAGAAGTAGAATGAGGAGAAGATGGAGAAGAAGGAGAAGAGGGAGGAGAAGAAGAAGAGGGTGGATCTGGTTTCTTGTCACCATCTCCATGATGTTTCCCTTTTTTGTCTTCACGTTCTTTTCGCTCTTGCCTCTCCTGAAAAAGAATGTCCACCTTAGCCTTCATCTCGAGTAATGCTCTTCGAAATTCTTGCTCACTGATCTCATCAGGAATGTCCATTCCAGAAATAGACATCTTTGGAAAAGTTCTTCGCTTCCCGATCTCAGGATTAAATTCTTCAAGCTTGCCTTCACCCTTCTGAATTCTGAATCTTTTTAGCATTCAAAAAAAAACAACTGCAATAATAGTCAACTGGGCTCTGATACCACTTGATCTGATGAACGGATCTAGACTATTTGCAGTAATGAATGCTTAATAAAATCAAATTAAATAAATCACAACTTAGCAGAAGTCTTAATTCATTTACTATCAATGAAATCAAAACTTAAGATGAGAAACAGAATGGAGAGAGAAGATAAGAAGATGCAAACAGAGTTTGATTTTGGAGTTCGCCAC
The DNA here is from genome assembly GCA_028749045.1 of Cupressus sempervirens. Lineage (NCBI taxonomy): Eukaryota > Viridiplantae > Streptophyta > Pinopsida > Cupressales > Cupressaceae > Cupressus > Cupressus sempervirens. Next base: position 152,906,000 of record CM053784.1, on the reverse strand, counting down.
AAACGTGACTACGTCTCTGGGTTGGCTCCAATAGAGTACGACCGATCCGATTAATCTCCAAAATAAATTACAAATGCACCAAGATTATTCCCTTAAACACATCAGCATAGCATGCCCTCGACGTGCAAAATAGTCTTCAAAAATCTCTTAAACATTCTCCTGTTCTCACCACCTGAATATCCTAAGAGTTTCCTAAACCCCCTTTTTATACATGAAATTAGCCAAAATAAGGCTATAACCAAATTTACAAAAATAACCCCTTCAATTAATTCCCCTCTCAGAATAACCTGTTAGCCATTTTTAACAGATTTGGCTCATGTCAATTTTGGGGTTAAAAAAAAGATTATAACCTTAATTTACTAAGGTTGGAGGTTTGTTTGGCTAAGGATAAGACAAAAATCGCGCAACACATTCCCCAAGCGCTAAAATGGCGCAACAGTTAGCCATAATTTTATGGTAACCACCGGTCGGGGGTTCTAAACCCGCCAGCGGTCTACCTCATTTGAAATTGGCACTAGTCAATGTTTAAATAGTAGTTGCCGCCCATAAGTTTCAAAAGCTATGCTTGGTGCAAAGGTTGAGGCATAAATTTTGAAGGTAAAGGGTCACGAGTTCAAATCTGACCATGAACTCTTTTTTTTTTCCTATTTCCCCATTTTGCTGACGTCATGATGACATCAACTATATTCATCTCTTACCTTGAACTTCAAAATGGCATAACTTCCATGTACGGGCTCCATTTTTGATGAAACAAACACCATTGAAAAGCTCTCGACGAGCTCTTTATTTTGAAATCCATTTTTGACCACTTTGGAGATGATTATTTTTTCACCTTTTTTATGACCTTCGTTCTTGATTTGACCAACCTTTGACTGACCATAAATTTTGCATATGGACTCCGTTTTTGTCTGTTCAAATCGCATTGGGTCCAAAATTTCAAGGAGTTTAATCTGATGCTGATTGTTGGAGTTTTGGAGATACTTCAATTTTGACAAAAGTATCCCCCGGATCAATGTCACACCTCTTTTCTCTCCAACCCCTCACCCAAGCCAGACCGAGAAGAGTCCAAGATCTCCTCATCCTCATCCTACATTCTCCCTTCCCCAAAAGTCAAAGCCTTCTCTTTCATCCTCTATTTTGGGCGACCCATGTCTTCAGAATCCATCTCCTCCTCTTGCGAGGCCCTCGCTTTCAGTTTCCTTTTAGCATTAGACTTAGCTAACCTCCCCGACCTCCTCCTCCCCTCTCTCCCCTCCTCCTCAAACTCCTCCGGTTCCTTCTCTTTCCCTTTGTCATGTTTTCCTTTTTTTCTAAAAGGAGTGGGCTTTAAATCCATAGGGGACCTGCTAGGTGAAGGTTTTGGGGTAGGGGCTTTAGCACCCGTGATCCTAAGGGGAACCAGTTGGGGTCAACGGTTGGGATGAGTTGGAATATCAATTTCCACAATCCTAGGGGGGACCAGGGCAAGGTGGAACTGATACAGTTGAAAAATTAATCCTTGATGTAAAATAGTAAAATTAACCCCTTTTCTCATTTTTCTTTTACATTAGTAACCATGTCCTCTAAATCATGCAATAGAAAGAACGGAATGGAAATTAAATCATGGTGGCAAAAATGATTTAGAAGGGGAAAGTGGTAGTAATAATAGACACCATACCTCCCTTCCAAGGTTAGGTACTTCATCAACATCAAACATACCTCATTCCATGGCTCAGGGAGCTTCTCCTCCATAAAACCACCTTTGTGCCAAATAGGTTCCTCCCCATCCAGGAAGAAGCATTATAGACTCACTTCATTGCCCACCCTTGTCACCTTCTACCACTTCCTACCCTTCATGGCCAAACCCATTGCCAGAGCAATGACGTCCTTAGAGATATGGAACAATATGCCATTTATCATAACTTTGCAGTCCTCCCATGAATTAACAAATTGCATGGAGCAATTTTTGCCATGCCCATTAAGCACCTCCATAAAAGGCACAAAACCATCTTCCTTTAGCATATACCACACCAGCGGCTTCCTCATATTCTCCTCAATTATGGATAGCTCAATGCGCATAAGGTCACCGCCTGTCTTTGCAAATTTCCCTAAACCTCTCTTCTTCTTCAGAACTCGAAAAAACTTGCTAAGAATAACTCCACACTTAAGCCAAAAATCCCTTAGGCGATAATAATGACCATTATTATTAGTAATTATACTAACATCCTTAATACAAATTAATGTCACGTGTCAAACACCTCTATCTTCCTCCTGATCTCTTCCATCATTCCCAATATAAACTACCCATTTAAAATTTGAACCTTTTTCTTGCCCAACATACTAGCACATGCATAGGAAAATCATTAAAAAAACTTTCTTCTCAAACTTCAAAAATATTTCTTTTTTGGGCCATGTTAAATTATTATTACCAGTACCATCTCCTTCACTCCTAGCCATCTATCCTTCCTGGCTTTTTCCTTTTCGCCAATTCAACAACATGATACACAATTTTAAAATATCTCTCTAGCTAGGATTCATCATTCTTTATTTCTCGACTCACTAAATCTCTTACCAAATTTGGCAAGACATTATATTCCCTCCAACATCTTAGTCCTTTTGCCTTTAGGCCTTATGCCGCCATACCATCTGCCACACTATTTCCCTCCTGAAATATATGATTCAAATCAAACCTATTAAAATTAGCTAATAGGTGTCTGATATATTCTATCACACGCTTTAGGCCCATCCTTCTCTCATATTACCTTTGATAGTTTCTATGATGATTTTAGAATCACCTTCAATTTCCACATTGCTCCATCCCACACTCATCACCAATTTTAAACCCCAATATAGAGCCATCACCTCCACGATATTGTCAGATACTTTCCCTAGCTGTCTGAAATATGCTAATAGCATCCTTCCCTTGCTATCCTTGACCATTCCTCCCTCCGCCAAGCCTTCCGTCCTGGTAGCACCATCAAAATTAAACATTACCCAATTCGCAGTCGGAGGTTCCCATCTAGTCCTTTTCCTAACCAATAGGTTGGAGTTATCAATTTCCATTATCCCCTCCTCCAGTTTCCAACCCCTGGCCACTCTAACCTCCAGAACTCCTGGGGGGAATGCTGGTTTCCTCCACTTGCTGCAACTCATATTCTCTACCATAAGTTTATATATCTTTTCCACCACAACTTCCTCCTTTCTCTCTTCATTCCTAAAAACCCTATCATTTCTCTCCTTCTAGATACCCAAAAAACATGGGGGGGGGGGATAACCTTCCACAATATGACAAGGAGGGGGTGAGTAAAGGGACCTTGCCAATTCTCCACAAATTGTGCGAGATCCTTATTAAACAACTAGTCCACCTACAAATTCCGTAAAAGCCTCCCCCAAACATTAGAAGCATACCTACAGTGCAAGAATAAGTGGGGAATATTATCCTCCTCAATCTTACACAAGTAGCATCTATTTGATAATTGGAAACCTCATTTCATAAGGTTGCCTATAGTGAGTATTTTCACATGGATAGTGGTCCACCAGAATATATTAATCTTAGGTATTAGATAATTAAACCATATATTCCCCCAATCATTAGGTTCAAATTTTTTATCAAACATTAATTTATAGGAAGACTTAATAGAGAACTCCCTTGTCAGAGTGGCCTTCCAAATGAATTCATCATTTTGATCCCTTCCTAGGATTCTGTACCCCTCAAGCAAAATATTTAGCTCTTCTATTAGGCCCCCTCCAACTATAGCATTCTGTTTCAGCTCAATCTTCTCCCACTTCCTCCCCAAACAAATAAATCAGCTACCATTCCTCCCCCCTGCTCTTGAAGGTGGTTCTGAAGGGACCCAAACTTTTTTTTTGTTAACGATTTATCTGTAAGCCACGAATCCGCCCAAAAGTTAATCTGATTCCCATTTCCCACCATCCAACTCACACCTTCTTTCAAAAGGGTTATGTTCTTCACAATATTTCCCTAGATCTTAGATCCCTTAGGGAGATCATTTCTCCAGGTGCAGTGAGAGAACGTTAGATTTGCAAGATACTAATATTACACCAATTGGATTCCTCCTTCATCACATTCCACCTTATCTTGGTGAGAAGTGCATTATTCAAATCAGCTATCTTCCTCACTCGCACACCTCCTCTACTTCTTAGTTTACAAATTGTATCCCAGTTAACCAAACTTAGCCTTACCTTCTCACTTCCTCTCAACTAGAGGAAATTATGCTATATTTTCTCCAATTTATCGGCTATACTCTGAGTAATTTATAGGAAGTACACAAGTAACCCCTGTAGGGAAGAAATTAGGAGTTGAAGCATTCTCGCATTGCTCAGAGTTTTACCTTTCCAACCAATCAACTTTTTTTTCCATCCTCTCCAGAATGCAATTCCAAAAGTTGTTACATACATCCTTCACCATCAAGGGGAGGCCTAGATACGTGTCAGGTAACTCTGCAGTATTACACCCTAAAATATTTACAATCTTATGTTGTATATCAAGGGGTGTTAAAAAAGAACACTTTACTTTTATCCAAGTTAATATTCTATCCTGCATTAGCCGCATATATCTCCAGCACTGACTTCGAACCTCTGGCTTCTCCCACCGAGGACTCCCCACTAAAGAAGGTGTCGTCCACAAACTACTATATCACCTCGAGTGGAAGCGTGGATGTAGGTCCAATTCCTTTAATCACCCCTCCTTCCATCTTTCTCAAGAATTCCCTACCCAAAACTTTAGCAACCATTATAAACAAATAGGGAGAGATAGGGTCACCCTGTCTTAGTCCCCTTTCCCCACCAAAATTTCTCCAAGATGAACCATTCACCATCATAGAGTAGTTGACAGTTTCCACCATCGATTTCACCATCTTTAGAATTTTTTGACTAAAACCAATTTTACCCATAACTTCATACAGGGCAAACCAATTAACCCTATCATAAGCTTTAGAGATGTTGAGTTTCAGAGCCATACCCAGATTACCACTTTTCTCCATTGAGTGCAAAACTTTGTGAGTTGTTATGGTGGCATCAAGGATTTGATGACCTAAGAAAAACCCATTCTGGGTTTTCCCAATGAATTTATGCATCATTGGTTTTAATTTGTTCACCAAGATTTTTGAGAAAATCTTATAAGTAGTGTTGCAGAGGCTGATCGGCCTAAAATCTAATAGGATCTTTGGGTCTTTAACCTTTGGGATCAGGGCAATAAATGTTTTATTAAGATGTTTGAGAAGTTTCCCAGTTTCGAAGAAGTCTCAGGCTACCTGAAGGAGATCCAGTTTAATAGCATCCCAAAAGTGTTGGAAAAGTGCTGGGGGGAACCTGTCAGGTCCTGGGAACTTATAGGCTTTCATAGAGAAGGTTACATTTATGATATTTGCATGAGAATAATAAACATTAAAATATGTTAAATACCTCGAGTCATGAAGCTATATTAGGTCAAATTATGATGTCAACAAACTACACATATCACCTAATATGATATTTTCATGTGGATTAATGCCACATATATGTCAGTAATATGACACTCTAAATTAGTAGTTATATCACTAAAATTGTTAATGATTTCATAATTGTATGCATAGTCAACACTACTAGGTCTACACTAATATCAACAAATAGAAACATAAAATCATTTTCTAATTCTCATGGTAACTTGTGTCAATTCTTGAACTCTAAATTGCACGACATGAACTTTAGCATTACCTCAAGTGGTTTTTGCATAATCACTTTTTCACTAAAAGAGGGGTAAATTTTTTATCAATACAAGAAGAGATACAAAAGGGAGAGCTAAAAAAAGAGCTCCATCTCGAACAATGAGGGCATTAAATTCACAAGATAATGTGGGGGAAAATTTCCCCCTATCCATAACATTTCAATCTTACATATGATCAAAATCCAGTTTAGTCAAGCAATCCACAACTCTATTCCACTCCTTAGAGATGTAAGTAAAACAAACTAATTTTAGAGTTCTACAAAATAGAAGAGTCTAATTAACAACTGAAGCCAGAGGCCAACTAACATCTGCAAATGCTTGCAAGTAAGAAAGTTCACCGCCACTTGGGATTTAGACTCACAGATAATCCTATGCCATCCTCTCAAACAAAAATATTCCACAACATGTAAAATGGCCAACGCCTCCATAAGATTTTTAGTATGAAAACCCTTATGCAATGAGAAAAGAAATTGAACATTTCCAGAACTACAAGTTGTTAGAATGATTTTAGAATAACTAGGAGGGGGAGGGGGGGGGGGGGGGGGGGGTTGAATCAGTTATCCTCAGGTCCAAATGTTCCTAATAAAATTTTAACCACTTTTAACAACTTAGATTTATTTATTCATTCTCTATAACAACTTATCAGTAACATAAACTTGTAGCCCATTGTCCCAATAGTAACCTAATTGCAGAATGTAAAACATTAAACAATAAAACACATCAAATAGCATTCACACAAGTATGACACTAGGATTTAATATGGAAACCCAATTTGGGAAACACCACTAGTAACATGCTACCAACTTTTCACTCTTTTGAAGTGAGCTTAGTTAAGAGCCAACCCTATTAAGGGTTACGATACACACCGTTAAGTGTGACCTTGTTAAATGATTTAATCACCATATTAGGAGTGGCCTAGTTAAAGGTCTTAAGAATATCCCATTATAATGCCACCTTGATTAAAGGATTTACAAATGACTGTTACGTCAACCTTGACTGAAGGTTTTTTAATTGATACAATAGTTAGATAGTAACAACAGGTTGATCTGATAAATGCAACTCACTTTGAAAATAAAGATCATAGTGTAGCTCATTTGATGATCCACTAACTGGCCGTCATTCATATTTCCATCACTGATTCACTTGGAAATCCTTAAAGGAATCACACTCACCTCTGCTCAACTCTTCACAACCTTCTACTCAAGTTCACCAATTAGCAGAATCAACAACTGCTTCAACCTCTCAAGATTATCCTTTATGCCTCCTTAAATAGGTAGCTTTGATCTTTTTCTACTTAAACATCACCATTGATCTTATTAGGGTTAGGTTAGATTCATTGAATCCTTCCATCATTTCATTTCCTCCTTCTCCTTCTAGATACTTCTCAAAACTTTTCTTTGAATCCAAACCTAGGAATGCTCAAACATAATTTATCATGAATTAAATGCTCCAACTCATCAATACTTATCCTTCATGAGCTTTGACCAATCTAAAAGTTCATCTGTGTTAGCTAGGAATCTAAATTCCTTCATAAATCATCAAATGCTATCACTCGATCAATACTGTGTTGCTTATGCTCAGTCATCACTAGATAACTTAGTCAATATTAACTATCTCATTCGACATACTTTGTCTTTTCTCGTTCTGACTTTTGTGATACACAATCTTTACTGATGCTCAATCAATACTATATTTTCTTGGCTTCTACTATTCACTTTGTCGACTCTAGTACAGTTCAACTTCAACTATAAGTTCCTTAATCTTATGCTCTTTTGCTTGGTTTAACCTATGCATTTGGTCTTCCATTAACCATCTCTACTAGGGTTCAATTCAACTATCTTCTCCACTTAGTGTAATGATTAAACAACACATTATCTTTCCAATGTGCCAATTAATCAAGTGCCCATTGTAGTTCTACATAACTCAACCTTTCCATTAGGTCTTCTTGTTATCTCTTCTTTTCAAATCCTTTTCATCAATCAAATGATATGATACTCTACTTAGGTAGAAACTATCTCACTAGTAAGGTTTGACATCAACAACAACATAACATTTATTCCAATTGTAGTTTCCAACAATTTTCATCTTTGGCATTGATGGCAACGCCTCTATTTACCATGCAAACCAAAAAGACATTTGACTATCCACTTGATTTACTTCTTTCAACCCCCTCTGTGTTTAGTGATAGATCTTCATTAATATCCTTAGTTTCACTTTTATTCTCATCTCACGATCCAATAATCTCCTTGATTTCATCTTTTAGTTTCATTCTGATTCTCATCTTTGCACTGCAGCTTGGATATGAAACAAAATATAACAACAGGTTCAGTGATCTCTTCCTTCATTCCTTTCACAAATTATTTGACCCACACTATGTTTGAACAAATAACTTTTGTTTCTACATATTCAACATTTGTTGTAGATTGAAAAATGCAGTTCTATTTCTTGCTTGTCCATGAAACTAATCTCTTTCCCCTAAAGAAAGCTTCACCACTTGTACTCTTTCTGTCATCAACATTTCTAGCCCAATCTACATCAGTATACACTTTTGGTTCAAACTTATCAAATTTCTTGTAATATATTCCATAGTCTTATTTTCCTTTTAGGTATCTCAGTATCCTTTTCACGGCCATCATGTGATTCACCTTAGGATTTGTAGAAAATCTAGCAATAATCCCAATAACTAATGCAACATCCAGTCTACTATGAACAACATATTACAACTTTCCTATCATTGATCTATACAAGGTTTTATTCACATTATTAGAATCATGACTCTTTGAAAGTTAATATCTAGTAGCCAAAGGTGTACTAACTGGTCTTGAGTCTTCCATTCCAAATGCCTTTAATATCTCCTTAATGTACTTGTACTATGTAATGTATATTCCCTTCTTCATTGTCCAACAAAGAATTTGATCTCTCCAAACATAGACAACTCAATATCCTTCTCCATTTCATTAGAAAATTATTTACACAATGAATCTTGTCCTCAAAATATGATATCATCCACAAATATCTTAGCTAACAATATCCCTTTTCCAGATTTAGTCTTCAAGTATAGGTTACCATTATCATTAGTCCTTGCAAAACCAATCTTTACCATATATGTGTGCAACCTTTCATACCATGCTATAGGGGCTTGTTTCAATCCACACAATACTTTCTGTAGCTTACATACCCTATTCCTCTTGCTTGGATCAAAAAACCCTTTAGGTTGTTCAATACAGACTTCTTCCTCCAGTTTTTCATTCAGAAATGTAGATTTGATATCCATTTGATACACTTTGAACGAATTGTAAGCAAAATATACAAGAAAAGTTCTAATTCACTCCAACCTTGTACCTAGGGGAAATATCTCCCAATAGTCAATTCCTTCTTCTTGTGCATATCCATTACAAACTAGTCTTGCTTTATTTCTTGTGGCTTCACCTTTCTTATTCAACTTGTTTATGAATACCCACTTTGTACCAATTACATTCTTGTCCTTTGGTCTAGGTAACAATGTCCAAATCTTGTTCTTCTCTATTTTCTCAATCTCTTCATTCATGGCTACAATTTAATCATCATTCTCAAGTGCATCTTTAACTAATCTAGGCTCATATTCACACAATAAGAATGTATCACTCCTCAATATTTTTCTTGTCATAATTCCTAAATCTTTGTTTCCAATGATTTGATCTAGTGTATGATTTCTTCTTATATAATTTTCTAAATTAGGCTCTTGTCTTCTTACTTCTTGTTGTTTCTCTTCAGGTTCATCATGTAGATTGACTTCTGGTAGCACTTTCTGTGTCTTAGCTTCTTCTAGTTGTTCGACAATGACTTCCTAATGTTTGGCTCCAACTGTCTAATGCTCAGCTCCAACTATCTGATGCTCGACAGTCTTCTGTTGTGACTTGACATTCACTAGTTGCTACTGCTCAACAAATTTATTTTTAGGATCAAGCAGGGTACTAGGCTCTCCTTCATATACATATACAAAATTCTTGTAATCTTTAGGTTCTTACTTGCATTCAACTTCATTTTTCTCTGCATATTCAATAACTCTAACATTTCCACTTTCTAAAATTTTGTTAGTGTTAGAATTCAAACACTTATATGCTTTAGTTTTAGTGGAATATCTTAGGAATATGCATTCATCGCTTTTAACATCAAGTTTTTGATGTCTATTGTCTTTCAATATATAACATTTGCTTCCAAATACTTTGAAATACTTCACATTAGGTGCATATCCATACCATAACTCAAAAGGTGTAACATTTATACCTTACTTGACTTGTACCCAATTCAAAGTATAAATGGTTTTACTTATAGCTTCTCTCCATTACTTTTGTGAAACATTCTTCTCCATCATCAATGTCCTAGCATATTCCATGATTGATCTATTCCTTCTTTCAACTATACCATTTTGTGGAGGGGTCCTTAGTGTTGACATCTATCTCTCGATTCCTCTATAATTGCAAAATATGTTGAATTCCTCAAATATAAATTCACCTCCTCTATTAAATCTTAGACACTTTAAGATTTTACATGTTTCCTTTTCCACTCTAGTCAAATACCACTTAAACAATTGAAATGCATCAAATTTATCTTTGAGAAACATCACAATCATTATTCTAGAGTAATCATCAAAAAATAGAATAAAATATTTGTCACCACAATATCTTTGCAATCCAACAAGTACACAAAGGTCAATATGAACCAACTCCAATATATCATTATATGAATAGGTCTTTCTCTTGAAACTGGTCCTTGCCATTTTACCCAATTGACATTTCTTACACATTACATTATCAGGTTTCTTCAATCTTGGTAATCCTCTCACTCTTTTCATCTTACTAATGCTTATCAAATTATCAAAGTTAACATGGCATAACCTCTACCCTTTTCGTTCATATTATGTCCATAACCAAATATATTCATATTGTGCAAACAAACATGTATCATCAGATAGGTCTAGGTAGAACAAGTTACCTCTTGTTTGTTCTCCATAACCGTTATAGATCTTAGTTTTCTTTTGTTGAAAGTCAACTCTATATTCTAAATTGTTCAACCGTGCAACACTTGAAAAATTGCAATTCAATCCTTCAACCCAATAGGCATTATCACATCTGATCTTATTAGTCAATATTATTGATCCTTTTCCTTTCACAAGACATGGTGTATCATTACAAAACTTAACACAAGTTCCTTTACAATATTCTAAGGTTTCAAACTTGCTTTTATTGCCAGTCATGTGATGTGAGAAACCACTATCAATTATCTATCTTTCACCTTTACTCACATATGAAATAAGTGTAGTTTTCTCACTTCATCTGAATCTTCTTTCATTGCAACATAAATAAATTCTCCATCATGATTGTCAAAATCACTATCAATTTCTTCTTTAGCAATGTAACAAGATTTCTTACCTTTTCCCTTGTAGTCTTTGTATCCCTTCTTGTCTCTTCATCTCTTATTCCTTGGTACTTGGTGTCTTTCTTTTCATCCTTGTCATCCCTGTCAAGACATCTTGCAACAATATTACCAACTGTATTCCATGAAAAATAGATTATAGGAAGTTTACCTTTGCATTTTTCTTTGCCTCTGGGTAACCTTCTACCCATTAGTGCTTCAAGATCCTCAAGATCATCATTAGATGATTCACTATCACTATGGTCATACTTTCCTTTCTTCTTCTTAGACTTATGCATAACCAATTGTGACTTGAAAGCAGATTCAATAGTAGGGCCAGTAAAATTATCAAAAATTAACATTTCAAAAATAGTAAGCCCTCTAATTAGACTATCCAAGGTCAGATCATTATGAGTACATATTGATTATTGTATTACAAAAACTCTAATAGCATAAATAGGAAGCAGGGTTCTTAGTACCTTGATAATCACAGTTTCATCACTAATTTTTCCTTCATCTTCTCTAATTGCATTCACCACTTCTTTGATTTGGTCATAGTACTATGCAATTTTCTCACCTTCTTTCATCTTCATATCATCAAACTTGCCTCTCAACCTTTCTGACTTAGCTCTTATTACACTGTTGCCTCCACCATGAATCTTTGCCAATTTGTCCCACATCACTTTGCAGTAGTACATTCCTTTATATCATCAAACTTTGAGTAACTTAGGATAGATGCAATCTCCAACATTACATGATTCTATTCTTGTTTCTCCTTTATATGATGGGCTATCATAGGTGCTGGTACTTATATGTAGTTATGCTCTAGGTAGTATACTATTGAGTCTCTAATTCCAACAATGTGCAACTTCATCAAACTTTTCCATATAGGGAAATTCTCCTTGTTCAACTTGGGTATCTCCTTTCTGAACATCTTGATCTTTAGTTCAATTTCCTTTGAAAATTTCCTTACAAGCACCACAAGCTCCAATACCAATTGTTAGAATGATTTTAGAATAATTGAGAGGCGGGGGGCTCAAGTTCAAAAGTTCCAAATAAAATTTTAACCACTTTTAACAACTTTGATTTATTTATTCAGTCTCTATAATAGCTTATCAGTAACATAAACTTGTAGTCCATTGTCCCAATAGTAACCTACTTGTAGAATGTAAAATAATAAGCAATAAAACACATCAAATAAAATTCACACAAGTATGACATGAGGATTTAACATGGAAACCCAATTTGGGAAAAACCACCACTAAGATGCTACCAATTGTTCACTCTTCTAAAGTGAGCCCGGTTAAGAGCCAACCTTGTTAAAGGTTACAATACACATTTTTAGGTGTAATCTTGTTAGGAGTGGCTTGGTTAAAGGTCTTAAGAACATCCCATTAGAATTTCACCTTGATTAAAGGATTTACAAATGACTATTAGGTCAACCTTGATTAAAGGATTTTTAACTGATACAATGGTTAGAAATTAACATTAGGTTGATTTGATAAATATAGCTCACTTTGCAAATACAGATCATAATGTATCTCATTTGTTGATTTACTGACTAGCATTCATTCATATCTCCATTACTGATTCTCTTGGAAATACTTCAAGAAATCACACTTCACCTTTTCTAAGCTCTTCACAACCTCCTACTCAAGTTCTCCAATCAACAAAATCTGTACCTACTTCAGCCTCTCTAGGTTATCCCTTATTCCTCCTTAAATAGGTAGCTTTGATATTTTTTCACTTAAACATCACTGTTGATCTTAAGGTTAGGTCAAATTCATTGAATTCTTCGATCATTTCATTTCCTCCTCCTTCTAGATACTTATCAAAAATTGTCTTTGAATGGATGCCTAGTGTTAGGATTAAACCATAGATAGAAACAACAATTACATGCAAATATAAACAATATCAAAAAATAATAGATCACACAGAAAAGAACACAAGACACCAAGATTTAATGTGGTTCACCCAATCCCTAGGCTACATCCACCAAATAGGAATTCTAATATTATTACAATCCAGTGATTACAACCTGATTACAATCTGTAATCCCTTACAACTCAATACCGCCGCAAGAACCAATTTTTGCATCACCAAAATGAAACAATCCCTAACCCTAAGTCATTTTATACAAGTATTTTTACTAATTTAGGGTTATAATTGATAATTATATTTCAGCCCAAAATCTTGATAAAATAGGGCCCAAAATTTGAATTTATGAAGTATGTACAATACTTTCCTAGAATCAGTCACCACAAACTAACAATCTCCCACTTGGGGACTGATTAGACTCCACATTAAACAACACCTAAGAATTCTCAAACATGTATATCATCAATTAAATGCTTCTACTCATCAATACTTATCCTTTACGCACTTTGAACAATCTAAAAATTCAATTGTGTTGGTTGGGAATCTGAATTCCTTTACAAACTATCAAATGCTATCACTTGGTCAATCCTATGTTCCTCGGCCTTGGTCATCACTAGATAACTCAGTCAATACTAATTGTTTCACTTGACATACTTTGTCTTCACTCAGTCTAATTTTTTTGATATTAAGTCTTTATTGATGCTCGATTGATACTATATTTTCTTGACTTATACTATTCACTTGGTCAACACTAGCACAACTCAACTTCAACTATAAGTTCCTTGATCTTCCTCTTTGTTTCTTGGTTTAACCTATGTTTTTTGTCTTCCATTGATCATCTCTATTAACATTCAACTCAACTATCTTCTCCACTTAGTGTAATGTTTAGACAACACATTATCTTATTAATGTGCCAACTAATCAAACACCCATTGTAGTTCCACATAACTCAACCTTTCCACTAGGTCTTCTTGTTATCTCTTCTTTTTAAATCCTCTTCATTAATCAAATGATATGACACTCTACTGAGGTAGCAGTTGTCTCATTAGTAAGGTTTGACATCAATGACAACACAATACTTTTTTCAATTGTAGTTTCTAGTGTGGGGGAGTTTGACATCAATGACAACATAATTATTTTTCCTATTGTAGTTTCTAATGTGAGGTACTTGCCCAATGCTAGTAGGACTTGGATTCCCTTAGGAAGAACCATCAATTTTTACTTTTAGTACTCCATGTGGAGGAGGATTCCAATGCCCCTCACAATTTACCTAATGCTTCATCTACCATCTATTTTGTCTAGGAGGACCATGCAACCAATGACTAGCAGCCCTTGAGACCCCTCCCTAAAGATGAAAATTAAGGTGATTGTAGATGGTGAGGTTACTATTATCTATACCCCTATCTAACACACACTTAGCTAGAATTGTCTCATGCAAAGAGTGAGAAATCTTCCACTAGAGTTGCATAACTCTTGTTCAGACATTTTGAAAGATTCTCCTATTACTCTCCAATCAAATATGCCAAAGTATAAATGAAGGACCAGTAACCCATGCATCATGAAGAGGAAAGGTTTTAGTGGGGGCACTCCCCAAGTGATCCCATAAAGAAGACAAGGAGGAAGCATGCCTACAAGGACTATCCCAAGCTTTCCTCCAAAGGTGCCAAATATGGGTAGAATAAGAACAATAGAAAAAAAAGGTGCGAGACAAAATCCTCTCCATTACCACATAAAACATAGAACGAGGGGTCCTATAATCCACATTTATAAAGAACATCCCATGTAAGACACTGGTTGTGAGCCACCAACCACATGAAGAAATTACATTTGGACTAGAAAAATTTATTCCAAACAATTTTCCACCAAGGCACCACATCATATCCAAATAATTATCTAGTTCTCTTGGTACCCAAAAATAATAGAGTAATTAATAGAGGGATCACCACCCCAAGCCAAAAAATTTGGCCCCAATAATGAGCAACACTCCCTAGAAGCAAAAAGCCTAGAGAGTTCCTAGTGGTCTTCTTCAGAGCCCCATGGTGCAGAAGCACCTATTCTTAAAGATATTGGAGATGATCCATAGAAATATTTTAATTATTTAATGTAATTCCATATTTTTTTATGTGATATTACATGTAATAGAATCAATGGTAATGCCTAAAGGCAATAAATGTAAAGTTGTCAAGAAAGTGCAAAACTATTGCAAAAAGTGCAAAAAGGGTTAAGAGAAGGTAAAAAGTTGGTTGAGAAGTTTTAAAGCACCAATGAGACTATGAAAAATTATGTATGGTCGAGCCAAATTTAATAGAAGGAAATGTTTACATTTGAAACAAATTTGGAGTTATTCTAAGTTGTTGTTTTGATTGGTTTTTAAGTTTTTGTGTTGGTTCTAGGTCTTGTACAACCATTTAAGGCCTAGAAACCATGTAAAATATGTATATTTGGATATTATGATTTATAAGATTCCCTTTGGTTTTGGTTTGGAGTGATTATGTGTAGAAATGAATAATTTATCAGCATTTTGGTAAAAGTGCTTGTTTGTAGATTTGGGACTCCCTAACAACAGTCATGTTGAAGTGCTTGGTACTAACACATATGGAATATTTAAGAAATCTAAATTGATTCATTTAAAATATTTGTGGATATAGTTTTATTTCCATTTAGTTTGAGTTGTTTTCATTGAGATTTGTGTAAGTTATACATTTCTTAGTGAAAATTGGTTTTTTAAAAATCTTCAACAGAGTGACAGGCATACATTTGCATGAATATAACGATTTATGGATTGGAAGATTAAATGCCTTATATATTTGGAAACTAGACTCAATAATAATAATTATTAAATTATTTTGGGATCAATTAGTTTTGTATTGTGAAAGATATGGGATGCCCTAGGAAGGGTTACTATTTTTGTTTCGAGTTTATGATAGAGAAAATGGGTCTTGATACAAAGACCATAAATTGTAATTGGTTTATTGAATGGATATCAGATTTGGATATGAGTTAAAATGAATAATCTAGAACAAATAATCCAAATGGTTTTGAAAGAAAATGTTAGGATTGAAAGTTATGAATAATTTACTCGAGTATAGAAGTCAGATCATGTGAAAGGTGAAGTATTGTAAACTAGTGTCGGAAAGAGGTTTGTTTTGCCTCATGAGATGCCTAAGAATAAAATTTATTTCATGGATTTTGAAGGTATCAACATGTTTACCACTAATTGGTTGATCTATAGGATGCTCTGCGTCAAATTGGTATCAGAACTTGGAGATCTTGAGTGTGTGGCTAGAGCGCTGAAGGAGGCAATCCACACCAGGACCTTGAAGAGTTGGTTTTGTAAGGAAACTTGAAAAAATAAATCTAACCATTCCCACATAATCCATAATAAATCTAAAAGAAATATGCAATTGAAATCCACATGCAAGAGAATAGACAACATACCCACAAAAATTGTGACACAAGATATACCCTAGGAAACACTCATTGAGGGAAAAACCCCAGCCTCCAAAAGCATCCATCACCATGTATTATTTAGCAAAAAAAAACATTGCAATAAAACCATGGAAGCCTTCAAATCCATAGCCACAACCAAGAAATCTATTTGAACAAGCATAAATCCACACAACCCATGCCATGCTTCCAACCTTCACGAATGCTCCCTTGGCTAACCTGTTAAGCCTTATCCCACTTGACTCTTTCCTTTTTTTTCTCTTTTTTCTTCTTACACAACAACTACCCTTGTGGCTACTTATATAGTAGCAAGTCCCACAAAACCACCAAGTGGTATTACATAAACCATGTGCTAAAACTATGTGCTACCTAACCCATTGACCCTACATTTAATATTAGAAATTTAATTCTTTTCCCCAATATTAAATAATTACATCAAATATTATCACAATGTTATAGTACAACACATCAATTATATCCCATGGGAGTCTTTAAATTTTGCATGCCCATCTAGGTGTAACATTACATAATAAAATAAAATAAAATAATATAAAAATATTATGCAATGTGTGCAATACCCATTATCGCAACAATCTCCCACTTGTTGTATATGTTGCATAGGGTCAATCTATAGCCACATAAATGAACAAGGGAACAATCCCTCCTAGCAAAACCACCATCATGGATCAAAGTATCCCAAGTGCTCCATCCTAGTACTCGCAACAAAATCAAAGTACCCAGCTTCTCAAACATGAATGATCTCACCTTCTATTATGCCACTGCCACTGAACATACATAGAAGCCATCCAAAGAGAAAGCCACCCAACCTATCACATTTGAAGATCATAAAATCCTGTACCAACTAAAATGCCAAGCATAAAAACCTAATCTAAAGTTAATCACATGTATCCATAGTTGTCAAATATCCATAACTAAAATAACACCCATAGCAAGTGCCAAACCCATCCAACCATCCATACCTCCAAAGGTATACCAAGTGAATCTCACATCATCAATATATCCAATTTGTAACCTACAATCACAAGCCTCAAGAGAAATACCTACCACATATATACCAAGAAGCTCCCACTGCAAAAGATAATGTCAAATTTATAACCAATCCACTAACAACATCTCAAAGAAGTGAATCCATATAGTCTTAAGGACACCCACCATACATAAACCAATAACCTACAATAAAAAATCTCATAACAAGTCTCCAACAGTCTCCTAAGCTCTCCACAACCGATAGAGGGAGGAGATAAAGATATAACCATGCCATCTTTCACATGACATACATGGGCACAAACCAGTGATCACAATCTTTAACCAATCTCAAATCCAATGTAAGTAAAATTGAACATCCAATAAGATAACCAAGACTAAAGAGAAAAACAATGCAAATCATAACATGTATCATGTCCTTCTACACACACCTCTAGATGTAAACTATGCAAGTATGATCTCCTCCATAAAACCCCAACCAAGAAGCTTTAACAACACCCAAACCATACTATGCAACTAATCATGGATGTAAGCCTCTCCCAAGAAGATCAAACTCATAAACCATTCCTTAATCCAAGGAATATATCCAATATAAAATAATCTCCCAAACTGAACCAGCATAACAACATATGCAAATAGAGATAACTAATGCTAAACAATCTCTCAAATGAACCCTCTAGAACTAATTCATATACTATAGCTCAAGATCCATATCCATGAAAGACAAGCATAAATATAATGCAACTAAGAGAAAACAATGGGCTATACCTCTCTAATAGAAAACTGTTGAGTAGAACAAGAGTAGGGAATGAGAATGCTCATCGAGATATCCAAGTCTCCAACGAGGACTCATCTAAGAAAAATCTCCTCTCAAGTCCATATCAGGTGAATGCCCCTTGAACTTCGCTATTGGAACCATCAACTATCTCAACAAACACATTTCTAATGCAAGAGAAATCAACATCACCACCATCTCTAAGTATCCATGAGCACCTGTAACCAAACAATCCGTGCCAATTGCAAAAAAGCAATATCATGAAGTATCTAGCTTATGATTAATGTACTCAATACCAAGAAACTAAACCAAGATCAATGTCAAAGTTCTAACCATGGCCTTAGGAACATAAACATGACAACATGATCTAAACCATCTCAACCAAAGAGATAACATGCTCCATATGTACATAATATAACATGTCAAAACTCTAAATGCGTATCAAGAGTATACCATGAGATAATAATGAAACCATCCTCACACCAAGGAAACATGTCAAATGAAAGCATCAAACCACACCTTTACCAAGAACCTCATGAGTCGTTAAGATGCAACCATCTCCACACACCATGAAGAAAACCATCTCCACATACCATTAAGAACCATCTCCACACACCATGAAGATAACCAAGAACTCCATGAGTCCTCAAGATCTTACCATCTTCACGCACCATGAAGATAACAAGTGCACCATGCAAATGTAAAAAATACTTCTGCAGCAATAGGATCTAAGACAAACCTCCAACATCTGCAAACACTCAATAAATATATCAATGCCAAAAAAAAAAATTCCACTCAACCATGGTATTGAGTCATCCATGAAATCATAAAATCCATCTCCTATATGAAGATCCTCTAGGTCTACACTCAAACAAGCAAAGTGTTAGTACCAAGTGAAACCAAGATCTCTAAACCCAAGAAGATACAAACTAAACCAGGAACTAATCTTGCAATGTCACCTCATCACTATCACAAGCTCCCACTAAACCATGCATGCAAGCTATCCATGACACATGATGAAAAAACCATCCTCTAACCATGAGGATAAACCAAGACATCAAACTATCAAAGAACTCAAAGTGCACAAAGTGCACATCATGAGCTCCTCAAAAGAAACCAAATAACCATGATCCTCAACCAAGAAGATATACCACCATAACCAAATCAAGAATCCAAACTAATAAACATCAAAGATGTACCTATATATCCAATCATGTTATGCCAAAATCCATGACACCATGATCACATCCATGAACCAAGCATCTGACCTTCAATATATCCAACTTGTCAGCATAAAATTGTCAACCACAATTCTCCACCATAACTATGACTAGTTACAAAATCTCATCCCTTCTACATGAAGAAAAATTAGTAAATAATGTGACTTTGGGCATAGACAACTCAAATCCAAGCACCAATTTGAATATGCATCAATAACGAAAGATCAATGGGCAAAGACAACCCATAACCAAGCCATAAATGCAACCTGTAAGTATAAACCACTTACAACACTGCACAACTTGTAGATCCAACAAGTCATCATACATATCCAAACCAAATACTGATAACCATATCATCATGAGACCAATCTAAAATATGAACTGAGTATACAATGACATCAAATCTTAAATCTTCAAAACATATAATGTCATATACTCACAATGCTACCATAGTCAATGTATACCATAAACTGTTTAGATTAATATATCACCAAATAAACCATGCCAAACCTACACCAAATTTAAACCAATGTGTTGAGCTCTCCAAGAGCTTTCCGTTGACTACTCGAAGTCCAAAATCTGACTCCATATGCCCAAGTTATGCCCTAATTTGTGCTCAAAATAAATAAAATCTAATTTTTAGGTTCTTAAAATCTAACAAAATATCAAAATCATAGAACCAAACCTACACAAAGTTGTAGTGCTCTGAATTAGCTTTCCAACACCTATAAGAAGTCTGAAATCTAATATCCTAAGAGAAAGTTATGACTGTTTTACTAAGACAGTCTTTTTACCATTTTCGCTTTGATTTTTTTTTTGGTGATGAAAATTTTGATGGGATTAAATTTGATAGGCATCACGGGCTAAAACTAAAAAACTCTTTCATTTCCTTTGAATATGGCCAAACTAGGGCATATCATATATCAAAATTTATGGAAATATCAACCCAGATCCAGTGGTGAGGTCTGTTTTTACCCAAGAGGTCATTTCTGCAAGCTCCCCCTAAAATCCTCATTTAAATAAAACATCTAAAAAACCATTTTATCCAACAATTTCACATGCCCAAAATATTTCAACATCCCATCATAATAGAAAACCCAAAACCCTCAGATTTGTAATAAATGACTCATATATCTTGCCCTTTCTTTTATCCTCTTATGCATTCTCATGGATTTAATTTAGGGTTACAAAATAAAACGATAGCTTTGATACCTCTTGTAAGGAAACTTGCAACAAAGAATATAACCGTTTCCACATAACCCATAATCAATTTGCAATAAATATGCAATTAAAATCCACATGCAAGAGAATAGACAAAATACCCACAAAAATTGTGACATATGATATACCTTGGGAAACCCTCATTGAGGGAAAAAACCCAGCCTCCAAAAGCATCCATCACCATGTATTATTCAACCAAAAACACTATTGCAATACAACCATGGAAGCCTTCAAATTCATAGCCACAACCAAGCAATCTATGTGAACAAGCATAAATCTACACATCCCATGCCATGGGAAACCTTCACAAATGCTCCCTTGGCTAACCTGTCAAGCCTTGTCCCACTCAACTCTTTCCTTTTTCCCCCTTTTGTCTTCTTATACAACAACTACCCTTGTGGTTGCTTATATAGTAGCAAGTCCCACAAAAAAATCAAATGGTATTACATAAACCATGTGCTAAAACTGCGTGCTACCTAACCCACTGACCCCATATTTAATATTTGAAATTTAATTCTTTTCTCTAATATTAAATAATTACATGAAATATTATCACAATGTTACAATACAATTGATCAAGTATATCCCATTAGAGTCTTTACATGTTGCACATCCATCCAGGTGCAACACTACATAATAAAATAAAATAATACAATATAAAAATATTATGTAATGTGTGTAACACCCATTATCTCAACAGGTTTTGATTTGTTGATGAGTTTTTGGTTGCAGGTGCTCATCCATCTTGTTGCATAAAGAAGGTGTTGTGTTATTGTGTTGATAGATATAGAAGTTCTATCAAGGGCCATGGGAATGTCTAGTGGATGCCAAGAGACTAGGGAGAGAGGCAAAGAGGAGGACTCCTAGGTGAGGCACATGGAGAGTTGGTTTTGGTGAGTTTGAAGCAACATGGTAAAGGTGGATCTTTGACTGATAAGGCACTGTGGAAGTTGCAACCATTAATGCTCCACTGATAGGAGTATTTGTGAAGGAAATTTTGAGGGCATTCCTATGTTCTTAAAGAAAGATATCATGGTGATAAAGGCATGAAGAGCCAAAGGTAAAGAAGAGAATTTTTGGTCTAATCCTTTTTCTTGCAGGTTATTGGTTCCATGTTTCCAAGGGACTTGGAAATTTTTCAAGCTCGGGAGTATGTGCAGGAGCACCTAGTATTAAAGATATTGGAGATGATCCCTAGAGATATTTTAATTATTTAATGTAATTCCATATGTTTTTATGTGATATTCCATATAATAGAATCAATGGTAATGCCTAAAGGCAATAAATGTAAAGTTGTCAAGAAAGTGCAAAAAGGGTTAAGAGAAGGTAAAAAGTTGGTTGGAAAGTTTTAAACCACCAAAAAGACTATAAAAAATTATTTATGGTCAAACCAAATATAATGGAAGGAAATATTTACATTTGAATTTTTTTTGGAGTGATTCTAACTTGTTTTGATTAGTTTTTTTGTTTTTGTGTTGGTTCCAGGTTTTGTACAGCCATGTAAGGAATGGAAACCATGTAAAAATATATATATTTGGATATTAGGATTAATAATATTCCTTTTGGTTATGGTTTGGAGTGATTATATGGAGAAATGAATAATTTATGAGAATTTTGGTAAAAGTGCTTGTTTGCAGATTTCAAACTCCTGGACACCAATCATGTTGAAGCATTTGGTACTGAAACATATGGAAGAGTTATGAAATATAAATGGATTAATTGGAAATATATGTGAATCTAGTTTTATTTCCATTTGGTTTGAGTTGTTTTCATTGAGATTTGTGTAAGCTGTACATTTCTTAGTGAAAACTAGTTTTTTAAAATCTTCAACAAATTAGTAGGCATATATTTGCATGAATGTAACGATTTATGGATTGGAAGATTCAATGTATTACATATTTGGAAACTAGACTCAATAATAATAATAATTAAATTAGTTTGGGATGAATTGGTTTTGTATTGTGAAAGATATGGGATTCCATAGGAAGGGTTACTAGTTTTGTTTCTGGTTTATGATAGAGAAAATGGGTCTCGATACAGAGACCATAACTTGTAATTAGTTTATTGGATGGATATGAGATTTGGATATGAGTTAAAAGGGATAACTTGGAACAAATAATCAAAATGGTTTTGAAAGAAAATGTTAGGATTATAAGTTATGAATAATGTGGTATAGAATTCAGAACATGTGAATGGTGAAGTATTGTAAACTAGTGTTGGAAAGAGTTTTTTTTTTCCTCATGAGATGCCTTAGAATGAAATTTATTTCATGGATTTTGAAGGGATCAGCGTGTATCCCATTGATTGGTTGATCTATAGGGTGTTCTACATCAACCCAGATGGCCAATCTGAAGAGTCCTTCCATCTATAGTCAACAACAAGACCCATGTGATAAGAGGCCATATAATGAACCACCTTGTCCCATCTAGTAGCAAAAAAAGAATCACAAAGAATCTAAAGACAAGGGTAGATAGATAAGATACAAGGGTTTCCATCCCAACAATTAGACCAAAACAAAGCCTCCTTTTAATATCCAAAAAATACCTCTCTTAACTAGCTGAGCACCATTCTTAAGAGTCTTCTATACTATAGAGCCATGACCTTCCAAAGGAAGTGAAATAGAATGCGGATCAACACCTAGGCTGAAATACTTCTGAGTGATTATACGGGCCCAAAGTTTATTTTATTTAGAGCACCAATGCCAATATTCACTTTTCATGTTTCTACAAAATATTCATTTTATATGAGTATTAAGTTCCTCTTCTATGGGTAGTTTTGGACACATTAGAAACACATGTAAACACACCATTTATATTGTACAGTAACATACTACCACATCATCACCACATGTTACAAGCCAATATATATAATATGGCCCAACACTTGAAAATCATTACATTCTCTATATACAAACTCTTCCTACATTCTTTATAGTTGATTATCATATTTCATTCTTATCATATTGCATTCTATATACAAACTCTTCTGAAGTGATCTTTTAAACCTTTGGACCCAATTGAGAGATATTATTAATAAAATTACACATCAAAAAGGATGATACAATATTGGAAATAATATATGCATTTTCTAATTCCTTGCATATCTTTAGACCCATGTGTCTGTTCCTATAAACATGAATTTAACTTATCCATTTCCATACACATCCACATAAAACCAACATTTATATCATCCTCATCTTAAAAGATCCATTTCTTACCTAGATATTGTTGTTCTAATATCATGGGTCAATCCATGGGTATGTGATCAATATCACAAACCTATATCTAACCCTAGAAATGTTAAAATATGTATTTAAAAATCTGTAAAATCTCACCTACTAAGAGAGGAGAAGAAGAGTCATAGTGCCCAAATTCTTTACAAAAATTACACTTCCAATGAACTATTCTAATAATAACATTCTCAAGGTCCTCTATGAAAAATCCAACTATATCTCTTTGTTTTGATCCATCTAGGTTGGATCTAGGCTTCTCATGTGATTATTTTCTTATAGTTTGTGGGAACTTTCTAACTGGAGGGTCTTGGGTTTGCTGCACAAAATGGCTCCTCTAATTCTATAATTGACAGGATGTAGTGGTGACTAGATGACCACTCTAAATTCATAGATTATGACCAATAAGCATTGAAATGTGTCAATAAATAAATACTCATCCATCCAAAGAAATAGATCAAAGTTCAAAGACTTGATCTACAATGATCTCACACTCATAAGGCTCTTTTACACTACCAAAAGATTTATAAAATTAATGGGCCTCACATACCATGTATACCCTATCCATTAAACAAAATCCAATATCAAACTTCCCATAGCATGTATGCACTAGTAACAGAAACAAAGTAAACAATCATCCAACTAAAAGACTTGATAGGACTTTGTGCACTTTTGCCAAAAGATATCGAAAATGTGGGGGTGCACATTTTTCTTATTTATATACATTTTCCATGTTTCACATCTCATCAAAGTCCAAAAAAAGTTACAAATAATTCAATGTTCCAATTTTTCTTATTCATATACATTTTCTACATTGCATATCTCACCTTGGAAAAATGGACGAACCTATTAATTCATGTGTTGGGATACATGAGGTTGAGTGGATGAATCTCTTTTGTCTAGTGGACTTGTTGTATAGATTTTGTAGAGTAGGAGCACAATTCCAACTCTCTTGGTGGTGCAAGATGTATTTGGTCCTTTGGTAGAGGTTACCAACAAAACCATCTAGATAGTTGGGGTAGAAGATGGATTAGCAAGAGGAGGAAGATGTGAAAGGATCAAGGGAAGGGGGAGAGGAATTCATGTTTAAAACGAATGAAATTTTGATGGAGGTATTAGGGGGGCCAAGAGATTTGTTGCTAATATTAAGGAAGTAGAAGCTATGCACCAAATCTTGTTTCCTTTTCTTTCTACTCTACTATGTTTTTTCATTCTATTTATAGATAATTTGATGATGTTTCCCAATTTTTTCCCAAGAGAAGAATATGAAAAGGGAGAGAATATGACAAGTTATAAACACCATAAGTTTTGGATTAGACTTCCAAAGAACTAAAATGAATATAAAGTGTTCAAGGCCCTTTGCAATGAATCCAACTAGATCTCTTTGTTTTCATGCCTCTAGTTTGGGTCTATGTTTCTCATGGGTTCTTTCTTGTATAGTTTGTGGGAAATTTCCAACTAGTGGTTCTTGGGATTACCTTACAAAATGGTTCTCTAATTCCATGGATGAAAACTTTGGAATGTATTGGTAACTATTTGGTCACTCCACCTATAAAGATTATGACCAAGAAACATTACAATGCACCAATAAGTAAATAATCATCCAGTTAGAGAAAGGTACGAGTTAAAACACATAGTTTGTGGTGATTTGACACTTAGAAGGTTGTTCTACACTACCAAAACAATTGGAAAATTAATGGGCCCTCCATAGTATGTATACCCTCTCCATTTAAATTCGATTTCCAATTTTAAATGTCTTATAACATGCCTGAACTGGTAACAAAATAAAATAAATAATGATCAACCAAAAGATTTGACGTGCTCTTATGCACTTCTTGCTAATAGGTTTATAAAATTAATATTGGTGCATGTTTTTATGTATTTATATACATTTTCTAAATTACACATCTCACCAAGTCCCAACATGGATTCCTATTTAGTTTTGGGCCTAATGAAAGAGTATGTCAATACAATTACATTAAATAAATGGTGAAATACTATACAAAATTAGGTGCTATTCTTGATCCTTCACATATTCCATCTTCTACCCATTCTTATAAATTTAACCTTATGTTTGTTTATTTTGATACACATTCTCATACACCTAAAACTTATATCACACTATGTTATTATAGATCTATTTCTAAACTAGACATTATTACTCCTATATCTTCGGTCGATCCATGAGAATAAGATTGGTCTCATGCCCACATATTGAACCCTTAAAATTTTAGAATTCAAATTCAAGTGCTAGTTGTTCTAATGAGTGTTTTTTGCCTAAGACAATTCAATGCATGTTTTATGTTGATCTTGATATGCACTTGTATTTAAAGGTATTTAGCTGTATTCTTTTCTCATTCACAATTATCATATATTATCATTTATGTTAAATGAGAATAAATATGTACGATCATCTCAGCAGTAAAAAAATTATTTTAGCACCCAAAAGAACTTATTTAGCATTTAAAAAAAATCTTTAGCAAGTTCTCTTTCTTAATATAGGTGTTTTATTCTTGACTCTTGACCCACAACTTAGGATTAAATATCTCTCAAATTGTATATTGTAGTTGTTAATAATTTGTATAATTTGGCAACCAATATTATTTTTATAGCTTAACTAGGTAGGCACACAAGCAACTTTGTTAAAGTTAATCTTTGACTCAGAATGTAATCAAAACTATTACAAAACAATATCATAGATGCCACATCAATGGTTCACATAATATTTAAATACAATGTCAAAAAACTTCCAATAAATTTCTACCAATATGTCTTCAAGGGAGACTTCACAAATTTACACAAATAGATAGATCAAGGTGAGGAATCACTCTCACTAAAACTGCAATTTGAAAACTAGGCAAAGTCTTGCACCTCCAAAATCGCATACAAGAGATTCAATTCTAGTTGGAATTGCAAATATAAAACAATAGATGAGATAATATGTAGTAATTATGTAATTGCTTCTCTAAAGCTAAATAAATATGAGGTCCACAACTCCCTTAATAAATATGTCAACCTAAACAATTTCAAATGTGAGACCCAAATAGGTCCATAAACTTTATATATAAAATCAATCCAAAATATTAAATAACATCCCTTAATTAAGCTACATGATAATGAATCTAGATAGATTGTAAATTCCTTGTCCACAACTTCACCTAGTTGAGGTGTTTTGATCCACAATAATGCACTAACATTTGACTTATTAAGATGGATAAGTGACTCTAAATGTAATAAGTTAACATGCAAAATGACTAATGCACAAAATGATAATCCTCTTCCATTCCTAACATAACAAAACCTACTTTTATTTCTCAATAATAGTAGTGCTCTCATTTTTTAGTAAATAGCATTAATTTTTTTAGTATTAAGACTCTTTCAAAAGTTTTTGATAATTTTGTTGATTGATGATTATATGTGGGAGCTTTTCTCTCAGATTTTATAAATTTTCACCAAAAAGTTGTCAACCTCCCTTGTTGATAATTTTTTCTTGCAATGAAAAATTGCAATCTATTATTTTGGCAAGTTATCTTTTATTCTTCATTTTTTCTCTAATTTGTTTAGGGATTGTAATTGTTTTTTAGTATCTTCTATCAACATTTAAAAAGGTAGAATATAAGTGTTAAAGATAGGTGAGCCATATAGCATAGTGGAAGATAAATATCCAAATACTTATTATGGATTTAGTTCTTCTATCTCATTTCATATAAGCTTTTTTATTACAGTCATTTTTATTATATATATTTTTGTAAAGATCTTCTCTATTGATCAAAAGCTTCATAGAAACTTAGAGGAGAATGTTAGAATACAAAAGATAATTTATAAATGTCATTCCATTGTGATTTATGTAGGTTTTAGTTGATTTTATTTTCTATTTAAAATCTTCAATCTCAATAATGTGTGACAAACTTTGAAATTTTGACTATAGATTTTGTCTATTTGTATGTCATAGATTTTTAAATGGTTATTTTTGCTACTATTAATTTATATTTAATTATATTTTTGAATATTTATGAATCAATTATTAAATGAATCTTGAACATGAACTATTGAACATAGTGAAAGAAAAATATCCAACTAATTATCACATATTTTATTTTTTTATCTCATTTTTGTCTCATTTTTTTTATTAAAGACTTTTTTATGCTCTATTTTTTTAGAAGATTTTTTCCTATAGACCAAAAGTTTGAGAGAAACTTAGAGGAGAATGTGAGAATACAAAAGATAATTTAAAAGTTCTATTCCATTGTGATTTATTTATTTATTTTAATTATGTTTAAAATCTCCAATGTTAATAATGTTTGACACACTTTGACTATAGATTTTTTCTATTTGCGTGTCATACATTTTTCAATGATTACTTTTGCTATTATTAATTGATAGTTAATATATTTTGAATATTTATGAATCAATCTTAAAATATTTTTTAAAGATGAAATTCAATTTTTGAATACAATAAATTTATAGTAATAAATTTTAAAAGTTTTATGTACTTTATATTATTTAAAAAAAATGTTTTAATTATAATAATTATAATATTAAAATGTGAAATAATAATATGAAAAATAGAATAGAAATTTTATAGGAAAAAATAGAATAGAATGTTTGTAGAAAGAAAAAACAAATCATAGAAAAGAAAGTGTTAATTTTTTTGAAATTTATTTATTAAAAAAAAATTTAAAAATAAAAATAAAAATTATATATATATATATATATATATATATATATATATATAATTTATATTGTTCAAAAATAAATATTTTAATTCTAATAATTTGAATATTAAAATTTGAAATAATAAGGAGAAATAAAGAATACAAAGTTTATAGAAAAATTAGAATAGAAAGTTTGTCAAATAGAAAAATAGAATAGAAAGTTTGTGGAAGGAAAAAAATAATAGAATTTTTTAAGGAAAAACTAGAATAGAAAGTTGGTAGATTTTTCATGTAACAATATCAAAAATTGGAATGAAAAGTTTATGATTGTTTATTAGTTAAATAATTAGAATGAAAAAGAGAAAAAATAATATAAGATACTTTATAAATAAAAAAAGAGTAAAAATAATAATAGAAAGTTCTTTATAAATCATATTTTAAAAAATATTTTTAGTTTACATTTAACTATTTTATTTTAATATTTTATCTTCTCGTTATTAATTTTGTGTATTTGTGTATCTTTCTAAAATATTAATAATTTCAACGTTTCTTTTATTACTATTGATTGATATAAGAATATTTATAATCAATCTTAAAATAAAATTTTTATATAAGTGAAAATTTTGGAAAATTTAAATTTATTCTAATAATATTAAATTTTTATATGTAATGTATATTTCAAAATAATATTTTAATTTTAATCATTAAAATATTATAATTTGAAATAATATAGGGAAAAATATAATAGAAAATTTATAAAAAGAAATAGAATAGAAAGCTTGTAATTTTTTATAAAGTTTTTAGAAGGAAAAAATAGAATAGAAATTTTGTAGAAAGAAAAAATAGCATATAAAGTTTGTAGAAGTAAAAAAATAGAGTACATAGATTTTTTATTTAAAGTAAATAAAAGAGGAGAAATTATTTTCATGTGAAAATATTAAAAAAGAAAAACAAGTCTATGATTTTGGAAACAAACTGAAAAAATAATAAAAGGTTCTTTATAAATCAAATTCGAAAAGTATTTATAATTAAAAAAGTTAATGTTTAGTTTAGATTTTACTATAATTATAATTTTTTTTCATCTTCTATTACTATTAATGTTTTTTAATTTATTTTTGAATTTATAGTTGTACAATATGTAGAATATGAAGATGATAATTGTATATCATCAAAATTGGTGCATTGAATTGACTTGATGTATATATTAGAATGTTAACGTTTCTATTGTAAGCTCAATGTCAAATCAAAATTTCTATAGGCTAATGTTGCATGCACAAAAGTGGCTAGGCTTAACGGCCACACTCTGGAACCATCGACTACTAGTGGCTAGGAGTGGACCTAGCCACACCTAGCTAGTAGCTTGGGCCACTCTTATGCATTGGTCTCATGGTATTGGTTAAGAGTGGCTGGGCCCACTCCTAACCACTATTAGTCAATGGTTCCAATTAAGCCGCTCTCATGCTACTATTTAGAACCCTCTCCATGTCATCTTAAAACAAAAACTATAATGAAACCTACTAAAAATTTATTATATCTACTTGTACACAAATTTTCACTAATCACTTTTTAATCATAAACCTTCAAAATTCTCACAAACTTTAACCATACTTAAAATCTAATGAAACATAAAGGTTCCAAATTAAAACCTCCAGCGCGATTACAGAGTCTAAACAAATTCAAGGTATCTGTTAATAAATTTGGGTCTTTCACCATCATACATAAAAACTATATCTGCCTTATCCAAATAAGGGAAGTTTCATCATTCTGAAATCTTCAGAGTTTCATTACAAAAGTTCAAAAGAATGTGCATAAATCTCCAATTCATACAAATTCAAAGCATTATATCATAATTCTTTTGATATCGAACTGACTGTGCACAGTGTTAGCCGCTGAATCTGGCAAGACCTCAACGCGAACTCCCAGCGACTTGCAAATTTCAACGATCATCTTATTGTTGAAATCTTCAACACCCATCTTTTTGGGGGTATTTTTAATTCTCAACTGAGCAAGACTGAACATCATATTCACATATGAATCTCTCACTTTGGCAATCCATGACTTTGCATGAGGATCTTTATCTCCGGATTGATTATATCTCACCTTCACCTTTGTCACAAATTTGATCCTCCAAACATTGAGCCTTCCTCTATTCCCACCCAATTTTATTGCTCTCAATCGCCTTCTTTCTCCATTAAACTTATCAATCCTTTTGTATCTTCGTCTCTTCATGAACCTCTTCACAGACAGAGAAAGCCCAGTTATATCAGAAATGGCCGCCATTTTTGACAAATGGGAAGAACTATTCTGATTATCTGTGATAAAGTTTTCTGAATCTCTGAGTATTTATTGAAGTAGAGTCAAACGTGCCGTTAGAAATAGGAATAGTCAGATAAGAGCGACCTCGTCAGAACTAATTCATTCAATAAAATAGACAATTATTGCATGAGATATGCTCTTTTGTATTTTGCATTTGCAATTGCATTACAATCATGGGGAGTTGTAATGGAGATTCAAACCGACAAACTTGTGGACCAAAATCTTTTATTTTCAGTCAAATGTAGCGTGGCATTAACTTTCTATAAATTATTGCCGGCTTTGATGAAGAAAACGATCGTCTGGTGATGTGCCAAATTCGTATATTTTAATTTGTGAGACGAGCAAAACTTAAAAAGTACTGGATGACTAGTGAAATTGAAGAGTTAAATATGATTGGTATAAGCGTGAGCTATTAAACTAGCAATTGCACATTGGTGTGCAATGGATATAAGGAAATGAAGAAATGATCACTTTAAAGGATCATAAATCATAGTTTTACATGACTTTTACATAATTTTTACTTTTCAAATCTGATGTACTACTATGAATCTTTATCATCAAACTGGTGGTTTGTCTTATTGTATCTTTCTAGAATAAATTATGCGGGTTCATTTGGTTGCTGGAATAGGGCTGGAATAGGACGAGAAAATTAGAATATGTTTTATATTCATTGTTTGGTATGTTCAATTAGAATTGGGAATAGGAAGACATATTCCAATTTTGCCCCTAAAATGGGCATATGTCTATGCCAAAAAATCCTTGTTACTGGAATAGGCCATTCCTATTCCTAATCTGATTTTTTCAAATTACATAATCTTTTCAAATTACATAATATTTTCAAAACTGTTATCATTGTGCGCGTATAATATTTTCTAGTATTATTGTGGGGACTAATTTTTGTGTGATTTTGTATATAAATGAACATATTTCACTAGTTTAATGTGTTTTTTTAAATTTAAATTTTTAAATTTTTTTAAAAATATTTAATTTTTGACATTTTTTCAAAACATTTTTTAAACATTTTTTTAAATAATTTTATTATTAAATCTATTTGTTTTAAAAAATGAATGATATTTCTCATTAACTTCAATGAATAAAATAAAAATGAAAATAAATTATATTTCTCATTCACTTCAATGAATGAAATAAAAATGAAAATAAATTAACCTTTTACCATTATTGAAAATATTAACCAAAAAATAATAAATTAATTTTTTTTAAAGGGAAATATTTAAAAAAATACAAAACTTAACCTTATTCTTATTCCAATTTTGTACAACCAAACAATGGATTAACATATTTCCAATCGAATTCTAGGTGAACCAATCAGGATTGGAATTGCCTTTTTCTATTTCCATTCTCCATTCCCATTCCATTTTTCTATTCTAATTTTCAATTCCTATGCTAGCAACCAAATGGGCCCTGCATGTCTATGCTAGCCTTCAAGAAGACCTCGTATAATTGGGCATGGATGTCCTTACATATTGTGCACTCAATGAAAAAGTGCCATTTAGTCTCAATCACACCTTTTTCATACAACCTACAAATCCTATTCTCGTATTCCTCTTTACACATTTTCCATCTACTTGTCTCACATCTGAGATGATGTGAGCTTGTCCTCAATTGAGCCACTAACACTCTAGCTTTACCTTTAATAGTTGACCTTAGCTAAGCTTTATCCCCATGTTCCCAACATGGCAACTGGACATTTTGATATAATGTGTCTTTTTTGACCCATATTATGGAACCACATGGAAGTTTAAAATTTCCTTAAGATGAACTTCTTTATTTCCACATTGATATTATGACAATCTTGTAGCTTGATGTTCCACATGCTCAACCACTTAATGTTTTGTTTCAACCAACTCTGCTTTGTACTCCCATTAACATTCATGTTGTCAATCAGTGTAAAAAAGATGAGCTATTAAACTAGCAATTGCACATTGGTGTGCATTGGATGTAAGGAAATGAATAAACAGATAAATATTTTAGATCATCACTTTAAAGGATCATGAATCATAGTCTTACACAATTTCTACTTTTCAAATCTGATTTACTACTATGAACCTTTATACCATCAAATGATTTGTTTGCCTCATCATATCCTTCTAGAATCAACTATGCATATTTATGCCAACCTTCAGGAAGACTTCTTATTGGGCATGTATGTCCTTATATATCGTGCACTCAATGAGAAAGTGTCATTCAATCTCAATCATAACTTTTTCATACAACCTGCAAATCTTATTCTCCTACTCCTATTTATGAATTTTCCATCTACTTGTCTCACATTTGAGATGATGTGAGCTTGTCCTCAATTGAGTCACTAACACCCTAGCCTTACCTTTAATAGTTGACCTTGGAACTGGAAATTTTGATATAATGTGTCCTTTTCAAACCATATTATGTAACCACATGGTAGTTTGAAATTTTCCCACAATGAATTTATTTATTTCCACATTGATATTATGACAATATTTTAGCTTGATACTCCACATGCTCAAAGACTTAATGTTTGATTTCAACCAAGTTTTATTCCTACAAGACCCAAATTCATCATTATTTTGGGCTAACATTGGTTTATCATTTAAAACCATTTTAAAATATGTCACGTTATCATTGTCTTTCATTTCATATATGTCATCATTGCATGTTGTACCATTTACACAAATAATTAACTTTTGATCCATCCTAAATTAGTACTATTTCAACTTTGTTTATTACTAATATCATATTAAAATTTGATTATCCTTGACATTTTAAATACTATTTAGAAACAAGATGCATCCATGCATAACACATCAAATACATGTATATCCATTATCCATCATGTACATAAAATATCACATAGAATCATAATTTATAATTATTGCATTATACATTTCCTAACATCAATATACAATAGGCATCATAACATGAAGTCATTCATAAAATATGTGTGAAATAAATAAAATCATATCATCACATAATATAGAAACATAAAGCATGTATAAAATGAAATATATCAATGATCATGTCATAAACATCTTGCATATGTCTATATCATTTATAAATCAATATAAATAGACATAAATAATCATCAAATGCCAATATCCATCATATAGAGCTCGTGCATCATTAAAATCATACAAAGTGTTTAATGCCCAATAGCTAATGATATCATAAGTATAATAATAAAATGTATTAAGTCCCTTGTGTCAGTCCATCATACAAGTCCATGTTAAAGTGTATACAAAAGGATAGATAGCACTGCCACCTAACTTTGTATGTGATTGTCTATAGGATATAATGAAAGGTCCCACATCCTTTGCCCCATCTATACTCGCATTTGGGTTGGGAGGTCCAGATACAACACCACCACTCTCACCCTATGGCTGAGTTGCTGACCTATTTGCATAGGAGCTCTCTCTAAAGCTCCCAATCCATTGATTCCTAGGAACTTCCTAATGATATGTGTCCTTCCAATAGGCGACCTCCCTACTAACTCTCAACATCATCCTCAGACTATGTGCATGCGGACCCAAAGTCTATGTACTCTCAAACTCCTCCAAAATATCCTTTGACTCTCATAGTCCCTTGATTGTAGTCTCTCTCTCTCTCTCTCTCTAAATTTTTCCACCAACTTTCTCTCATGACACTTAATCCTCCACTCTAACTCTAGAACTCTATCCAGCTAAATCTATGTGGCCTCAATCTCATCTAGTGTGCCCTTTGTATAAGACTCCTCCTCTTAGTCATGCTACTAAATATAGGGATCCTCCCTTCTTATATTCATATCATGAGGTAAGTCCTGCACTGGGGCATCATTTTCTGGCCTCTTTTCCAGCTCACATCCACCATCCTCACACCCTCTCCCTCTCTCTGTGGTCAATGTCCCTAAGCATTTTCTAGTCTCTCCACCTCTCTTTGTCTCTACAAAAGAGGAGTCTATCTTTGTACATCAAACTTGGTCATGTGCCTCATCTGATCCTCACTCTTGTCTCTCATCTCTCCCATCTTCTCCTCTATTACCATCGTCATTGCCATCATCACCATCTCCTCTACCCCACCTCTATATAGAGTTGGTGCATGATTTCCTCCACCTCATTAGCTCCTTGTCCATCTTCTCTTGTCACTCTAGTCCACTAGAGGTAGCTCACTAGGAGAAGAGATCCTAAGAATCAAATTTTCTTGTAGATATCTATCATACTCATTAGTCTCAATAGTATGCTTGGATCCAAAATATCCCTCCTCATGGTCCATGCCTAAAATTGCATCTATAGGAACTCTTATCTAGTAATGTCATATAAGTCCATAGGTGCCCAATTTTTTCTCTCTCGATGAGTAAAAAGAACACTTGTAACTCCCTGGGGCATCCCATGGATGTGTCTAAACTATCATAGAACTTGACCAACTAACTATCTCTCTAGAATGTGGTAAGTACTCCTAATTGACCATCTTCTCTAAAAGAAGTAACCCAACTTCCACTTATCATTCCATACCTTGTGTTCCAAGTATGACCTCCATATTATTGTATCCAATGTGTCTAGTACATATCACAAGCTCTCTAGATGTCCCAAATTATGTTGAGACTGAATAGATGCATATAAGTAGATGTAGGCCTTTCCAGGATCGCTAAATATCCTAGAAATGCGATGTGCCAATGTAATATGCTCCTACACCCAAATGTGAAGAAATGTAACCCTGAAGTAAAATGATTATCTTCTGTAAGAAACCACCCGATGTAGATCATGATAAAGGTGCACTAACATGCATACACCGCAAGAAAATTGGGTACCCTCCTCCAATATCCTCTACAATTTCTACCCTATCCAACTAGGAATCCATGTGACCTATTAAGATATGTTTGTGTTGCATATTTAAGTGATCTCTCATTATATATTCTACCTATGATTTTATAAAGAGAAAATCTTATAATACTTTAGATGTATGGACATTAAAAAAATGGTATGTGCAAGATCATGGGGGGTCAAAAAATGGCGATGTGAAAAAAATACAAGTCTTAAAAAATCCAAAAGTGCTTTACAATTCGTCTTACCTTTTTCCCCCCAATCCTGATACTGACGAAAAAATATATTACCAAGCCTTATCAAGTACCTGAAACCTATGCATACAAATTCAAAACCCTAACATAATTCCATACTTTTCTCTAATTTCTCATATCTTTCTTGGCCTCCATATCAAGTATACGATCTCATTTTTGACATACGATCTAGGTTTTATGTATTCTCATCATTTTCTCATATGTGTGTTGATTTCTTATTGTTTTTATTTGTTTCTATTTTTATATATATTGAAATTTAGGGTTTTTAATAAAAATATGTTTTTTTAGTTTGTTTAATAAAATATCAATTTAATTTGTAATTTTATATTTATTTGCAATATAACCAGGCATGGATGACACCAACCAACTTGTGAATGTTTCCCTGCTAAACAATGATCCCAAAAATAGTGCACAACCAACTCCAAATGATCCACGACCATCTCTAAATGATCTGCTACCCCATCAAAACCCTCTTCACATTGAAGATTTGATTTAAGACAACCTAAACCAATTGAGGGCTGTCCAAAAGTCATATACTAATACCATTGCATTGTCTCTCATGCTATCCACCCTAAATATCATTATATATAATATTGAGACACAGAATGAGTAGCATAATGTTGCTCTTCATTGGCATGAGCAAATGCATGCCTAGTTTGATGACAGGTTTGTAACCCTTAACATTACCAAAAAAGAAATAGGTGACCTATTTTTGAACCCTAAGATTGCTATAAAAGTTGAACCTAAGAAACCCAAATTATCCATAAAATGGTGCACCAATGAGGTCATTTGTACTTAGTTTTGGGATTGTTGGTGGATGGTTTTTGACAAACCATTACACAATAATATGGAGGTGCCCATTTACTTCTTTAGAAAATTGTATGCTGAGTTTGTGAAAGGACACAAAGTGAATTACTGGAGCATGAGGCTCAACATGGTCATAGGAGGAGGAGCTTCACAAGATAGACCATTTTTCCCAGCAGTAGAAAGCCACCACATATGTCTTGCAACTAATATCTCCCCCCTCCCCTAGCCCAACATCCTAATGTCATCATGGAGGCTAGCTTAGATTCTATTAGACCCATTCATAGATTGAATAGTCTACGAGTCACCCAAAATAGGTTAGTGTTTCCTCCTCGTGCTAATGATATTGGCAGTAGTACATCAGCCAATAGCTCAAATGTTTGTGTGCCCCATACTTGCATTATGTGCAACAATATTTTCATGTGTCCCTTGAGTGACTTCGAGTTTCAATTTGTTGTTAGGGGGGAGGATACAACAAACATGGCTATAGAGACTACCATAACTCCTACAAGAGATGAGGAGGGGTAGACAAAGCCATGGAATTATTTTATTGTTATAATCTTTGTAACAAAAGACTTGCAGGGTTTACTTTAGTGGGAAAAATTCACCAAATGACAAATCTCACTCATCAGGGACCTTGAATTTGGCAATTTTTTTGCACTTTTGGAGTGGCGACGTCACCCACAATTTATGAAAATTGGGTCCCATGCTTAGAGGAATCATCAATAAGGATACATAATCAATTTTATTTTGACAATGACTTCGCCAATGGAATCTAATATTTCCACATAGTAAATTAAATATTTTCACTCACAATTTCTGAGGCATGTCTTAATAGATGGTCACATTCACCAGTCTGTAATAAAACTTTAAGTGGGGTTATATGTAAAGTACATAGATTTGACAAGTGTCTCTATTCTAGAGACTTTCTAAGGAAATTTTTATCCTTCTAATCTTGGGCCCGAAATAGATTATATTGTGGACAAGTGTCATTATTTCAGAAATTATCTCTAAAACTTCTTGTACTTTTAACTTTTTAGCCTGAAATAGGATTTATACCATTCATTTAGGATCATCTAATGGTCATTAAAAAGGATTATTTTATCTTGGATGATACAAGTTTATGATTTCTAGATATTTTTACTTTTGGTTGTGATTTACTAAAATAATTAAAGATTTGCCACAGTTTACAAAATTTTCATATGACGGAAAAAATTGACAATAAAATTAAATTTTTTCCTATTTTGAAAATAGAAATTGCTAATACAAATTAAAATTCCCCCCCTAAAATAATGTTGGATTTGCCACGATTTTATAGATTTTTTCAAAGGGGAGTTTCTTAACTTTATCCCTACAAAAGAGGCCATGGTGGAGTTGACCAAAAATATATGAGTAGGAAGTGTTGAGTTGGATAGGGATTTAGATAGGGAAACACATAGAAGGGGGAGATAAGAGCGTGGAGGAAGAGAAACAACCCAATAGAGGCTAGGGGGCACATAAATGAGACAAAAATTGGTGTGAAGTTGTGCAAGGAGGTGAAGATAGAGAGTTGCATTTTTAAAGTGTGAGAGAGTTTGGGTAGATTTTGTATAGGAATACAGTTAAACCTTATATAGCAAGAAATGTCGTTGAGAGGCTATGAATGTAAATTGTTATGATTTGATTTTTGTTTCTTGCAATCTAAGTTCAAAGGTTCTCTATTCATATTATGTTTAAGATAGAGAGGTTCTCGCTCAGATTGGAATTAAGAAGTGTGAGGAAAGATGAGAGATTATGATCCCATAACTTACATCATGAAAGGGGGAAGATGAAAGTGGTCGATAGAGAGGTTGAGGAGAGAGAGAGTGATGCTAGAGAAAGAGCGTATAAGAGCTAGATATAAGTCATTGGAGATTTTGAGGACAACGATGATGTACATGTAGAAATGAGTATATCATCATTTGTCAAGTAGAGACTAGGGAAAATGGGGACATGATCTTGCAGTTGGATAGAGGTACTGATAAGAGAAAAGTTTGTAAGTAGGCCAAAGAAGGGATGAGTTGTGTATAAGACTAAGAGTGTATCATAGTAAAGATAAAATGAACACTAGAAAGGAAATTCAACTCAAAACATTTTTAAACTAAAGAAGTGGAATCTATGCCGCATCAAATTCAATATTTTTTTCTAATTAGAACTAAAGGGACCTCTTCCCCAACATGATTGACAATACTAACCAAATAGAAATTTAATCCTATATGACAAGGGTCATAACACCGCAATGTTAATCATCACACTATACCAATAGCAACACATCAAACTCAATACCTTATAAGAGTTATAAAGCTGAGTAAATCGATATTATTATGCATCACATTCAATTTCCAAACATTACATTTAGTTTTAAATTATCTGCTCCCACAGCTGCGATTAAAAAAACAAATCTTTGCATTATCATGATAACTAGAAATGCTCCATCATACATCTTCGTCCATTCTGATGTGTGAGTTCAGATTTTTGGGTAAAACAAATGAAAATAAGCCCACATATTTCTGGAATTCTGATGAAAGAATTCCAGGGAGAAAATAAACCTTCCATACACAAATATGCAGAGTATATAAACCTCCCACATGCATTCTCAAACCAATTTTACTCGTTATTTCATGTTAAGGATTGTTTTGATTTTCTCTGCAAAAGTTTTTGCCAAGTGTGGCTATTTGTACAATTCTGAAGTGCAATTTCATTTCCTTGTTTGTTGTTCCAGTCAGAGTCAATGAAAACATGGAGATTATTCCAAACACAAAAACAATGTATGCCAGATATGCTTTGATTCTTATAAGCGATTCATTTGGCATAAGAATCACGATATTAATTATAGAAGAGTGGCAAACTTTACGTTGATACTCAATGCTCATACTACTCTTCAATCTAAGATATTTAAAGCAAGTTTGTAATTTGAATGCCTATTTTGTTTATGAGATTAGAGTTACTGACTTCCCACCATTTCTCTATTTCTAAGGTTTTAATGAAGGACAAGTACCTAAAAGACAAATATGTGAAGAAATCTTAACAGAGTGATTTATCTTTTTCAAGAATTAGAAATAATTTTTTAAGTTTGAATATTATTTATATGCATGTTTGTGAGTTTTTAAATATTCTGAGATATACAATTATTTATAATTTTTATAAATTTGAATTTATAAGGTGTATAACGATGAAATTAGTTTATTCGTGTAAATTTTCATTTACTTGTGATTTCATTTTGGAAAAAATATTATTGCAATTACATAGCAATCAATGGTGTCATCTTTTATAAACTTGTGATTACACTCTAATTCTTCACATATCTCCATCTACTTATCCCTATCTAGATAATCTTATTGCATCCATTTATGCATGTGTTCATATTCCACATCTATGTTTGGGCCAAAGAACTTTGTAGTAGCCATATCAACATTTTTATATTTTTACTTTTTAATATTCTTCAGATTTGTTTATTTTTAGGCCCTTAAAATATGTTGAATTCAACCATTTTTTAAGATTCTTTATAATATACAAATAAATTCAACTTGAATTACAACTTAAAAAAAAAAAAAAAAAACAGAAACATATCATGTTATTGTTTATAAATATGTAGACCCAAAAACTATATTTAACTTCCTATACTTTCCTTATTTTAAAATATCTACCAATTCAGAAAGAATATCATATTGAATCATAATGAAAGTAATATATTAATTTAGATATTTAGACACTACAACACCAAAAAAATGAACAAGGAAACAATATTACCATCCACAGTCAAATACAATTTTTGATATGAAAACATTATCTCAAATAATATGTTTTCATTTTATTGAATTCACTAAATATTATATAAAACCTTCAAGATTATGCTTTTAATGTGTAGTCTAAGCTAAACATATATTTCCTACTTATATCTTTTTTTTAAAATATCCTAGCTCTTTTAGTGGTTGCTATGCCAGACCAATGACATGTAACTAGTCAATACGAATATTATAATGTGCACTTTTATTCATTATAATTATTCACTTGTAGATGTTGGTGGAGACATGATATTCTAGAATACACTTGTACTAAAGAAAGGAAGCATTGTAGGAGTAAGTGCATTACCAACAATATGAAGGTCATTGATGTTTAATTTTCAAATAACAAGGAGAATGCTATAGAATACTAGGAAACATAAGGAACAATTAATAGTGGGTTATAATTGTATGGTGAAATAAAAGAGAACTATTCATGCATTTTTAAAAAGTTGAGAGGCTATACAATTGTAATGAAGGTTAGTACTATGTACAATAATAGCTATCATGATTATTGGTGTAGTAGAGAGTGATACCGAGATGAGAAGAGTGAATATAAGTGGTGACGAGCATATTTTTTGTTGACATGGGTGAATTTCATGGGTATTATAACTCATTGTTTGATAGTTCTATCTAGATGGATGAGTAGTGATTATAGATCTAGTTTTAGATTATGGAGGTTCATGATAGAGAGAAGAATATACTAAGTACCTATTAGGGAGATCAATGGTAAAAGAGTGGTACAATAATAGCTTGCTATGATAGTACACGTGATGTTGTAAGAAACATTAATTATAAAGACGAGACTTGAAGGGTTAAGGGTGTGTTCATGTTGGGGTAGTGAAATGAATGCACTTAGAAAATATTTCACAACAAGGGAGACACCAACTATAAAAAAGAAGCTATTGGGATGAATTAATTATTCTGATAAAGGTCAAGGAGAAATCTTAGGTAGGAAAGATAGATAGGTTATGTTTGATAGAGAGAGGCCTTTGATGCCAAGATTGGTTGATACCTAGTTGGAAAGGGTTATGACAAGGCTACAAAAATATAATATTCATTATGAAGATGAAGTTGTGTACCCTCAAATGAATTAAAATTAATTATAAATGGACAATTTGTATCCCACTAGCATTCATGATCTAAGCATGATGCACACAAAAGAAGGATCATGGATGATCTAAGGGAGGCTACAGTGCCCAATGCATTTTCATATAATATTTTAAGCCTTGAGGATGGTGATAAGGAAAGAGCATTTTTAAGATTTAACTAGGCACCAAGAAGGCTTGTCGGTAGCCAAGAAGGTTCCAAAAGAGAAAAATGTTTGCATTGATTATGAAAGGAAATAGTTGAAATAACATCTGACACAAAAGAGGAGTTTCATAGAAAGGAGAGAGGATGGGGAGCATGGGAAAGAGGAGTTTCAAAGAAATGTCACGAGACTAGAGATGAAATTGGTCAATAGAGAGGTTGAGGAGAGACAGTGATGCTAGTAAAAGAGCATACACAAATTAAAGAAAAGTCACTGGGGATTTTGGGCATGAAGAGGATGTGCACATAGAAGTGAGCATACCATCACCTATCAAGTGGAGAAGAGAGAAAATGAGGACATCTAGTAGATAGGTAGAGGTATAAAAAAGAGAAAAGATAGCGAGTAGGCAAAAGAAGGAATAAGTTGTACATAAGACTAAGTTGGTAGAATGAAAGAGAGAAAAGGAAGTTGCATGGATGAGTAGCTAGAAACAAAAGTCCAATCCAATCATTTTTATCAGAGATTTAGGGTCCATGCCACATCAAATTTAATACTTTTTAATTAGAGCACCTATGAATCGATAAGACCTTAATTAAGGCACCTCGCCTTCAACATGAATATTTAGCAATGATATCTTAGAGCATGTCCCCATGTAGTTGCTTAGCTTATTTTTCCTAGCAGCAGCTGCTCATTGTTTTGTGGCACAATTTGTGGAGCTTGTGGCCCCATAATCAAAATATTTGCTGCATAATTTTAAGCAGTGTTCTAAAAATTATTTTTAAATCAATTTTTAATCATTTCTCTCACAAATAATTCTGAAAACTAAAATATAGGCAAATAAAAAGGGGATGAAAAAAAATGTGAAGAAATTTGTTGCTTTTTTCAATAAGTTATTTCCAGCCTCCCCCTCTTTTCTCACAGCTTATTTTCATTTGATAAAAAATAGCCGCTCCACAAAAGTAGGAGAAGATTCTAAATTTTTCTTTTTCTACAATTTTTATTTTGCATGGGAACACATTACTACTTAAATTTAAGCTGAAAATTGATTTGAACAGCAGCATGGGAACATGGTGTTAGAAGCGGTTTGAAAATCGATAATAAGGGTCACAACACCATTGAAATATTATTACAAACACATCAAATTCAAAACCTTGCAAAAGTTATAAAGCTTAATATTGCTAATATGCATCACATTCAATTTGCTCACATTGAATCTAGTTTTAACTTATGTATTCCCACAGCTGCAATTAGAACTATCTTTTCATTATCTTGACAAGGAAAAGCTTCATAATACACCTTCATCCAATTTGAAGGGTTCCGATTTTTGGTAAAACAAATAAACATAAGCCCACATGTAGACGGCAAAATAATGTGCAGAGAGGAAACACAGCTCCCATATAAAAACGAGCAAAGAACAAATAAACATTGTGAAACCAATTTTACATCACAATTGTTAACTGACGGGGAGCTGAGTTTGGCAAGATCACAACTTGTATTCCCAGCGACTTGTAAATCTCAGCAATCAATTTATTGTTGAAATCATCAACGGCCATCTCTTTGGATGTCTCTTTGAATCTCGATTGACCAAGAATCGACATCATATTCGCAGATGAATTTCTCAGCTTTCTAAGCAATGAATTTGCAGAAACTTTTTGTGCAAGGTTTGTATAACTAAGCTTCAATTTAGGCACAAATTTGAGCTTCCAAAGTAAACTTCCTTTACGCCCGCCCAGTTTAATTGCTCTCTGCATAAATCTCT
Organism: Cupressus sempervirens; assembly: GCA_028749045.1. Classification (NCBI taxonomy): domain Eukaryota; kingdom Viridiplantae; phylum Streptophyta; class Pinopsida; order Cupressales; family Cupressaceae; genus Cupressus; species Cupressus sempervirens. The sequence continues at coordinate 152,862,497 of CM053784.1, read as the reverse complement.
TCACAGACGCAGAAAACCCCATTATGTCAGAAATGTTTGCCATCTTTGTTATGAACGAAGGATTGTTTTGATTTTCTCTGCTAAAGTTTTGGACAAATGTGGCTATTTCTACAATTCTGATGTTCAGTTTCATTTCCTTGTTTGTTGTTCCCGTCAAAGTCAATGAAAACATGAAGATTATTCCAGACACAAAAGCAATGTATGACAGATATGCTTTGATTCCTACAAACAATTCATTTGGCATAAGAATCACGATTTTAATTAAGGAAGAGAGTCAAACTTTGCGTTGATCCTACTTTTAAATCTAAGATGGTTAAAGGAAGCTTATAATTTGCACGCCTATTTTGCTTATGAGATTAGAGCTACTAAATTCACACCATTTCTCTAGTTTATTACGTTTCAATGGAACACACATGCAAACGATGAACACATCAATCTTAAGTTGAGTGTTCTCTTCTCTTCGTTTTTCAATTTGAAATTATTTTTATATTTGAATTCTTATCATGCATAATTGCTAGTGGTTATATATATTTTTAGGTTATTTCATTTATTAGCCCCACCTATCTATAGGCTAGGACTATAGTTTTCACTTTCTTTATTTCAATTAATTTCTGTTTTAATAAGCTATAGTTTTCTGAAATGATATTATTAAAACACAATTTTATGCTTTTATTGCTATTTTTTGATTGATCTGCCCTAATTTTAGTAGTAGTCATTTTAATTTTTTACTCAACAAATTTAAAAAACCGAAGAACTTACATATGGAAGAATTAATTGCATATTGGAACGTTACAATAGCTTAGGTGGTTGCATGCATGCTCGTAGAGTGGTTGCATGTATGCTCACTGATCTTAGATTATGACAACACACCTAAGATGGTTCTTCTTAGGAAGCAATCACATATTCTTCCTCCAAATATGATGAACACTTTGCCAACCTGATTTGTTTACTTCTAGTATTGTAATCCTAGCCTATGGCGAAATGGGAACATAGGAACAAGGTATGTACATCCATTAAAACCTAGAGGATAAGGGGATTTTTTTATAAATACAGTGCAAAAGAAAAGAATACGCTTGCCCCTAGTATATGCTTGAAAATGTCAAATTCTTTTTGTGTATATTATACACTCAAGACTACCACAAGGCCTTATTTCTTTGGAATTTTTAACTAATATAGTTTGATCTTTTGCATCCATACTAGCATAATATGTCTAGCAAGGCATTCAATCTTGACATCTAAACGAAAAAAAACCCTTAATTGTGCTACTAGGGATGTTTATACCCATTCACTATGCCAAAGATTCTATTTTCTGGCTCATAGTTTTCGTTCTTGTACAAGAGGCATAAGTGAACGTAAAACCCTAAGATTATTCACTCAAGGAATCCATGAGCATTTTCCCATTTTGCCCTTTACCTCAATAGATATGCATGGTTGTGTACAAATTAAGGGGCCCCACATATATGGTTTCACAATATTTTTCACTTTCAAGTTCTTAGCTTCGTTTTTCATCCATCTCCACATTGTTGATTTATTATTTTAGTTAATAATGTTTACAACAATATTAAACAAATTAGAGGATCTTTCCAACTAGCAAGTCCACAAATTCATGCAATTTCTACCTCAGAGATTTTTTTATGGACAAGTTCTTTGTTTGGTGCTACTTAGGTAGAGCTGATCTTTTGTTTATAATGTCTTCCTTGTTGAAAATTCTTCTTCATCAGTTTTTAGAGGGAAGAAACCTTGCTTGATCGCCTATGGGAAAATAGCAACCCTACAAATTCTTCAAAAGAATGAATAACAAAGATTAGCATCAAACATTAGTATTCAAACAAGTAATAAAAGGAATACAAAGTATTTAAATAGGTTTAATAGTTTTAGCTCATAGATCTTAAGAATCTACTCACCCCGCAATTCACTTGAGAAATGTACATACTCTTTTTTATCATATACAAACATACATGGTCACATTACAATGGTATACCTAGTACAACTAGTAGCAGATTAACACATGTAGTTTGTTAATTTTGACAACATTTATTATGCATAATTTTATACTTATTTCCATAATACTAATCTTTTTACCAAATAATACATGAATGCTTTCATTTCCCTTGTATCAATTGTTTGCCTTTATTATTGCATTCAAACTCTATCACGACCTATACATTTTTTAGAATGTTTCTTGTAGAAAGTTGTGCATTAGTATTTTGTTCTAGATATGGTTTCTTACTGCATGGATAATCCCCTCCACTATTTCTATGAAAACAAAGTAAGTGTAGAGCTCAAAATTTGTGCATCTTTGTAATTTTATATTTTTTCTTAACTCAAGAGGCTTCACAACTATTTTTTATAAGTTATTTTGTTAGAATCAACACATACTTTTTATCTTGTTGGTAATAGGATGCATTCTGAAATGGGAATGACAAAACATTAGTATAGAAGAGCATTGTTTTCTATTTAAGGAATCCAAATTTCTAAATAAATAGTATGTTTCCTAACTTTTCACTTTTACCAAATTACTATTAGGTATATTGCGTCAAAAAAAAATTATGAATCTGCTAATAAGAATTACATTTTGATCTTCACCCTTACCATTAAATCCTTCAAATGTTAAAGGAACTTGTTAGTTTCATCCAAATCCCATTTTGATGCAGGAGCATCTTGCATCAAAATAAAGGGGGCATGTTGAAAGTAAAAAATAAAAATAAAATAATAAAATAAAAATAAAAATTATGGAGGAGAGAGAAAGTGATGAAAATAGAAAGAAAAATAATGAAAAATAGATAATAGGAAAAAAGGAGAAAAGAGGAATTTCTATTTTCGAGGTGCATAGGTGGTGAAATGGAAAAAATAAATAAAAATGGTTGTCATTCCATTTATCGAGGTGTGTAGGTGGATTCTAGAAGGTTGTGGATATTGTGTAGGTGGAATCCTAGAAGGTTGTGGATATTATGTAGGTGGAATTCTAGAAGGTTATGGATAAATCATGCATTGGGTGGTAAGTGCCTATTTAAGCAAGGCATATGAGCATTTCTAATCAAGCTTTGGAAGGTCAAGCTTCAAGGTGGAAAGCTGGAAGGTGTGAAGGCTTCAAGGTGTGAAAGTTTCAAGGTGTGATCTCTTCTTAGTAGAAGCTTGGAGAGAAGACGGAAGCTAAAGGGCGAGTTTTCCTGAGCCTGTGGATAGAGTGCCGAATGTGAGGTAGTTTATAGCAGAATTATGGTGGAGTTGTGAGTCTGTGGATAGAGCACCAAATGTGAGGTAGTTTACACTTGGATCTTGGATAAAGTTGGAGAAGAGCTAGTGGCTGTGGTTTAGAAACAAGGAGGTTTCTTGGTGGCTTGCGAGCACAAGTTGAAATCTTGGAGGTTTCTACCAGAGTGTGGATCTGGACTAGCTTGGGTTTGGTTTGGATCTTGAGGGATCTTGCAGAATTGTTATTGTAATTGCTATTGTAGTTGGCCATAACCGAGAGGGCCTTACAACCCGACACATTGCATGTAACCGTTATTTTATCAATAAAGAGTTGTGATTTGATATTTGATTTGTTAAATTTTTTTTTGAATGAATATAATTTTATCTTCATCCTTTTAATAACTATCCTCTAGTAAGCATTGATTATCTTTAATGATACAGGTTTTTGGCAAATTTGTTATATGTCTACACATTTGTCTACAAGTTAAGGGCTATGATATTTTAGAATGCATTATTTTCATATTTTTAATGTATCCATTTTATTTAGAATCTTTTGAATATGTAATGTTTGAATTTTCAAAAGGATTGATTATCTCATGTTACTATGTACAGATCAACTTTCCAACTTTGTATGCTCACATGTGAACAACTTAATAAACTAAAAATTAAACTCTAATACATAATTATAATTTTTAATTAAAGAGCCTTGATTTTTAATAATAAAATTTAATGATAAATTTCATTCTATAGGTTTAGGAGGAGATGGTAGAAGTGCATTGATTCAAAATTTCTATGCAAAAGCAAATTATTGATTTTAGACTAGAGACATGCCACCTAAAATATGATGATCGTAATCTATTATTGTACTCATTGTCTAAAATAAAGTATAATAAGAATAAAGATTTACACAAATTTTTTTCCAAATACTTGAAAGCTAAAGTTTTCTCAATCTTACATATTATTTGGCATTAGGCTGACATTAGGCAAGACTCCATCTCTACAAAGCTCTTGTTTGTATATGTATTGATTGCATCTTTAAGGAAACTAAATTTTGTAGTGCTCATGTTCTACCATTTTGCTATTTTACTTTTTGGCATCTTTTAGGTTTTTCTATTTTTAGATCCTAAAAAAGTCATGTTCATGGTATAAAAATAAAATGCATTGTAGTTAGAATTTAAAATAGAAAATAGAAAATAGAAAATAGTAAAATGATTGCATCCTCTAGATATCATGGTATTGTTTATATAAAAAAATAGACCATATAGTCCTAATTTATTAGGGGCTAAGCTTAATTTTCCATAATTCCCTCATTTATGATTTTCTATAAAATTTTATTTATTTATTAAAAAATATTCATATTGAATCGTTATAAAAATTATATACGATATACATATTTAGCCACTACACTTCAAAAAATGTACAAGGGAACAATATTACCATCTACACTAAAATCTAACTTCTACTATGAAAAATATTGTCTAAGATATTATGCTTCTTTATATGAGTTAAAGATATTTTATAAACATTTAAGATTTTATTTTAATTCGTAGCCTAGTTCAACCATTTATTACCTACCTATATCTTATTGTTCTAGTCTACTAAGTCAATCCCAAATTGAGACAATAGTGTACTAGGTCTTTTAATAGTTGTCATGGCCCAAATGCATGAAACTAGTCAATAAGAGGAGATTGAGCATGTGTACCCATGATAACTTTTCACTTGTAGTTGTTGGTGGATGCACCATTTCTAAAATGCACTTGCTAAAGAAAGGGAGTGTTATAGGAATAAGTGCATTGCTAACAATTAGAAAGTTATTTATGTATGACTACCAAAAAATGAGGACACTGATATAGATGACAAGAACACATAAAAGAGGAGTGATTATGTAATAACCATGTTTGCGAAAAAGGATCAATATGCATGTGCATTTTATCCAAGTTGAGAGGTTATAATATTGTTTAATTAAGGTTAGTATTTTACTAGTTATGTCTACTATGGTTGTTGACAAAGAGAGAGTGGTATCTAAATGAGAAGAGTGGATAAAAAGTGTAGAGTTATTATAAATTATATTTATCATTGACATGTTTTAAATTTTTTGGGTGTTATAGTAAAGCTGGATGGTTGTATAGGTGAATGGGTAGTGGTTGTAGATCTAGTTGTAATTAAATATGAAGGCTCACATGTTAAAGAAGAAACTATTTAGTAGGAATTAGAGGTGAGACTAGTAAAAAAATAGTAAAAATAGAGTTATGGTAGCACAAGTATTTTAAGAAATATGAGTTATAGAGATGAGACTTGAAGGGCTAAGGGTATGGCCATGTTGGGTGGTCAATGGATGTAGGGAATGATTTTACAATAAGGGAGACTACATCAATAGGAAATAATCTATTGGAATGAGTCCAACTATGGTGATAAAGGCCTTAGAGGAATTTTACATAGAAAGATAGATAGGTTAGGTATAATGAGAGATGCATTTAACGTCAAGATTAGGTAGTACCTAGGTGAAAAGGATTGTGAGGAGGCTACAAAAATACAACATTGATTATGAAGATATAATATTGTGTAGTCTCAAATGAGTTGCAATAATTTGTTAGAATAGCATATGACTCCTAAGAGGATTCATTATTTAAGCATGATTCATACAAATGAAGGGCCATTGATTATCTATGGTAGGCTCTAAAGGTGCACAAAGCATTGCCATATAAAATTTTGAATCTTGAAGAGGGTGTAAAATAAAATTCATGTTTAATGCCTAAATATTTTTCAAGGATCCAAGAAGGCTTGTGGGTAGCCAAGAAGGTTCCAATAGAGAAATATGCTTACATATATTTTTGAAGGAAATAGGTAAAATAATAGTCAATAAAAAAGAGAGTTTCATATTAAGGAAAGAAGAGTTCAGTGATGTAGATGCATCCTATTGGTCATGTCAAAATGGTAGCATCTAAACAAGGTATGAACATTTATTAAAGAATAATGACGAGAGTGTAGTTGATCGATATTTTAAATTAGGAATTGAATCCAACACAAGTGTAATGCTAGATTCCATAGCCATACCAAACATCATACACATGTCTTTGTGATGGATGAGGATATGGGTAAAGGTGGCCAAAAATTGATGACAATGGGTAGTCCATAAGAGAAGAATAAAACCATTTTAAATATAGGTCGTTTCATGTGAGAAATGACGAGAATTTAAGAGGGAACAAGAGGAAGTGTGGATTTGGATAGAGATTTTAAAGGGGTAGTACATGAAAAGGAGAGATAGAAGTGTGAGTGAATAGAAGCTACCCAATCAAGGCCAAAGAGAACATAAGTAAGAATTTTTTTATGTGAGATTGTGTAAGGAGGTGAAGATAAAGAATTGTATTTCCACAGAGAAAGAATGCGAGTAGACTTTTTATAGGAATATAATTCAATTTTATGTAGAAATAAATGTCATTGAGAAGCTATGAATATAAATGGTGTATTTTCTGATTATTGTGAATTAAGTTTTATTTCTCATTGAAATCTAAGAACAAAGAGTCTCTATTTATTTTATGTTTAATATTTGAGATTTCAGGGTAGAAAGGCTCTTTCTCTTTGCATTAGTCGTATCAAAGCTAGAAAATTATGAGTGTGTAGGTATATTCATTGAAGGGAGGTGTCTTGGCACTAAGACCTAACAATAAAGTTGTAACTTGGATAACTCCCTAAACGTGTAGATAGATCACTCAACGTGAGTTAGATTACAACAGATTCATTCAAGTGACTTGAAGTAGTATTAGAATCATATATTTGAGGAGAATTTTCATTGATAAAATTGCATATCAGGTATATGAAAAGAGAAGAGGAGAAGAACAAGGTAAAGTATTTCTTGTTACATGATGAAGGGATCATATGTCAGCTCAAGAGTTTAGATTTTGGACTTAAAAGAAAGAATTAATTTCTATAGACTTCAAAAGTAGATAATAGAGATAAGAAAAATAGCATGTATTATTGATGAGATCGAAGAAATGATGGATGAGACTTTTGGAAGTTTGATTGAAATACATAGTGATGTTGAAAAAAAGAACAAGAAGATCAGTGGAAAGAATAGGATTTTAGATATAAAATAGATTGTGTAGAGTGACATGAAGGAATTAATGAACATAGTGGGCATATTGATCAAGATAATTTAAATAATAATTTTAGAGTTTAGTTTAGAGAAACTTGAAGATGTACAAACTTATACAAGGATGGTTGAAAGTGGAATAAATTCCATTGTGGTAAAGAAGAGTGATGTGTAGATTTCATGGAGGAAGATGAAGAGTAGTGAAGAAATACACATGTTATATGAGGATGGTTGAAACTAGAATAAATTCATTTGTGGTAAAGAAGAGTGATGTTCGGATTTCATGGAGGAAGATGAAGGGTGTTCAAAGTAGACGCTATAAGAGAAGAAAAAAGAAATAGTTTCATGTGCAATTACCATATAGATGGAGTTTGTTGTAGATTGTTCTATCTCAAAGGGTGATTTATTACTCAACTCCACTTTTATGATGAGCCCATGCTCATAATATTCTACTAAATGTGCTTGATATAGGGGCATCCTATTATCCATGCAAAAATGGGAACATCTAAATAAGGAAAATACAACCATCAAAGGCTAATGAAGAGAGTGTAGTTGCCAAATATTAAAAATTAAAAATTAAAGCTACTACATGTGTAACACTAGATTACACAATTGTAGCCAACATCTCATACATGGTCTTTGTAACATAAGAGGACATGGGTAGAGGTGGCTAAAAATAGATGGGAGAGGTAAGTGTTGAGTTGGATGCATATATAAAAGGGGTAACACACAAAACATGGAGATAAGAGTGTGGAGGAAGGGAAGAAACCCAATGGAGGGTAGAGGGCATATAAATGAGAAATGTTTTGTGTGAAGTTGTGTGAGGAGGTGAAGATAGAGAATCACATTTTAAGAGTAAGAGAGAATTTGGGTAGACTTTGTATAAGAATATAATTAAAACTTATGCAGCAAGAAAGGTTATTGAGAGGCTATAAAAGCAAATTGTGTATTTGCAAATTGTTATGAATTAAATTATGTTTCTTCTTTAAATCTAAAAACAAAGAGTCTCTATTCATTTTATATTTAAGAATTGAGGTTACAAAGCATAGAGGTGCTTGTTGTTTGCATCAATAAGCACAAGGAAAGAGTAGAGATCATGATCCCAAGGTATATCATGAAAGGGTAGAGATGAAAATGGTCAATAGAGAGGTCGAGGAAAGAGAGAGTGATGCTAGAGGAAGAGCATATAAGAGCTAGAGATAAGTCATTGGGGATTTTGAGGATGAAGAGGACATACAACCATCACCTACCAAGTAGAAAGTAGGGAAAATGGGGACATCTAGCAATTGGGTAGAGGTACTAATAAGAGAAAAGTTTGTGAGTAGGCCAAAGAAGGGTTAATTTGTGTTTAAGACAAGCCTCGTAGATAAAGTGAAGTTGCATGGATGAATAGCTAGAAAGAAAAGTCAAATTTGCTATTTTATCATCAAATTCACTATTTTTAAATTAAGATTATGAAGAGATGAAACCTTAGTCGACGGACCTCATCCCAACTTGAATACTTGAGAATAACACCCTAACAAAATTTTAAACCTGTGTGACAAGGATCACAACACCAGAATTTTAATCATCACACTATACAATTATCAACACATCAAACTCAATACCTTACAAGAGTTTTAAAGCTGAGTAAGTCGATATTTTGTGATGCATTACATTCAATTTCCAAACTTTACATTTAGTTTTAAATTATCTACTCCCACAGCTGCGATAAAAAAACAATCTTTGCATTATCATGGAAAGAAAAGCTCCATCATACATCTTCGTCCATTCTGAAGCGTGAGTTCAGATTTTTGGGTAAAACAAATGAAAATAAGCCCACATATGTTGACGGCGAAAGAATTCCAGGGAGAAAATAAACCTCCTATACACAAATATGCAGAGTATATAAACCAATTTTACTAGTTATTTCATGTTAACTGACGGCGAGCTGAGTCTGGCAAGATCACAACTTCTACTCCCAGCGACTTGTAAATCTCGGTGATCAATTTATTGTTGAAATCTTCCACACCCATCTTTTTGGGTGTCTTTCTCAATCTGGATTGATCAACATTCGACATCATATTCGCATATAAATGTCTCAACTTTGTAAACAATGATTTTGTAGAAACCTTTTGTGCAATTTTAGTACAACTAAGCTTCAATTTTGGCACAAATTTGAGCTTCCAAAGCAAACTTCCTTTACGCCTGCCCAGCTTAATTGCTCTTAACCGCCTTCTTTCACCATTAAACTTATCAAGCCTTTTGTATTTTCTTCTGTGTATAAACCTCTTCAAAGGCACAGAAAACTCCATTATATCAGAAATGATTGCCATTTTTGATAAAATCGAAAGATTGTTTTGATTTTCTCTGCAAAAGTTATTGACAAGTGTGGCTATTTGTACAATTCTGATGTTCAGTTTCATTTCCGGTCAAAGTCAATGAAAACATGGAGATTATTCCAAACACAAAAACAATGTATGCCAGATTTGCTTTGATTCCTACAAGCAATTCATTTGGCATAAGAATCACGTTTTTAATTAAGCAAGAGAGTCAAACTTTGCGTTGATACTACTTTTCAATCTAAGATATTTAAAGCACCTTTGTAATTTGCACGCGTATTCTGTTTATGAGATTAGAGCTACTGCTTTCACACCATTTCTCTATATTTAAGATTTTAACGAAGGCCAAGTACCTAAGGCCCCGTTTGGTTGCTGGAAGATGAGGGCCAAAACCGGGTTATCAGGGGCAAAACCAGGTTTTGCAAAAAAACTTTGTTGTTTGGTTGGTTAAAATTATAACCCGGTTTTCAATTTCATCTTCCAATTTTGGTCAAAAATTGGAAGAAGTTTCTTCCAGTAAAAGGGTGGAATTCGAAATTAAAACCAGGTTTTGAATTTTATGACAGTTTTTTTAATAATATTGTGGGGTCCACAATATATTCATCTTCCGTGTCAACCAAACGGACCATTGGCTTTCCAAACCACAAAACCAGGTTTTCGAAAACCTGGTTATGTCAAAAATTCATCTTCCCCAACCAAACGGGGCCTAAAAGATGAACACGTGAAGAAATCTTATACAGAGTGATTTATTTGTTGCGGTCTTCTTCTAGAAGCCATGTTTCCCTAGACTTATGTTGCCAAAAAATTTCCTCTCTTCACAATTACATAACAATCAATGTTATGATAACCTTGTGTGAAGTTGTGATCACACTCTAGCTCTTCGCATATCTCTATGTTGACACACTTATATATAGGTAATCTTATTGCATTTGTTTATACATGTGTTCATTTCATATCCATGTTTTGGCCAAGGAACATAAACAAACTCCTTTATCTTGAATCTCTTTGGAATTGGATAGCAAAGCGTTCGATGCAACATGGTAGATGGAGAGAATGGTGTTGTGGGATCTCTTGACTTTAGCAGCAACATGGAAGAACTTTGTGTTGCAGTCTCCTTCTTGAAGTCATGTTTCCCTAGACTTGTGTTGCCAAAAAATTTCCTCTCTTTACAATTACATAACAATCAATGGTATGATCTTGTATGAAGTTTTGATCACATTCTAGCTCTTCACATATCTCCACGTGACGCCCCGCCAAGGGATCCAAAAGAATTAACCTAAATTTTCACTAAGTTTGCCAAACAATTTTTTTATGAAAAACATGAAAGATAAACCATTCATATCAAACACATAGTAGCGGAAGTAATAACATACATGCAACTAAAAGCATACATAATAGGTTACATTCTTTAAAGATCCCAAGACATTGAGTCACATTTGATCTAATTAATACTAAGTCTAACCACTACCACATCCACATGAAAGAATAAATAGAAAGTCCAATGTCCATATTACACATTTGTTCCGAATGCCTCTTGGCAATTAAATTCAGAATGGTCAATCATCCACTGTACATGACATAGGGTACGAAAGGCTTAAAGGAATATACATGTGTAAAAATAAAGATACATCATCCTCATCAAATCCATGATACAAGTGCAATAAAGTAAATGAAACCAAATTCCATACATGATACATCATCATAAAAGATATAAACATCCATCGTAAAAGATAACCATAAATCATAAACACTACACATAATTATCTAAATGCACGGTTCCTCCCAATCGTAAATAGCATCATTAGACCATCGTGGGCCCTAGCCATCCCTCCACGCGTAACATCCCAAATCACCGAAGAGATCATCGGTATTAACATAGTAGGAATGTCACTCCTAAATCATACTACATCATATGCAGAAAGAAATCTAACATGCAAAATAAAACATAAGATAACATCATCTAACAGATGCAAATCATCAATATAAGGATATGTGTCCACCATCAAAATCAAAGAATGCATCAGCCATGGTGTCTTAGACGGATCTCATATGGTAAGAGTGAAAAAGCACTACCACCTGACCGCGTGGAACTTAAATGGTCCAATCCCACCGTGCTGAGGAGATAATCTCAAGTCCCAAACAGGTTATCAAATCACATAGCACAAATAATTTCTAAGTCCAGGTATCCTAAAAGTATACTAACTCAAAGGTTCCAACACAAATCGACATCTAATCCCAGAGGCACAACATAAACATGTAGGACACCTACAATGCAAGCGGGAAAGTGTCATCGCACGGATCACGCTAGAGTTACCTTGGTAGTCTCCCAATAGACCTCGACCCCCTAGTGATCCCTATGTGGCCACTAGCATCCTCTCATACTAACGAGGCATACTACGGAATGCAAGGTCGCAACCAAGCGTTCTCTCTACTCCCATCCTAGTCTGTACTAGCACTCGAGGCATGGGCAAGAACAAATAATTATCTTATTAGGTTCATTAAGTCAGTATTAGGTGTAATGTTTTCACTTATTAAAACAACTTACAATGAGTTACCCTAGCAGCCTCTTAGGGCCCCGACCCCCATTGCAAGCCACTTCCCAACACTACAAGTAGATAACCTAACCTAAGCTCATGGAATCATAAATCAAAAAATCATCACAGTCCTATACAAGCGATTGGAAAAATACCAAAAGTTAATCCATAATAAGAGCATCAAATCTCCATGAGAAAATAAAAAGCATCCATAGATAATCATGACCACAACAGTTCTCTATTGGCAACTGAAGGTATCACTGATAATCACAATATCTATTGGTTCTCAACAAGTAACCAACAAGTATCTCAAATAATACTGATCAAAGACTCCAAAATGGTTGAGTCAAAACATGTCACAACATCAAGAAATAAATCAACACTTCAGTCCCATCATGGCGACTGGAAAGTAATCCAAGGATAGCTGATCGATGATTCAAAATGGTTAAGTCAAGTGTCTCAAATACATACAACTCAGCTTCACTCAAGAAGACTAATGAGCAATAACAATCAATAAATACAAACATCTCATAAAGCATACCATCACATTACCATGGTTGGATTTTAAAAAGATCGAGACCAAATGATATCAACATGCCATCGCATTCGCATAACTCCCAAGCCTCTGGTAGATGTCCTAACGGGTCAACACTCTAGGACCACCCAGACGCCAAACATGGATAGCATAAAGAACAAGATACAAACACATATTTTAGTTTTCTTTCGCAATCACATGGTTAATCCAAATATGAGGTTTTAGTTTTCATTTCAAGTATACTTCAAGTGTATAAAATTATTCATTTAATCTCCAAGTCAACCCATTTATCTTTTCGAATAAAACATAGAATTTTCCCTCCATTGTTTTAAAACAATTTTCCAAAATAATCATAAGATAATTATATACTTGCATAAATCATTGCACTAGCACCCATTGACTTTTAGATAAAATCACTCACGTTATTCAAAACATTAAAATAATACTTATCAACTTTCAAATAATTAGTTTACAATTTTCTTTAAACACTTCAAGTACAATCATTTATTTAAAATAATCCTCATTGATTTTAAGTAAAATCAATCTCATTAATAATTCAATTATTTAATTCCACTTATTAATATCTCTTTTTTTTTAATTTGCCTTCATTTTAAAAATCCATTTACTTAAATTGACTAATAATTAATTACACTTCTTCTACTATTAACTAGTCTTGATTAAATTAAATTTAATTAGATTAGTTAATAAATGGTATAAAACTAATGCATAAAAATAAGATTCTATTTTAATTCAAACCCAAACCTGCTGCAGTGGCAGAATAGAAAGCTTATGCGACAGGAAGTCTAGTGGCAACAAGAAGATAGCATACAAAACTATAAATTCAGAATTGCATTGCGACAGGAAGTCTAGTGGCGATAGGTAGATAGCATACAGAACTATAAATCCAGAATTGCATTGCGACAAGAAGTCTAGTGGCGACAGGAAGATAGCATACAGAACTATAAATCCAGAATTGCATTGCGACAGGAAGTCTAGTGGCGACAGGAAGATAGCATACAAAACTATAAATTCAGAATCGCATTGTGACAGGAAGAGAAAGAGTGCAAATGGAATATGCAAAAATCATGAGTGCACTTAGATACTGATGCTAATTTGCTATGCCTTAGAAGTCCATAAAAAAATCCCTTCCTTCTCCAACATTCGCCATTCCTCCAAGAATTAAACCAATCGAAACCCCCAAGTGACTAGAAGTGCTTGTAGAAGCATATGAGCATGTAGAAGCATATGAGCTTCTCGAATGCATTTTATCTTGTCCATACACACTAGGAGAGCCTCTATATAAAGACCTCTAAGATGCATCTAGAATGTGTCTAGAAAGAACTAGGAGATAAGCGTGACAACTAAGCACATAACTTCTATGATAAGAAGATAAACATGATGAGGTCTCTAGAATGTTGTAGACAACATGTGCTTAAATAATATGCTAACTCCTAAGTGTAGACAAAATGTGCATAATTAGAGTGCAAACTCTTGTGTTGTCTACATGACAACTCCTGAGAGTTTGCATACTCCTATGTGAATAAATATTAAAATAATGCACATTAATTTATTTAATATTCACTTTTCTCTTTTCAAATTAATTTATTAATTCTTAAATCTCATGCACTCACTTTAATAAATCCACTTGTTATATATATATATATATATATATATATATATTTTAATCACATGCACACATCATGCAATCTAGAATCTTTTAATAATTCTAATATCCTTTCCACTTTTTAAATTTATTTTTGAAACTTAATTGATAAAATATTTATAACTTAAATAATAATATTATTTAGCATTTATTTAAAAATGAACTCTAAATAGATTAGTATTAAATTAAATAAATATTATCACGTTCCAAATCTAAACTAATGACTTTTATCTTCAAATTTAATTAATTTCCCAATTAATTAAATAAAATAAATATCATATTAATTTTTCATTAAATTAAACCATTAATTAAATCTTTTAATTAGGCTTAATTAATAGAAAATACACTAAAGACTCATAAAGTAAAATATGAAAACCCATCATAGCAAAACACATACAAAATCAAACCAAGGGTTAATATCATGAATTACATCATCCAACGCATTCAGAAGGTATTCAACTCAGATACTTGTCCTAATTTTCAATTCGGAGAAATGGCTTAAAGGGTTGGGATTTGGACTTGAGAATTTATCTCCCCTCTCTTACCTTTGAGATAATGTGATAGGGTAAGCGCATCCTGGCAATTCAGGGAAGTCGATACCTGGTACCTGCAACTTGCATAAAATCCATGCATGTACAAGCACAATATATACTAAGCTAAATAAGAAATGGTAGGAAGTGGTGCATCGTGTAGATCTCGACTAGAAGGTGACTACGACTCCCTTCCTTAACCACATCAAAAACACCATACAGAAAAGAAACAAACATGCACACCATACACATGCAAGTATGGGGTCAGTATCCATAAGAAGACACATATGATAATAAATCAACTAACTAATCATCATTAATAACTACAAACACTGCAATAATCATCATCCATACATGAAATATAGAATATCAAATGATCTCATCATATAATAAACTAAATCTAAAACAATATATGATAATCTCAAAATAATGTTACTAATTATCATAATCATAAAATTGTCCTAAAAGAGTTCGGCAATGACAACAAAAATGCGACCTAAGGGCAAGCACTACACTCCATGTCTACTCATTTATATATAGGTAACCTTATTGCATTCATTTATATATAGGTAGCTATATCTATCGAGTCTCCAATGTTCACTAAGTTTGAAGCTAAGTTGAGTGATTAGTATGGACCATGCCTCTACTTCTACCGAATGCATGATGATGCCGAGTAATGTAGTGGATGCTGAGTATTAGGTCACCAAGTCAGCTCACTGAATTCAAGTTTCTACATTTGGGCTGACTCAGTAATATTGGTGTTAACTTGTGTTTTGGTTAGCCTTGTAATTATGAGAATTGGGATGGTATATATGTAATGTATTGTATCATACCCAAGCATGAATAAGGAAAAAGTAATGCTTTGAGAAGAGTGAATTTGAATGTGAATCAATAGTAAAGAAAGGTATACAACAAGGTCAAATCAGGTGCAGTCAAGTTTTATTTATCACAAGAGGTGATCAACATTTCAAGGATCTAATCAGTAATTAAGTTGTAAGTCAAATCTACTATTTCATCGTAACAGGTGAATCGGATTTAAATCCTTTAACAGGGTAGACTTAACAGTCTTTTCTTTAAATCTCATAACAAAGTGCATACTTCATTGCATGTTTGTAAAACCTCTAACAAGGTGGACCTAGTAGTCCTAGTTGCTCCTAACAGGGTAGATCATCAAAAGTGATCATTGTAAGCCTTAATAGACCAAATTTATCCTACAATATTGAAGTTTTGTGGGTATCATCCCCACCCCAGTTTTATTTTCTATTTGGAAGGTTTTTGGGTCACCAAATATTGTGTTCATGTGCCATGAATGTTTATCTTTCAGGTTCTCATGTATGCAATAGATTAGATCAATTAATGGTGAATGGATTATGTTGTTAAGTGCTAAATTTGTTAAAAATTTTGAGCTTACTAATTCACCCCTCCCCTCTCAGCAACATAGCTAGTCTTGATTATTTCCAAAAATTGGTATCAGAGCTTTGTGGTTCTTAGGATAAAGTTTGACAACTTGAGAAAAGATCAAAGACAATGGAGATATTCAGACTTGACAAAGCTATTGACAATGAGAAGCTAGATCTAGAAATGGCCATAGCTCAACTCAAGGAAGCAAAAGAGCATCTTTTCCAATCTCTAAAAAGAAGGAAAGAACTTGCAAAATAGATGAATGATCACTAGTATGTTGAAGAGAAGATTGAAGACTTTTTCCCTTCAAGTAGTTCAGATGAAGCAAATGAGGAAATCAAAGAACTCCTAGAAAAGAATGGCTCCTTGCAAGAAGAGGTAAGAAAATTGAAAAGAGAACAAGAAATCCAGTCAATAAGATTGTGTGAAATTTTGGAACAAAGAAATAAGACAAGTGAAGACTTGGAGGCAAGAAAAAATAAAACTCAAAATCAATCCCTTTAGCAAGAAAGTCTTATCAATCATCTCTCCAATGCAAATGAGGAAATCATGAGTCTGAGATCTGAAAATGAAAGGTTAAGGAATGATTTAAGCACTGAAAGACAAATCAATGAAAGATTGAAAGTTGATCTAAATTTCGAGAAGCAACTCAATGAAAGAATAATGAAATCCCAAGTAGACATGGTTTAATTAAATCAACAAAGTGAGCGGAATATTTATAGACAAAAGGGTAAAGCAAGACTTGGATACAAAGAAGAAGGTGAATCCTCCAAACAAGGTGCTAAAAGGAATCAAATACCTACTTGCAATCACTATGGTAATATAGGTCATGCATCAAACAAATATTGGAGTAATTGAAAAGAAAAATTCAATGGAAAATGCTACAATTGCAATCAGCATGGTCATAAAGCTAATGAATGCAAGGAGAAATCAAAGTTTGAAGGTAAATGTCAGAAATGTAAGAAACAAGGTCACACGGCATCTACATGCAAATCTAAACCATTCAATCTAGTTGAACAATTTGTAAAGGCAATATTTGGTTGGGACTACAATACCTGGTGTAGATGTCATTACTATGGAGAGTATGGACACATTGGCACAAACTATGCAAGGCATCACTTGAGAAAGAAGGATACTACAATAAGATGTTACACATGTACTGAACTTGGTCATATAGCTAAGAATTGCATGAATATAGGTAGAGTTGAAGATGAAAAGAAAGCTAAAGCTAATAACATCAGGAAGCAGATGAGACAATAGTGGATTCCCAAATCTACCGAGGAAGCGAGTCCAAGTGATGATGGCCATATCACTCAAGAAGTGGTTGACTCCACCATTTCCAAGTAAGTTCTTAAGAAAGAATTGGAACTATATTTACAAGTCACATCTTAAACAATTCCAATAGAAGAAAGCAAAAGATCCAAATCAATATTTCAAATACAGGGGGATCAAAAAAGTTTAGCATTAGTATTCACTAAGCGAGGCTAGATCATACCGAGCGAGGTCAGGAGTAATAAGTTTTGTTTGGTCACCAAGTTACAAGGTTCTATTGAGTTATCTACACAGATAGTGGATGATAGCCTATCAAGCACTATGTCATTATGGCTCTCATCGTACCGAGCATTAATGGGAAATTTTCATCAAAAAGGTAGAATTTTGACTTCATTTTCATCATGAATTTAGTATATCTAGAGCAAAGTGATTTTTAGAGCATCTAAGCAATCTTGAGAAAAATTTGTAGCAAAGTTTCCAAAGAAGAATTTATCAATCTATTGAGTGATCATGGAATCCACTAGCAACAACAGAAAGACAAAGAAAGGTTCTGAGATGTTGGTGTGAGGTGTTGAATGGAAGGCTTCGAACTTCAAATTGGTGCTAGAAGTTGTAGAATCACTCGACCCCAATGGAGCTTAGTCATAAATTCCACAAAAGGTACTCCTTATAAATGATATTCTTACTCATTTCAAGTGTGCTATGCAAGAAATTAGAACCCTAGAAATAGACAATGCCCTAGGAGAATTGTGTGTGGATGGAACTCTCAAGCCCAAGCATAAACATCTATAGGAGAAAGGCTTGAACCACATTCCACATCTGCCAAGGAACTTCTAAATCAAATGGATTTGGTATATATTGAGCTATGTGCATAATGGTCAATTGTGGTTAGAATAGCCAGTCTTGATAATGAAGAAGATGATTCATAGAATCACGAGTCTCCCTATGCTCAATAAGGTTAAAGTTACCAAAACCCTAGGTTAGGATGAGCTACAAAAGAAAACCCTAGCCGGGTGGGATGGTAGAGGACTGAAAATCAGCAATGTATATGATGTGGAACTTAGGTTTGGTATTCATATCATTGCACATAAGATATACAACTCTAGTCAACTGAATAGTGTATCATGTGAGGCTATGGAATTAGCTTACAAGGTAGTAAAGAAAAGTTTGGAATTTGATTTGGCAGAATTAATGTTGAGACAGTTGAACAAGAACATGGAAATTATAAGAACATCAAAGAATAACCCATGTAAATTTGGTTCTTTGTTAACTTGTTTTTTCTTTTATGTTCAAAAGTTTTTACCCTCCAAAGGATCAATGGTATGGAGAAAGGATACTCTAGTTTTGTACCAAATTAATGAGTTTATTGCAGAAATGGGTGAGAATTTTGATAGTATAATAGACACTTATTTTGAAGCCTTTAAAGAGAAGATGAATAACAAGTTCTGAATTCCACCAAAATTAGTTGAAGATTACAAGGATGATGTTTGTTTCATGGTTGATTGTGAAAAAGTATACATTCAGACAGTTAGGTCAAGAATTGTATGGGTGAAACCTCTTCCTTATGAGGTTAATATTGATGAAGCAACAGAGATAATTGAAGCCTTGGTAATGAGCTAGTAGATCCAAAGGTAACTATCTTTGGAACATATGATGAAGCAAAGGCTAGAATAGAGCTTGAGATCAAGCTCGCACAGGTGGTAAACAAAGGTAAGAGGAGGATACCTAAACTAAAAATTGCAAGTGCCCCTCTTATGCTTACTGAGGGAAAAGGAGAGGATGAAGAAGAATCTAAAGATGAAGAGTAGGAATTAGAAAAAGAGGAAGAGCTTGTGAGAAAGTAAGGCAAGGTAATCATTACCAAGCCACCCAAGGTCTCTACAGATGTGTTTACAAGAAGATCCAAGAAGAAAGGAGGTAGTGAGATTATATTCAGTAAGCCCCCAATCACCTTCCAAGAAAGATCAAAACAATTAGAAGAAGGTGCATGTATCACAAATTTCAAGGCATTGAAGTATGAAACCAGGACTGATGCAGAAAAGATGCAAATTGAGGAGCTAGTGTTGACAAAAATGGGAAAATGGAAATATTTCGTAGATCAAATTGCCCCTCAGATTTCCAATGAATTATTGGCAAGGTTAAAACCTAGATGGGAAGCAGCTATGCAGATAGCAAAGGATATATATGAGCAATCTTTGAGACAATTGCTACCGAGTCTTACCAATGCAGAGGTTAAGGAAGTAATGAAGGTAAATGAAGGTAAGATGATGATTAGATTTCATACTTGTTTAGTTCTAGTGAAAGATATTGAGCATGTAGTTAATGATGCTACATCCATGTGGGAAAATGTTTATTATATGGACAAGTCAAGTGAGGAACCAGTGGAAATAAATGATGATAGTGACAAGGATGAAGATAATGAAGAAGATAATACACCTTGTGCCACTATTGATGCTGAGGATTATCAAGCATTGATGAAGGATGGTGAAGAAGAGAAAGAGGAAGAAGCTGAAGAGGAAGATAGGGAAGAAGAAGAAGAGAGTGATCCAGTAAGGATAGCTACATAAGTTATAGACTCCCTTCCTCACTCTCCACCAAAATTTGCTACATCATCTAGCATGGAGACAGCTTCAACAAGTGTGATTGCAACTACAATAAATACATAATCTGCTCAATCACTCTTTGCTCCCTCTCAGCTCCAGGTATCACTAATGGAAGTGTTTATCACTTCATCTACCGAGATGCATCCCTCCTCTTCTTCAACTCCTAAGTTAAGGACATCAACATTGAGTACAACATCTAGTTTTACAATTTTGTCTACTTTAATTGTGCATTCTCTTGTAAGCGATTCATTTCTAAATACCTCTATCAGTGCTCCTATTGTATGTACTCTTGTAATTACTTCAATTTTGGGTAGCACACCAATTTTGGATTCTTTTAACACTCCAGTCAGTATTTCTTCAATAGGCCCTATACAAGTTTTCACAATGAGCCCTACTATTTCTACCATTGTTTCTGTCTGAAAGTCCAAAGCAATAATGTTAGAAGTTGAACCAAGGACACCATTTAAACTTCTGCTTAGTGGAAAAGAAACTGATAATGATATATACTTAGAAAAGGAAATTGAAATTCCTAAGTAGGATTTTGATAATGCTACTATTGATCAAATGAGATTGGTAAGCCAAATTCTAGAATAGAAGGCTAGACAGAAGCAATTAAGAGAGGAAAGGGACAGAGAATTCTGAACTATAGAAAGTGCAAAGAATATCTTGACTGAGGCCATAGGCATGGATGTTGATTCATCTCAACATATTTTGTTACAGTTAGAAGAAGCAGTAAATAAATTCAATGAGGAATCTACTAGTCAAGAAAAGTTGATAGAAAAATCTAATAAAAAGTTTGACAATAAAGTGCTTGAGCACATTGTTATTCATTAGGTAGAGCTTTCCTCAATTTTGGCTAATCTTGAAAATTCTTTTACAAATTTAACATCTCTTTTTGCCAAGCTATGTGATGTTACCAAGTACACTAAGGAAATAAAAGGAATGCTGAATAAGATAGATGACGATCTAAAGGCTAGCACCCAAAAGTTGTAGCTTGACCCCAACTCAAGCTTAGCACATCACATAAAGGTCAGATTTCTATTTGACATGCAAGCTGAATTGTTGAGAGAGGAAGCAAGGATTAGGTCTACACTTATAGACATCCAAAACATGATCCTTCCAATCATGGACTCAATGTAGAAGTACATTACTTATTCAAAAACATTGATCCATGATAACAATTTTTAAATTGTAGATCATACGATTTAACTCTCAGCAGAAGTCCAAGTGGCACTTCAAACCTGCAAAATTTTGCAAGAAAACTAGGATAAGACATTAGCTCTTATTTTTAAGATACATTTTGAGTTTCTCTCACATTTTAGTGTCTTTTTATAAGCATGGTGTGTATAAATGTTTGGCATTATTGTCAAAAAGGGGCCGAAAGAGATATTTGTGTAGAGACATATGTACAGTACATAATAAAAAGGGGAGAGACTTGTGCAGGAGAAATATTTGTATATATAGCATTATGATATGATATGTACATTATATGGGGGAGATATGTGCAAATACATTACAAAGACAAATTTTATAAAATAAAAAATTAGCATGTCACTGTACATAAGTTTTGGCTAATAAGTGTTTTTATCACTAATGCCAAAGGGGGAGATTGTTGGCATTAAGTTATGTTTGTCATTAGTGACAACACTTATTCATAATTCTGTATGGTTACCAAGTTCATCACTCAGTCTCCAGTGTTTTTCAAGAAATTCAATGGTTACTAGTTTTCATAGTTCACACCAAGCATTCTAGAGGTTACCGAGTGAAAATAGGCAGTGTGAAGTCCAACAGTTATCACCGAGTAGTTAGTGGTTACCAAGCTTCACAATATCTATCAAGTCATTAGTTTTTGTGATGTGAAGCCAGTGTCAACTGAGTAATGGATGAGCAATGTTTACCGAGTGTAAGCAAGGTAAACATGGTATTCAGTTTCTATTGAGTTATACTATATCTACCAAGTCTCCAATGTTCACCAAGTTTGAAGCTACTTTGAGTGATTAGTATGGACTATGCCTCTACTTCTACTGAATGCATGACGATGCCAAGTAATGTAGTGGACGTTGAGTATTAGAAGGTCACCAAGTCAGCTCATTGAACCCGAGTTTCTAGATTTGGGTTGACTCAATAATATTGGTGTTAACTTGTGTTTTGGCCGATCTTGTAATTATGAGAATTGGGACGGTATATATGTAATGTATTATATCATACCCAAGCATGAATAAGGAAAAAGTAATGCTTTGAGAAGAGTGAATGTGAATATGAATCGGTAGCAGAGAAAGGTATAGAACAAGGTCAAATCAGATGCAGTCAAGTTTTATTTATCACAAAGAGGTGGTCATCATTTCAAGGATCTAATTAGAAATTAAGTTGTAAGTTAGATCTACTATTTCATCCTAACAAGTGAATTAGATTTAAATCCTTTAACAGGGTAGACTTAACAGTCTTTTCTTTAAATCTCTTAATAGAGTGCATACTTCATTGTATGTTTGTAAAACCTCTAACAAGGTGGACCTAGTAGTCCAAATTGATCCTAATAGGAAAAATCATCAGAAGTGATGATTGTAAGCCTTAACATGCCAACTTTATACTATATTATTGAAGTTTTGTGGGTATCATCTCCACCCCAATTTTACTTTCTATTTTGAAGGTTTCTAGGTCACCAAATATTGTGTTCATGTGCCATGAATGTTTATCTTTCAGGTTCTCATGTATGCAGTAGATTAGATCAATTAATGGTGAATGGATTATGTTGTTAAGTTCTGAATTTGTTAAAATTTTTGAAGTTACTGATTCACCCCTCCCCTAGTAACCTAGCTAGTCTTGATGATTTCCAACAACCATTTGGCTTCTCTATCGTAGGGCTCTACCCTTTTGTTCTTATGTTGGGAGCGGTCTTTTTCCTAGATTTGTAACTATTTGTTATGGTGATATAGAAAATGGAAGGTTTCCTAGCAGTTTCTTATAGTTGATCCATGACTCTTCATCTACTTGGACAAACTTGTCTTTGCATGTCATTGTTTTGAACAAGTATAAAGGATCCTATGTTCATCTCTATTCCCATTGCGAGCTTGGTTTCTTTTTGGTTTTTTCGTGGTTTGTTACGAGTAATGTTTTGGTTGGGGTGCCTCCTCCTCCTCTTCCTATGTTGGACATTGTGTTGGACTATCATCTTTGGGTCAACCTTTGGATGTTAAGATAGATGCTACTTAGTTATCATGTGCTTTTTTGGCTCCTATTTCAAAGGCTGATTATTTCCCTTACATATTTTGTAGGCAAGTTCTTTATTTGAGGGTCCTACTTCCTAGGTATCTTGTTAGATCTTTTCTCTAGTCTATGCATCCCTAATGAGAGCTTAATTTATATTTAACTTTCCTAGCATTTTGTTGTGCTTTGGCATTCTTTGGTTATTTGGATATTTATCTGCCTCTATGCTTGTTGCTCAAGCTTGGTTTCCCCATTTATTGGGTGGTTTGTTCCTTGTTGGGAGGGCTCTCCAAAATCCTCTAGTTATGAAAAAAGTGTTGATATATAGGAGGTGGTCTTGGATCTATATGTCCTCTTCTTCTTTCTTGACTACTATGGACATGGAGCTATCTCCTATTGAGGTTGAGATCTAGTGCATTATTTTGGATGTGGAGGAGACTCATATTGAGGGTGAGTTTTTTTGGCTACCACTTGTGGTGATGATGATGGTTGGAGGCATCACTACTGCAACCTTGGTATTATGATCATTCTTCCCCTTGTTTCTATGGAGGTGGACCCTTTCACAATTGAGGTAAGAAAGGAGACTGTTGGAAGATCTTTGAGAGTGCTAGTCCGAATGGTGGGTCTAGATGTTCATGGATCTTTGTTTCTGATATAGAAGAATCAATAGACATTTTTTTTCTTTCATTTTTTATTGGGTCTTATTCTAATGGAACTGTCTCCCTCTTTTTGTTTCTTTTCTTCACACGATTAGGTGTTTTTTGAAAGTTTTAAAGGGCTCATCTAAGTCCTTTGTTATTGTTTTTGGGTAAAACTTACAAATTTTGTGGAGAATTGTCTAAATTTGATCAATGTCAATGTGGACTATGCTTTTAGTTGCCTTCAAACCTTTGTCTTCGACAGAGGTAGCTCTAAGATGTAGTTCCTTGATGTTTGTCACAAGGTGTTGTTAATGCAATTTTAGCTATATCTAGTAACTTCCCTTTGGGCTGATTGTATCACAAGCAAGAACCATCTTTCTTCTTGTTTTATCAAAAAAATCATGTTATTGTTTCTAAATATTTAGACTCCATAATCCCACAGTATCAATGGCTATATTTAATTTTCTACAATTTCCTTATTTCAAAATATCTATCGATTTATAAAGAATATTCATATTGGTTCATAATGAAAGTAATATATCCATTTCTAGATACTTAGACACCACACTAGCAAAAAACAAGGTACAAGGAAACAATATTACCATCTAAACTAAATTATAATTTCTAATTTATGAAAACATTTTTTTAGATATTATGTTTATTTTTATTGAATTCACTAAATATTGTATAAAAACTTCAAGATTAGACTTCTAATGTGTAGTCTAAGCCAACCATTTATTTCCTACCTATATCTCTTTATTTCTACACCCTAGGAAATTTAGTGGTTGTCATGGATCGAAGATGTGAACTAGACAACAAGAAGATAACGTGCACTTTTATCCATTATAACTATTCACTTGTCGATGTTGTTGGATAAATCATATTCTAGAATGCACTTGTACTAAAGAAAGGAAGTGTTGTAGAAGTAAGTGCATTACCAACAATATGAAGGTTGTTGATGTTTAATTCTCAAGCAATCAAGATATTCTAGAAGACCGAGACACATAAAGAAGGATTGATATCATGTTATAATTGTATGTGCAATAAAGCATCCCAATTCATGTGTTTTTTTCAAGTTGAGAGGCTACACGAATGTAATGAAGGTTAGTAC
This sequence comes from Cupressus sempervirens, assembly GCA_028749045.1. Lineage (NCBI taxonomy): Eukaryota > Viridiplantae > Streptophyta > Pinopsida > Cupressales > Cupressaceae > Cupressus > Cupressus sempervirens. The sequence goes on along the minus strand of CM053784.1, from coordinate 152,837,397 downwards.
ACTATACATTTATGTGTACAATGGTTATTGATGTAGTATAGAATGATACATATATGAGAAGAGTGAATTTAAGAGGTGAAGATTTATTATAGAGTATATTTGTTGTTGACATTGATGAATTCCATGGTTGTTATAGTTTGTTTGATGGTTGTATACATGAATGAACAGTGCTTGTAGATCTATTTTTACATAATGGAGGTTCATTATAGAGAAAGAGGAAAATATTGAGTACCTATTAGAGGGGATGAATAGTAAAAGAGTGGTATAAAAATAGAGCTATGATAGTACAAGTGATATTGTAAGCAAAATGAGTTATATAGATGAGACTTGAAGGGTCAAGGGTATGGTCATGTTGGGGTGGTGAAATTAGTGTAAGAATATTTTACAGCAAGGGAGGCAATGATTATAAGAAATAATCTATTGGGATAATTAATTATTGTGATAAAGTTCCTGAAGAATTTTTAGGTAGACAAATATATAGGTAATGTTTTCTAGAGAGAGGTCTTTAATGCCAAGATTGGGTTCAAATTAGTTGGAAAGGGTTATGACAAGGCTACATATAATATTTTTTATGAAGATGAATTTGTGTACCTCAAATGAGCTAGAATGAATTGTAAAGGGACCACTTGTATCCCACTAATATTCATGATCTAAGCATGATGCCCACAAAGGAAGGATCATGGACGATCTAAGGGAAGATAGGATGCCCAAATGATTTTCATATAATATTTTGACCCTTTAGGATGGTGATAAGGAAAGTGTGTTCTTAAGATTAGCTAGGCTCAAAGAAGGCTCATATGTAGTCTAGAAGGTTCCAAAAGAGAAAAAAAAAATTCATAGATTATGAAAGGAAATAGATAAAATAAAATTTGACACACAATAGGAGTTTCATAGAAAGGAAAGAGGAGGGGGAGCATGGGAAAGAGGAGGGATCATGGATCCAAAAGATATCAAGAGACTAGAGATGAAAATGACCAATAGAGAGGTTGAGGAGAGACGGTGATGCTAGTAGAAGATCATAGTAAAATTAAGGAAAAGTCATTGGAAATTTTAGGCATGAAGAGGACGTGCACCTAGAAGTGAGTATATCATCACTTACCAAGTAGAGAAGAGGGGAAATGAGGAGATCTACTTGTTAGGTAGAGGTACTAAAAGATAAAAGATAGGGAGTAGGCCAAAAAATTGGATAGGTTGTATATAATATTAGGTTGGTAGCATGAAAGAGAGAAAATGAATTTCATGGATGAGTAGTTAGAAAGAAAAGTCAAGTTCCTTCATTTTTACTTGAGAATTAGGGTCCATGCCACATAAAATTCAATAATTGGATATGTGCAATATCATGATGGGATGAAAAGTGGTGACATGAAAAAATATCACTTATCATCTGAATTTACTGAAATAAAAAGAGTTTCTTAAGGATATTATTATTTTTCTATTAATATAATCAATGTCAAATTATGAGTTCTATAAGTAATTATTACTTATTTTCTAATGGAGTTACCGATAGAGTGTTGATTTACATACTGATTGAGAATAAGTTATAACTTTCAAAGGACATAAGCTTTTTAAAATCCAAAAGATGTGTCACATTATATGCTTTTTGTACTATGAGGAAAACAAAAAAAAATTATAATTTTATATAGTTTTGAATGAGTTAAGGTGGTCAAACACCAGAGTTTTTTTTATTCCAAAAAATGTTGTAGCAAAAAATTCAAAATTAATTATTTACTTGGAATAAAATTACAAAAATATATGCATCACATCCATGTATGAGTCTATTTCTGATAGTTAGAATCTTAAAAAATAATATTATCATTTGATTGTGATTAAGGTGGTTAGACATACAACTATTGCTTTTTTTCTTGAAATTTTTGTACTTTTGCATTGAAATTCCAAATTTTAACTAAATAAATTATTGTTTTATCAGAAAAGGGCTAGTATTCTAGAAACTAAATTGAATTTACTATAAATTTTATTGTTACATAATTTTGATATAAGGTTCATAACTAGTTCAAGATTTCACATCAAGTTGACTAATACTAATGTAGTTTTTCATTGCCACTTAAGGCCATAGTTTGGCTCACCATCATCTTGCACATACCCACTTTTTAATTTGAGCTATGAATCAATGAGATCTTAATTGAGGCACCTCATCTCCAACATGGATATTTGACAATAATACCTAAAATAAATTTAGATATTTGAAAATAAGACTCAGAACACTACAATTTAACCATTCCACTATTATTACCAACACATCAAATTGAAAACTCTACAAAAGTTATAAAACTAAATATTGTTAATATGCATCACATTCAATTTCTTCATATTGAATTATGTTTTAATTTATGTACTCCGACAGCTGCAATTATAACCATCTTTTCATTATCTTGATAAGGAAAAGCTTCACAATACATTCTCACCCAATTCGAAGGGTTCAAATTTTTGGTAAAACAAATAAAAATAAGCCCACATGTAGATGACAAAACAATGTGCAGAGAGGAAATGCACCTCCCATAAACAAACAAATAGAGAACAAATAATTACCATGAAATAAATTTTACATCCCAATTGTTTGACTCATGTTAACTGACAACAAGCTAAGTTTGACAAGATTATAACTTCTACTCCCTATGACTTGTAAATCACAATTTTTCTATTTTAAAGGTTTTTTGAATGACACAAAAAATGAAAATGTATAGAGATCTTATACATAGTGATTTATCTTTTTTGTAGACTTAGAAATCATTTGTATGTTTGAATATATTATTTATATGTATGATTGTGAGTTTTTATATATTTTTAGGTACATATTTCAATTTAGTTATATAATGATGAAATTAGTTTATTAGTGTCAATTATCATTTACATTTTGTTTCATTTTGAAAAAATTGTATTATTGCAATCCATGGGGTGATCTTATGGAAAGTGGTGATCACACTCTACTTTATCATGTCTTTCCATAACTATTTAATCTTATATATCAAATTATTCCATTCATTTATACATGTGTTCATTACATATCAACATGTGGGCCAAGGAACTTTGTAGTAGTCATATGTCACCATTTTCTATTTTTACTTTTCAAAATTCTTCAAATTTGTTTGTTTTAAGGCATTTCAAAACATATAGAATTCAACTATTTTTAATAGATTCATCATCATATCATAATAAATGCACCTTGAGTTATGATTTTTCTTTATAAAAAAGGAAATAGAACTATATCATTGTATTGTTTATAAATATTTAAACTCCGCAATCCTAGAATGTGGGGGGCTATATTTAATCTTGAATTACATTAAAAAAAAAAAAAGAAGAAATATATCATTGTATTGTTTCTAAATATTTAGACCCCACAATCCTAGAATTTGGGAGGTTATATTTAATTTGAAGTATACTTTTATTATTCCAATACATTGATCAATTTATAAAGAGTATTCATATTGAATCATAATTAAAGTAATATATTAATTTAGATATATTTGGACAATACACTACCCAAAAAAAAATTGTACAAGAAAACAATATTACCATCCACACTAAAATACAATCTCTGATATGAAAACATTATCTTAGATATTATGCTTCCTTTTATTGAATTCACAAAACATTATATAAAACCTTCAAGATTTTACTTCTAATGTGTGGTCTAAGTTAAACATTTATTTCCTATCTATATCTCGTTGGTTTTATATCCTAGGCCTTTTAGTGGTTGTCATGAACCAAAGGTGTGTAACTAATCAATAAGAAGATACCGTGCACTTGTATCCATTATAGTTATTCACTTGCAGATGTTGGTGGATACATGATATTCTAAAATACACTTGTAATAAAGAAAATAAGTGGTGTAGGAGTAAGTGCATTAACGACAATATATATGAAGGTTGTTGATGTTTAATTCTAAAATAATGAGAAGAATGATATAGAAGACTAAGAAACATAAGGAAGGATCAATAAAAGGTTATAATTGTATGGTGCAACAAAGGAGCATAATTCATGTAGTTTTTTTTCAAGTTGAGAGGCTATATGATTGTAATGAAGGCTAGTACTATACATTAATGTCTACAATCATTATTGGTGTAGTAGAGAGTGATATTTAGATGAGAAGAGTGAATATAAGAGGTGAAGAGTTATTATAGAATATATATTTTTTTGACATGGATGAATTCCATGTGTATTCTAACTTATTGTTTGACAGTTGTATCTAGATGAATGAGCAATAATTATAGATATAGTTTTTCATTATGGAGGTTCATGATAGAGAGAAGAAAATATTGAGTACCTTTTAGAGGGGATGACTAGTAAAAGAGTGGTAGAAGAATAGAGCTATGATAGTACAAGTGTTGTTGTAAGAAACATTCAAGAAATAATAGTGTAATGGTTAACTCATGGTGTTGTGATTCTAATAATAATTTTTCAAATTCATTTTAAGGTGTTATTGCTAAATATTTGAATGTAGGGTGCTTCAGTTAAGGTCTTGTCGATTTATATCTCTAGTTAAAAAATATTGAATTTGATATGACATGGACCCTAACTCTCTGGTAAAAAAAATGAATTTGACTTTTCTGTCTAGTTACTCACCCATGCAACTTTGTTTTCTCTCTTTTATGCTACTGACCTAGTCTTATATACAACTTATCCCTTCTTTGGCCCACTCACAATCTTTTCTGTTTTTAGCACCTCTACTTTATATACAATTTATGCCTTCTTTGGCCCACTCACAATCTTTTCTCTTTTTTTGTAGCTCTACCTAACTACTAGATGTCCTCATTTTCCCTCTTCTCCACTTGATAGGTGATGGTATACTCACTTCTATGTACATATCCTCTTCATGCATGATATCCCAAATGACTTTTCTTTAACTTGCATATGCTCTTCCACTAGCATCACTCTCTCACCTCAACCTCTCCATTGGCCAATTCCATCTCTAGTCTTGCGACATTTCTTGGATTCATGATCTCCCCTCTTTACCATTCTCATCCTCCTCTTTCCTTTCTATGCAACTCCTCTTTTGTGTCAAAAATTAGTTTGCCTATTTTCTTTCATAATCTATTCGAACATTTTTCCCTTTTGCAACCTTCTTGGCTACCCATGAGCCTTCTTGGAGCTTGGCCAAACCTTAAAAATGCACTTGCCTTCTGACCATCCTTAAGGCTCAAAATATTATATGAAAATGCATTAGGCATCATAGCCTCCTTCCTTTGTGTGCATCATACTCAAATCATGAATGCTAGTGGAATACAAATGGCCCCTTTACAATTCCTTCTAAGTCATTTGAAAGTACAAAATTTCATCTTCATAATCAATATTATAGTTTAGTAGCCTTGTCATAACCCTTTCCAACTAGGTATCACTCAATCTTGACATCAAAGGCCTCTCTCCATCAAACATAACTTATCTATATTTCCACCTAAAATTTCTCCATGACCCTTATCACCATAATTAATTCATCCCAACAACTTCTTTGTTATAGTTGTTGCCCTTCTTACATTCATTTCACCACCCCAAGATGAACATGCCCTTAAGCCTTCAAGTCTCATCTATATAACTCATATCACATCAAATTCAAAACCTTACAAAAGTTATAAAGCTCAATATTGTTAATATGCATCACATTCAATTTCCTCACATTGAATTTCGTTTCAACATATATACTTCCACAGCTGCAATTCTAAATATCTATTCATGTTATCTTGATAAGGAAAAGCTTCATGAAACACCTTCATCCAATTTGAAGAGTTCCGATTCTTGGTTTTAAAAAAAAAAACAAAAAACTAAGCCCACATGGAGACGGGAAAAGAATGTGCAGAGAGGAAACACCTCCCATATACAAACAAGCTGAGAACAAATAAACATTGTGAAACCAATTTTACATCACAATTGTTAACTGACGGGGAGCTGAGTTTGGCAAGATCACAACTTGTATTCCCAGCGACTTGTAAATCTCAATAACCAACTTATTGTTAAACTCTTCGACGCCCATCTTTTTGGGTCTCTGTTTAAATCTCGATTGACCAAGATTCGACACCATATTAGCACATGAATTTCTCATCTTTCTAAGCAATGAATTTGCAGAAACCTTTTGTGCAAGATTTTTATAACCAAGCTTCAATTTTAGCACAAATTTGAGCTTCCAAAGTAACCTTCCTTTACGCCCACCCAGCTTAATTGCTCTTGGCCGCCTTCTTTCACCATTAAACTTATCAAGCCTTTTGTATCTTCGCCTCTGCATAAATCTCTTAACAGAGGAAGAAAAGCCCGTTATATCAGAAATGGTTGCCATCTTTGTTATTTTTTAAAATTTTTTTAAAAAAGTGCGTCTGGGTAAACTTTTTAACGTGACCGGTAGCGCTGGTGCGACATGTCCACCGGTACCATGAAAACGAGAGAGATTAGAACCCGTGACCAACCCCTGCAACAGGGAAGATTTAACCAACCAAACTAGAGCCCCCACCCAGGTTGCCATCTTTGTTAAAATCGAAGGATGGTTTTGATTTTGTGTGCAAAAGGTTTGGACAAATGTGGCTATTTGTATAATTCTGATGTTCAGTTGTATTTCATAGTTTCTATTCCGGTCAAAGTCAATGAAAAAAGGGTATTCTTCGAAACGCATAAACAATGTATGACAGATATGCTTTGTGATTCCTACAAGCAATTCATTTGGCATAAGATTCACGATTTTAATTAAGAGTCAAACTTTGCCTTGATCCTAAGATAGTTAAAGCAAGTTTGTAATTTGCACGCCTATTTTGATGATGAGATTAGAGCAACTGATTTCACACTCTTTGTCTATTTTATTAGGTTTCAATGGAACACAGATTTCAAACGATGGGCACATCAATCTAAGATTGCGTACTGCTTTTTAAAACTCTTTTAATTAACTTGAAATTATTTTTATATTTAATATTTATTATAATTATAAGCAGTTGTATATTTTAAGATACACAATAATTTATATATTTATCATGTATTCCAATTTAAGAAGTTTGTAATCATGAAATTAGTACATTCATTTCAATTCCCATTTACTTTGATCTCTTTTTGAGAGAATGTATTATTACAATTACATAGCAATGATTTGTGTCACATTGCGTGAAATTGTGAGTACATGTACATGTATGCATGTCTATGCATTTCTATATAGTTTACCTTATCTCGTTCATTTACACGTGTTGATAGCACCCTCTATCTTTGGGTCAAGGAGATTTTTGGGTCCCATATGTCATCATTTTTCCATTTTAACTTTTTAGTATCTTCCAAATTTGTCTATTTTTAAATCCTAAATGTCCAACTCAACCATTTTTAGTAGATTTTTCATGATATCAAAATAAAATAACTTTGAATTAGAAATTTAAAAAGAAATAGACAAAAACATGTCAAGGTATTGTTTATTCAAAAACGTAGACCCTATAGTCCTAGTTTATTAAGTGCTATGGTTAATTTTCTATACTTCTATTCTTTCATTTTTTTCTATAAAAATAGCCAATGCAATTAAAAAAATGTACAAGGGAACAATATTACCATCCACTCTAAAATTCAACTTCTAATATGAAAACAATATCCAGGATATTATGCTTCTTTATATTGAGTTCACTTAGAGATATCTTATAAGACATGTTCAAGATTTTACTTTATATGTGTAGCCTAGTTTGACCATTTATTTCCTACTTATATTTTATTGGTCCAATCTACTAAGTCAATCCCACATTGATACAATAGTTTCCTAGGTCTTTTAGTAGTTGTTATGGTGTAAGACATTGAACTAGTAAAAAAGAGGAGATTGTGCACTTGTACCCATTATAAATTTTCACTTAATACAGTTGTTGGTGGACACACCATATTGTAAAATGCATTTGAAGTAAAGAAATGAAGTGTTATAGGAATAATTGCATTGCAAACAATAGGAAGGTTGTTTATGTTTGACTCCCAAAATGATATAGATGACTAGAACACATAAAAGAGGAGTGATTATGTAATAACTATATATGAAAAAAGGATCATGATGTGTGTGCATTTTATCCTTGTTGAAAGTTACAAAATTGTAATGAATGTTAGTATTTTATTAGTTATGTCTACAATGGTTGTTGATGAAGAGAGAGAGGTATCTAAATGATAAGAGTAGGTAGAAAGTGTGCAGAGTTATTATATGTTTTTTTTTTTGGATTAAGGTAAAAGTAGGTTTTATAGAGACCTGAAACCCAAAAGTATCAAATTACAAAACATAAAATTGTTAAAGTAATAAATTAAAGGTATGCTAAAAAGAGGATAAAACTTTATAAACTCCAAAATCCTAAAGACTGATAACTAGTACAAAAACAAAAAAAAGGAGAAAGACCAAATCGGAAACACATAACACAAAGAACTAATAGAGAACTAGAGTTAAGACAACTCCTTTAGAAGTTTGGCTGGTTGGATCTTAGCTACCTCTAGATCCTCCTTTTTGTTTTTTGACGTAGTAGTCACTTTGTTCTTGTTCAACTTGCCCCTTGTTCTTTTACTAGGCCCTCCCATGACTTCCTCATGTTGCCCCTTGTCCTCACTAGTCAAGTCCATCCTAAGCCCGATGCCTTTAATGTCCATTTTACCTTTACCAACTATCAACTTCAACACTAGCCCTTGAAGTTTTGTGTCGCTATCCCCAATGACTTTCTTTAAATCTTGCATTTGTCCTAGGATGCCATCTTTCAACCTTTTTTTGGTCTCAACCTCTTTCTACAAATCTTTTTCTAGTTTTCCCAATGTCTCTTTAATGTGATTAATTTCTTTATATACCAAGCTATCAAAAGAAATTGAGGCCTCCTCTTTCTCCTTTATCCTATTAATAGTATTTTATGCACTCATGTTTGGACTGGACACAAAGTATTCTATCTCCTTCACATTCTTCTTTGCAAGGTCTCCTTCAAAATCTGACACAGAGTACCACATAATGTCCATGACAAGGGAATCCTTCCTCTCAATATTCTTTTCCTAGCCATCATTCCAAGCTAGATTTTTCTTGTTCTCCTCTTTTGGTATCTACATTTTTTTAGTAGGAGTAGAGGAATTTTTTATTTTTTAACAAGAAGGGACTCTTCACTATCTTCCCCTGTTCCCATCCCATCATTATCTTCACCCCAAATATCTTTAGAAACCCTATCCTCTTGGGTTTCCATAGATGTGGCTGCTTCCTCATCTCACATTTCCATCCCTGGATCTTCACTCTCCACTTCTTTTCTTCTTCTTACTAGTATAAGTTGATAACAATTATTCAATTGTATATTGTCATTGATGTTACACAAATGTTATACTCTAACCAAGCACTACCAGTTGGAACCAAGTTTAGAAGAATCCAGTATCAGCCAAACAAGTTAAAAAAATCTTGTGTAAATCAAGTCAGGTTAGTTATCGAAGGAGTTCAGTGTAACTTGAGTCAGGTCAGTTACCAAAGAACTCAGCAGTAACCAAGTGACCTAGTTTTAGCCGACCTTCAACAGATTAGTTTTATCTATTAGTTGGTTTATTCAATCCAACTCAATGGATGTTATTTGGTTATTTGAAAGGGTATTCAAGCTGACTTGACATTGGGTTTCATATATATGAAAGGTCAAGTTATGGATTGAAATATGAGAAAGTGGAGAAAAATACAAGATGCAAATTAAGAAGGATATTTTATTTAGAGTAGAGTATCCAAGGTGCTGCAAATAATATTCTAATTAGGGAAGATCAAAAAGGATAAGCCAGAACATTGATTTGAATCTGCAATTCAGTTGCTTTATCAAGCAAGTCAATCATTGTTACTCTCTAACAATTCTAGTAGTGAAGAAATAGCTTAACAAAGTTGACTTAACACTCATTTTGCAAATACTCTAACTAGGTGAAATTTCTAGATTGAAGTATCTTAAGCCCTCTAACAAGTCCACTCCTTATAGGGTGTTTTAAATCCTTTAATAGGGTCACACCTAACAATGTGTTTTATAACCTTTAATAGGGTTGGCTCCTAATTACAAGGCTCACTTCATGAGTAAAAAATTGTAACTAGTTGCATTGGTGGTTTTCCAAAATTGGTTTTCCATGTTAAATCTTGGTGTCTCATGTGTTCATGTTATTTTCTTACTGCTTTATCTTTTTGCAACTAAGTTACTAAAGGTTAATAAACATCATTATCTTAATATTTCTTTGTTAACCGAGTTATAGTGAATATCTAGTTCTAACCGAGTTGTGAATGATAAGAAAGTTTATATTGACATCTAAGGGATTTGGAATTATTTTTGTGGTAACTGATTCACCCCTTCCCTCTCAGTTACTCTTATATTTCCAACAATTGGTATCAGAGTTATTGGTGCTTGTAGAAAAGGTTTCAAGGACCTAAGCTTAAGATCAAGATGTCTTACAAAAGAGATATTCCTAAGTTGAATAGAGAAAACCTCAAAGCATGGCAGGAACTCACAAGTTTACATTTGGGAACCATTGGAGATACATGCCTAAAATTCCTAAAGAACTAGTATGTGTCACCTCCTTATCCTTTGACTGTGGATCAAATGGTAGATAAAAATAATCACAACACAATGATGATTGACATTTCTTCTGCTATTAATTATGATGTATTTGATGAAGTCAAAGATTGCCCCACTTCTCATGAAATGTGGAGAAAGGTGCATAAGATATATGGAGGAGATGAAAATGTGAGTAGAGCCAAAGTAGAAAGTTTAAGAGGCTAGTTTGATCAAGTAAAGATGAGAGAAGATGAAAACATTGCAAAATATATTGAAAGAATCAAAGCAAGTGTGAGTGTAATCAAAGCTTCAAAGGAAAAATAGAAGATGAAACAGTAGTCAACAAGGTATTAATAACTCTTCTTCCTATTTATGCAATCATAATTTCAACTATTATAGAGACGAGATGTGATCCCAAAAGTGATATAACTTTGGATGCACTAGTGAGAAGGTTAACAACTTTTGAGTTGGATAACTTTGATAACTATCTTCCTAGATCTCACAACATAGAATCAACATTCAAAGTAAAACTAACCCTTGGTAGTGTAGACACCTAAAATTGTCCAAATCCTCTTTTCATGACCAATTAAATAGATATTTATTATTTATTTAATTACCCTACCTTTAATTAAATAAATTTACATTTATTTAATTATGTTAGCCTTTCCTTTATTTAAATAAACTAAGGTTTATTTAAATCCTAGCCTTTCCCCTTTCCTCCTTTCATCTTAATCCATTCCCTTTAATTAAGTACTTCATTTACTTAATTAATCCCTTTCTTAATCTCACTTAGAATTAAATATTACATTTAATCCTATTTGATCACATGGTTCCTAACTTCAACCCTAGCCTAACCTCACTTTCCTAACATAACCATCATGCTAAACCTACCCACTTCCTTAATCATACTTCCTTTTCCTAATCTCCTTGCTAATCACCTTTTAATCCTAAGTGTGTGCTCACACATGTGTGAGGCATGTTCACACTTTCCACACCCCTCATGTCTTCCATGCCTCTTGCACACTTGCCCTCTTGCATGAGAATCAAGGTGTCTCACACATGTGTGAGAAGCCATGCTTCTCACACCTCTTCCACCTATCATGCTCATGCCACCATCACATCAAAGGTTTCTCACACACATGTGAGCATATGGCCCCCTTTGAATTGGTCAAAACCCTAATCCATGTGGAGTCTACTTGGCCTCCACCTCATGGACACCTCATCGATCTTAAGAGATCCTAGCCCTTCATCTTGCATTTAATCTCAACCGTCCATTGCATCCATTTTCCTATAAAAGGAGAGCCCTCTCCTCATTTTCATATCAAGCACTATCTACCCCATTGTTATGCTATAGGAATTGTAAGCAACCACATCTCATGAGATGGGAAATCATCAACCACTTGGTGATTTGTGAGGTTTGCATAGTGCTACTTTGATGTTCATGTTATCTTTATTTTACATGTTCTCTTGCATATTTGGAGGTTTGCATAATCATGTAGGAATAGATGTTAGTTTCTTAGTGTTTATTCCATTTATTACATTTTTATGCAATACATTTTGGCACGCCTGGTATTCACAACCATTGCTTCCCCTTCACCGGTATCCGCAACCAACTCTCGTCGAAAGTTGCTAACTCCTGCATGATCTTCCACTTTAAACCCTCTCACAACCTCCTCTCTGCTGAAACCCCCGCTCCCTGCTTAGCCCCATGTTGCATCTACACCCTTACACCTCTGCTCCGCTATTAAACCACCCGCAATGCTCCCTCTTCTCTCGGTGCCCTGCCACTCTCTCCTAGCCTGTGCTTCCTCACCACCCGCTTGCTACCAAGCAACCATTGCCGATCTCCCCGCTGCATTACTCCATCCCTTAGCCATAGCCACTTCTCAGCTCCCCCTCTGCGCTATCTCAGCCTGCCACATAGCCTTGCATCACCACCTCCCCTGCAAAACCCTCCCTTGTGCAGCCCGTAATCTTCTCTACTGAACACTCCCCTCTACAACTGCTGCCGCTGTGGCTCCCTGCATCGCTCCACCCACTACCCTTCATCCACTGCGGCGGCCCCCTTTCCTCCTCGTAGCCACTCACCAAACCACCACTACCTTCACCCCATGAAACCCTCCTCCTCCCTTACACTACTCAACCCGCGGCCCTTTCCTTTTTTTTAATTTTTAATTTTTTTTTGATATTTAGATTAAACCATTGTTGTAGGTTTATTTCTATTTTTAGAAAAAACAACATTTATCTTTTAATAAACCACCCTACATTTCTTTTTTTTCAAAAACATTAAAAAAAAATAATTTTTTTTTCTTAGCGTGCACCTAACCGTCAAATTTTTGCTCGCAGGTCACTGATGTCATCACTACATCAGCAGTCCATATGCCCTTTTAGGCCATAAGGAGCAGCCTTTGGTTTTTTTCTCATAACTTGAGCATACAGAATCCGTTTTAAAAAAACAAAATATTGATAGAAAGCTAATTTTGAGCCCATCATCATGGTGCTAGTTTCATTAGATTTTGATGCTGTCTAGATCCCTATTTTTTCTATCAAAGACCAAACTTTGTGCTAGCCTTTTCATAGCAGGGTTGTTGCACATTTGTCATACATTTTTTATGCCCTAACTTGTGGTTTTTCAGGGATATTTTCTCACTAACCATATTGCTTGCAAGTTTTTGTCTTACATTTGTTTTGGAATGAACTTGTATGCTTAAACAATCATCTTTGAATGCATGGTTAAATGCTAAAATAATAAAATTCAATCTTGAATGCCTTAAGGGAATGGACATGCATGTTTAGGATAGCAAACATTTGGGCTTGGTGTTTAAAATGAATTCATACACTCTTGAATGCCTTAAGAAAATTGACATGAATGTCTAGGCTAGCAAACATTTGGAATTGGTGCTTAAAATGAACTAACACAATCTTGAATTCCTTAAGGGAAATTGATTTCATTTTCAGTAATTTGCTTATGCACATGCTCGATTTACTTTCTTGTTGACGAGTCCATGCTTTTTATTCATGTTGATGATGATTTCAAGTTCGAAAGAACATTGTATGCTTTAAACACGTATGTCTTCAAAATAGATTACAAAACCTAAAGTTTCATCAGGAAAGAACGCGTGTTTGTTAACCTTGAGGCCGCTGACGTATTCTCTCCCCTCGCGCCTTTGGGTGATCTTGGATGCACAAGAAATAAGTGGTCTTTTTTTAGGAGGCCTACTTGGGGATTTCATCACCCCTTGGGATGACCTCAACTCTAGTGTTCTGGCATAGTATAAAAATTGGGAGGTGAATCAAAAGACACCTCTCTTGGAAGCAAAATATTGTCACTCTTGGCTAAGCCCCAAAGAACTTTATACCTTTGGGAAGTGAAGGAGGAGATTTGGGTTACCGTCTCCCCCCAGTTGTGTGGTAGTATTTTCTTTCATCTATAGATTTGGGCCTCACGTACCTTGTGTATATCAAGGACACCCTCTAGTTGATCCTTGTACATCCTAGTTGCAACCTTATAGGTTTGTTGGTGTGTTTGACATTCTTGAGTGTTTGAATGACACTTTCCTTGTACATATTTTCTTGTTTGATTTAACATCTTAAAACCTAAAAATCCAAAAACATCATAAAACATAAAAATCCAAAACAATCGTAAAAGTTCAAAAATCCCAAAAAAAATCAAAAAATCTCAAAAACAACAAAAAAAAGTCTTGGTTTAGGTCCTCTTAGTCAAGTTTTCCACATCAATTCCATGTCACATCTTCTTTCCATCCAAGTCATCACCCTCATACATCTTGTCTTCATCATTCAAACAATTCCTCCATGTCTTAATCATCTCCATTCGTCCAAATCATTTCCTCGTCTTCCTAATCATTCAATATAATCCATCATCTGACTCCTAGTCATGCTTCATAATCCAAATCATGATCCAATTTCCTTGGCCAATCTCATAATTCATCCTTAATTCAATCCTTCAAATCAACATTCTTCTACTCCAATTCCTTGTCAAATTCAATCATTTCTAATCAATTCTTAATTCGATCCATTTACATCTTCCTCCATAATCAATCTTCCTAATTTTATTCATGCCTTCCTCTAACTCAACTTTTCATCAAATCTTCTACTTTGGTCATAGGAACATTGTCATCACCATTGGACTTTAATTCAAATCTCACATTCACTTGGTTGAGGTTTTTATCAAATTTTTATCAAATCAAATCAAACCCTTATCCAATCAAATTCAATCAAATCAATATCAAGTCCAATTCATTTCAAATCAAATCAACACAAAGTCCAAAGCTCCTATTCCTAAGTTCATCTTCCATCCATCATCAAATCTTTCATCACTCTTCCTCTAACATCTATGGATTCAAATTTTCTTAATCAAATGGTTCACAATCTTCAAAGACAATATGGAGTTATACCTCCTGTTCAACCTGCATATCAAATTCATCCTCATAACTTCATATCCAATTCTAATCCATCTCATGTTCATTATTATTCTACCTTTGACAAGGGAAATCCACCTCATTATCATTCAATTCCATACAATTCCATTCATATCCCACACAATTCCTCAAACACAAATGCCCTTGCCACAGAAATAGAGCAACTAAAGAATTATCTCCTAGCAAGTCAACAAAAAAAGTCCATCTTCCATGACATGTGTCCTCTTCCTCCATGTTTCAAAGATCATAGTCCTCATGTCCCATCCAACCCCAACCCTCCATGCAATCCCTTACCCATAGTTCCACTTTCAAATGATCCTAATCCTCCAAAATCCACATCCTCCCCACCTCATAAGGGGTATTTCTCATCATTCTTGACTAAGTGTAAAATACAAAATGAAGTGAGCCAATCATCCAAAGCCATACCCCCAATTCTATCTCAAGATCTTCCTCCAAAGCATGATGTTATAGATTCCTCTTCTCCTCTAGATCCGAGCATTTCTTCATCCCATCATTCCCCTATCCCTCATGATCCATTTATCCCTCTTAGTCCAGCTCATGATTCCCTTCCTAATCAAGATCAAGGCATTCCATGTACACCAATTCCATTCCATCTCAAGATCCTATTATTCCCCATAATCCCCCTCGTGATCCTAATCCTTCACATGACCCTATCACACCTATCTAATCCACTCATGTATCCCATCTACTTGGACTTGCATCTTGTGTTGAAAATGATAAATATCCCATTAATGAAATAATTTCTCAAGATGTTGGTATGCTTTCCACTCCTTCCAAATCCAAAGTTCCTCCATCCACACCCAAAGCTTCCCATCATTCATGTTCCAAATCCATTTTGGGCCTTATATCCATATTCCCATTCCTTCCTCACGTCCATCCATTCTAGGTCCTTATGTTCCACAATCAAACCCTTCATCCCTTCCTTCCATTTTGGGTCCTTACGTACATCCATCCACCATTTCCATGTTTTCCACTTCATCCCCTCATGGTCCTAGTAAAGATCAACAAAGGAACATGTCCTTGAATTCCTTCCAACGTTCACCATCTATATGCTCTCCATCCCATTTATCTTCATGCACCCATACCATGGCCAATGGAAGCAAATTGGATGCCAAAGAAAATGCGAATAAAGCTAAAAATCCACAAAAGCCCAAGGATTAACATGTCCCCTCTAAAAGACATGTTCAAGAAAATAAAAATATGGTCCAAAACAAAACTCAAAGGCCAAAAAGGCTGAAAATCAAGAATGCAAAAATTTTGTGGATCCCATAGCTACTTAATGTAGCAATGAATCTCAAAGAACGATTCAAAATGACATCCAATTCTACTAATCCAAAGGCTTCCCTCATGCATAAATCATCTATGCTTTCATTTTCCAAATCCATTTTGGGTCCTTATATACCCAAATCCATCATCTCCTTCATCCATTTTGTGTCCCTGTATCCCAAAATCCAAACTTTCTCCTATCTACCCCCCACAATTTCCTCCTTTCCATCACCCTTCAAGATGTGTGCCAATGACGATCTTTCTACCTCCTTCATCCATTCATTCACAAGTCTTCCAACTTAGCATCCATCAACCATGTCTTCTTCCCACCCACTCCACCCCGCTTAATCCAAACCTTTTCATAAGTCATTAGCCTCCATTCCCCAATCCACTTCACCCTTCTTTTCACTATCCTACCAACATCTATGAGAAAATAGTAAAAATTCCTTGAAAATAAAAAAGAAAGAGAAAAAAAATCAAGGGATACCATCCATATATCTAGATTCTTGAGTCCTCCCTTCATTTTCCTATCATGTGTCCATTTCCTTCCCATTCCACTTATCCATCCATTCACTTTTCCTCTTCCACTTGCACTCTACACTAGGGGCAAGCTCCATCCATACCGCTCTTTCATACATACCTTCCATGCTTCCATCTATCATTCATCATTTTCTTTCCTCTTTGATCTTGACTTTCACTTTCCTTTCATTCATCCATATGCACTTTCCATATCCCTTGCACGTCACCCACACACCATCCTACATACTTCCATAATCTTTTCATATATTTGATCTTGACATGCTATCCATATCTTGCATCCCATAGTCCTTGTCATGTTCCTCCATTTTCCATCCATACACCTACATATTTTCCATCCCCCTTTCCTATGTCCTTGATCTTGGTTATCCCTGCCATTTCATCAACTTCATATCACACACTTCATCCATACCCTTCATATCATTATCCCTTTTTCATACCCTCCCTCCCATATCGCTTATTCATTCCCTTTCATACCCATGCTCATGATCACTATTAGAGGCACAATACCAAAACGTTCATACATGCTTTGGAAGAGCACATGCCTTCTTTTCCTCCATACGCTAGCCTTTGTTCCATCTTTCCATTTTCACACATCCTTTCCCACCATATTTCCTTCCATTTTCCTATCCTTGGTATGGGGCAAATAGACTGCTTCAAAACATGATCATTGGCTCTGCATTTTTTGATACCATATCATTTGGCCCCTCATATCCTTTCACCATTCCTTTCATCCACCAAATCACATTTTACCATACCTTGGTTCTCCCTTGTCATTGGTTGCAATCCATTCTATCCCACATTCATTCACATCACATTCGATCTCATTCTTCCACTCACTTCAATCAAATTCATTTCTCCTCTATTTCCATTAATTTTTCCTTCTTCTACTCCTTTCACATCAAATCAATTCGACTCTCATCATTCTTCATCCTATCAACATCCTTCTTCCAATCTCATCCATGTTCATTCTTCTACTTGCATTTCACTTCAATCTATTCATCCAAATCTCCATTAAATATCAAAAAAATAAAAAAAAATCTCACTTTGCAATCAATACTAATTCAATCAGTCTAATCTTGCAATCATGTACATTAATCCTAATCAATTCATCAATTTAACCCAATCAGCTGATAATCCATTGACCATATTCACACATTATCATGGGATGAATCCTTCCCAATCCTTGGATGTGCATTACACTTATCGTTAGCTTAGCCATCCTTAATCAATCATCACTAATCAATCCATTAATTGGTTTTCAGCTTGACTAGGGGCAAAATGTTGGTTTGCTTTTGGTTTTTTGTGCATGGTTGCTTGTTACTTGTATGCATTAGTATTTTTTGCATTTATCATGGTCTTTGCATCCTATTGACCCCAAGAATCATGGTCTTCCATATCATGGTTTCATAAGGCATATGGTTGTATTAGACCCTTTTTATCATGTACTTGACACATTGTCATCTTGGTTCCTCATACCTTGTTGCGTAGTGTTGAATACAATATCAAACTTAGGTTGTTCACACCATTGCAGCATAACTTTATCACTCTTTTTATTTTCCTCTCCCTTTTGTCTTCCCATCCATTTTGAGAGAACATCCGTGTTCTCCTAACCCACATGTCCTCTCGAGGGGGCATACCTTTCCTCCCTCATCATCCTTCCTCATCCTTCCATGATTGAGGCATCATGATACTAGTCTTATCCTCCCATCCACTATATTTTATTCTTCTTTGATATAACATTACTAATGCTATATCAAAGAGGGACAAAATGTCGACACTAAAATTGTCCAAATCCCCTTTTCATGACCAATTAAATAGATATTTATTATTTGTTTAATTACCCTACCTTTAATTAAATAAATTTACATTTATTTAATTATGTTCACCTTTCCTTTATTTAAATAAACTAAGGTTTATTTAAATCCTAGCCTTTCCCCCTTCCCCCTTTCATCTTAACCCATTCCCTTTAATTAAGTACTTTGTTTACTTAATTAATCCCTTGCCTAATCCCACTTAGAATTAAATATTACATTTAATCCTATTTGATCACATGGATCCTAACTTTAACCCTAGCCTAACCTCACTTTCCTAACCTAACCATAATGCTAAACCTACCAACTTCCTTTTCCTAATCTCCTTGCTAATCACTTTTTAATCCTAAGTGTGTGCTCACACATGTGTGAGGTATGTTCACACTTTCCACACCCCTCATGTATTCCATGCCTCTTGCACACTTGTCCTCTTGCTTGAGAATCAAGGTGTCTCACACATGTGTGAGAAGCCATGCTTCTCACACCTCTTCCACCTATCATTCTAATGCCACCATCAAAGGCTGCTCACACATGTGTGAGCATATGGCCCCCTTTGAATTGGTCAAAACCCTACTCCATGTGGAGTCTACTTGGCCTCCACCTCATGGACACCTCATTAATCCTGAGAGATCCTAGCACTTCATCTTGCATTTAATCTCAGCCATCCATTGCATCCATTTTCCTATAAAAGGAGAGCCCTCTACTCATTTTCATATCAAGCACTATCTACCCCATTGTTATGCTAAGAAATTGCGAGCAACCACATCCCATGAGATGGGAAATCATCAACCACTTGGTGATTTGTGAGGTTTGCATAGTGCTACTTTGATATTCATATTATCTTTATTTTACATGTTCTCTTTCATATTTTGAGGTTTGCATAATCATGTAGGAATAGATGTTAGTTGCTTAGTGTTTAGTCCATTTATTACATTTTTATGCAATACAGGTAGAAAGGGAGGAAACTCAAAAGGAAAATAGTTTGATAGTGAAGAATAAGAAAAATTTGATGATGATTTTGAAGCCATTGAAGACCTATTTGCAAGAAGGTTACCAAAGGAAAAGGTAAATAAAAAGAAAAAATTCCATTGATTTGTTTTTCTTGTGAAGAAGTTGGTCATATTATTGCAAGGTGTCCAAAAAAGGAAAGTAAAGATGATAGAAAATCTAGCAAGTTCAAAGGTAAGAAATCTTGTTATATTGCTAAATATTTTGATAGTGATAATTAAGATGAAATAGTATATATTGCTGTTGAAGATGAATCAAATGATGAGGATAATGAAAATATGACACTTATTTCTCATGTTTGCAAGAATGAGATGTGGAGAATAGATAGTGGTTGTTCTCATCACATGATTGGTGATAAAACTAAGTTTGAACACTTGGAGCACTATGATGGTGGAAGTGTTAAATTTGGAAACAATGAACCATGTTATGTAAAGGGAAAAGGTTGCATTGCATTGAATGATGGAATGAAATGTGATAATGCCTACTGGGTTGAAGGAATGAGACATAATCTTCTAAGTGTGTCATAATTGAAAAATATTTGATTGAAGGTAGAATTCATTAATGGGAAGGCTAGGCTTCTAGATGGTAAAGGAAACCTAGTTGGAATTGGAAATTAGACAAAATATAATTTTTTACCTGGAATTCACTAAAACTACATTTTTACTGACTCAAATAGAGGAACCTAAGTCATAGATTGTGGGAACTAAGTTTCAAATAGAGGAGATCGAGTTGCAACCAATGCAACCTGAGCTACAAATAGTTCTAACTGAGTCTCAAGAAGTCGTGTTGCAGTCAAAGGAGATATTGAAGATTCCAAACCAGTTGGAACACCTATGTCTACTAAACATAAACTATCGAAAAGTGATGATTCCAAAGAGGTAAATTAGACTACCTATAAAAACATGATTGGGAAACTTTAGTATGTTGCTCATACAAGACTTGATATTGCATTAGCAGTTGGTATAGTTGCAAGATTCTCTACAAATCCCAAAGAAAATAATATGATGGTAATCTAAAGAATTATGAGATATCTAAAAGGAAATCAAGACTATGGTCTATGGTACAAGAAAGGAGGGAACTTTGATTTGAAATCCTTTATTGATGTTGATTGGGCTGGAAGCATTGATGATAGGAAGAGCACCAGTGGAGGAGCATTATTTCTTGGAAAGAGTTTAGTATCTTGGACAAACAAGAAGCAAAATTTCTTCTCTTGGTCTACAATAGAAGTATAATATGTTGATGTAGTGGTTTTTTTCTCCAATATAACGTGGTTCAAACAACTATTATTAGGAATGAAGGAAGAAAATAATGATCCAATGGTTATCTATTGTGATAAAACAAGTGTAATTGATCAATATATTTGAAAATCCAGTGATGCACATCAAGACAAAACACATTGTAATCAAGTATCATTTTTTGAGAGAATTAGTTCAAGATAAAGAGGTTAGATTGGAATATGTTAACACAAAGGAGCAGGCTGATGGTCACATATTAACCAAACCATTACCTAAGGATGCATTTATGTATCTAAGTGGAAATCTAGGGGTCATTCCCCTATTTGATGCTTACTAGAGTAAAAATTAGCGATGCATCTACCAAACTACATTGAAGATCTATCAAGTTGATGCAAAGAAATCAGAGCTCATTGCATATGAATTAGTACATCAAGTATATTGTAAAAATCACTATCTCATGTCTTTAGTATTTGATGTCAAAGAGGGAGAGAATCATGTCATATATTCATTGAGGGTGAGACTCATGTAATCAGAGAAGAAATAGAGGCAGTAATCTACAAGAGGGAGAACTTGATTTGGTGGAGTCTAAAGATAAGTTGGTAGAGGGAGAATCTCATAGGGAGTTTTGATGGATGGATGGAGAATTAGAATGAAACTAAGGATATTATAAAATCTTATAAATAATTTTGATTGCTCTAAGTTTTCTTTCCTTGATGACATGTTGTGTTGCCATTAATGCCAAAGAGGGAGATTTTTGATAATAATTATTCAATTGTATATTGTCATTGATGTTAGACAAATGTTATACTCTAACTGAGAATTTCTAGTTGGAACTGAGTTCAGAAGACTCCAATATCAGCCAATCAAGTTTAGGAATTCTTGTGTAAACTGAGTCAAGTTAGTTATCAAGGAACTTAGTGGTAACCAAATGACCCAGTTTTAGCTAACCTTCAATAGATTATTTTTATCTATCAGTTTATGCAAGCCAACTTAGTAGATTTTATTTTCTTATTTGAAAGGGTATTCAATCCAATTTGACATTGGGTTTCATATATATGAAAGGTCAAGTTGTGGATTGAAATATGAGAAAGTGGAGAAGAAGACAAGATGTGAATATAGAAGGATATCTGATTTAGAGAAGAGTATCCAAGGTGTTGCAAAGAATATTCTGATAAGGGAGGAAACAAAGGATAAGCAAACATAGTGATATGAATTTGCGATTCAGTTGCTTCATCAATCTAGTCAATTATTATTACTCTCTAACGATTGTAGCAATAAAGAAATCTCTTAATAGAGTTGACTTAATAGTCATTTTTAAAATCTTCTAACTAGGTGGCATTTCTAGATTGAAGTGTCTTAGAATCTCTAACAAGGCCACTCTTTATAGGGTGTTTTGAATCCTTTAACAAGGTCACACCTAACAGTGTGTTTTGCTAAATTTAATGAGTTTGGCTCCTAATAGGGCTCACTTCAGAAGAAATAAAATTTGTAACTAGTTACATTGGTGGTTTTCCCAAATTGGGTTTCCATGTTAAATCTTGGTGTCTCATGTGTTCATGTTATTTGCTTACTGCTTATCTTTCTACAACTAAGTTACTAAAGGTTAATATACATCATTATCTTAAGATTACTTTTTAAACTAAGCTACAATGAATATCTAGTTCTAACTAAGTTGTGAGTAATAAGGAAGTTTATATTGACATCTAATAGATTTGTAATTGTTTTTGTGGTCACTGGTTCACCCCTCCCTTCTTAGTTACTCCTCTTATATTTCCAGCAATATATGCATTTCTTTTACTTCCTGGCCCACTTAAATTTTATTTTTTGGGCTCACAGTAGGGGTTCTAGCTTTGCAGTACTCAATGAAATGAAGGATGAGGCATTCATAAAGGATAGAGAAAGAAGCTTTTTTCGTATGATTGGCCACACTCCTTTTCAAGGAATGTAAAATAACTTAGGGAAATGAGATTATATCCCCATAATATAAATGGTTTAAGGAAATGAAATTGAAGCAATGTACTCGCTTCTTTATACCATCTAGGGTAAAATAATATTATTGATTATATTTATCATTGACATGTTTTGAATTCTATGGGTAGTATAGTAAAGATGGATGGTTGTATCGATAAATGGGTAGTGGATGTAGATGTAGTTGTACATTATGAAGGCTCACATGATAAAGAGAAAATATTTAGTAGGCATTAGAGGTGAGACTAGTAAAAAGGTGTAAAAAATAGAGCTATGGTAACACAATTATTATGAGAAATATGAGTTATAAAGATGAGACTTGAAGGGCTAAGGGTATGGTCATGTTGGGCAGTGAAATGGATGTAGGAAATGATTTCATAATAAGGGAGACTACAACAATATGAAAGAAGTAATTCCAGAATGAGGGAATAATGGTGATAAAGATCTTGGAGGAATTTTATGTAGAAAGATAGATAAGTTATGCATAATGAGAGAAGCCTTTAATGTCAAAATTATGTGGTACTTAGGTGGAAAGAGTTATCAAGAGGCTACAAAAATAAAATTATAAAGATAAAATGTTGTGTAGTCTCAAATTAGTTGGAAGAATTTGTTAAGAAACCATTTGGATCCTGAGATCATTCATTATTTAAGCATAAATCACATAAGGAAGGATGATTGATATCTTGTTACAAGATAGGATTACCATTGCACCAAAAGATTGGCCTATCAATGGTTGATACAACCACTAGATTTATAGAACACAGGAGGTGGTTAAGTCATGTCACAAATCTTGAAGGGGAATGTTGGTGGTTAGTCCAACAACCCCCCCTCAATGTTACTTGAGGATATTTGAACCTATGATCAACCTCTGATACCACTTTTTACATGCTAGAATTGTTGTTGCACCAAAAGATTGACCTATCAATGCCCGATACAACCACTAGAATTATAGATCACAAAAGGTGGTTAAGCCATGTCACGAATCCCAAAGGGGAACATTGGTAGTTAGTCCTATACATCTATGGTAGGATCTAAAGGTGCACAAAGTAGTTCCATATAAAATTTTGAATCTTGAAGAGGATGTTAAAGAAAATACATGTTTAATGCCTAAATATTTTTTAAGGATCCAAGAAGGATTGTGGGTAGCCAAGAAGGTTCCAACAGTGAAAAATTCTTACATATATCTTGAAAGGAAATAGGTAAAATAATAGTTTAAAAAAAAAAAAAGAGTTTCATAAAAAGGGAAAAGGAGAAGTGATGCAAGGGGATCCTATTAGTTGCATGAAAAAATGGTAGCATCTAACACTACTACATTTAAAATCATTTTTCAACCAAAAATTTTGACCATCAACTAAATAAATTTAGGGTGGTTGAAATGTAAAGGCAAAAATTTCATTTTTTTATATATAAGACCCTTGTTGGTCAAAATTTCGACCAACACAGGGCTTATACATCCGCAAAGTTCAAAAAACATTTTCCCAATTACGTTTTTCACGCCCGATTTCATTTGACATTTTTGGAGCATTTTTGCATGGTTATCTCTGCATTTTCGCATGGTTTTCTCTGAGCCCAGTTTCATTTTAGGTTTTCTCCACCCACTTGATTAATGACGCCTGCTAGCCCTGGGAATAATATGAAAGGAGGCCCTGCATTTGCATCAATATAGGGGGGGCATAATAGTAGTTTGAAACTCTCGATATTGTCTTTCTTTCATTCTTCCTGATGTGCTCGACTTTAAAAGCTGTTCCATTCACGACCTCTAATCACACCTACATCTCTGGTGGTCGAGGAGAGGGATTTCTCTTCGAGCATATTTCCATAGGTACATGTGTATTTTTGTTGTAGGTTTTTATGATAATATTGAAGATGGAAGTGAATACTATTACTATCATTATTATTTTTTATGCCAAAGTTCAGCCATTGTTGTGTAATATAAATGGGAGAGTCTCTGCTCAAGTGTTTTTTCTCAGTGATGTTTTGATGATAAGTGTTAAAAAGAGTCTAGTTGCAAAAAGAATGTAATGTACTTGTTGTTTCATTTTATTGAAAGTGTGTAGATGCAGATTTATCATTTGGAATTTTGGTCTATTGTAACAACTATTATACTTTTTGTTATAGTAATGAAAGAAAAGAAAAGAAAAGTATATGCAGAAGCTATAGTTGTAAAAGCTTAGAAGAAATAATAATGACAAACTTTTTGTTTTATAAATATAGTTGTGTTAGTATCATATTTTTCTTGTATTTTTGTTTTAATAATACATAATTATATTGTATCATTTAGACAATAGTTTCATATTCAAAAAAAGAACAAAAAGAAAAAAAAAATTGAGTGTGTTTCTCTCTTCAACTCTAGAACATTCAACTTAAACATCAACACATAAAGATAATAATTTGAAATCTGGTGTGTTTAGTGCTTGGAGTTGTACCCTCAATACCTAGGCCATGTGGGCTATAAAACATGATATTCATGTGATTCTATGTTAGATGATGATGATGATAATGAATAATCACCATCTACTACTAGCTCATGCAGTGATAAAAGGTCTTCAATGCACCTCTAACTACAAGTATGCCATGGAAAACTTGTGATGGAGATGACTCCTCAAACTAATAGACTATCATGGAAATTTTTTGATGAAGATGATACCTACAAATACTGGACTATCTTCAAAAACTTATTGATGAAGATGGCACCTAAATTTACTAGACTATAATTGAATTGATGTACTTTGGATCCTTCACCGAAAGTCTCTGTCATTTTGTTAGAAGATGATTTATCTTCTAGTTCAACCAAAAGAATCTCTCTCCTATATTTCAACATTACATTTAATTGTTGCATTGCAATTAGGTCTTCCTACAAGGGTTTCCATTTGGATGAATAACA
This sequence comes from Cupressus sempervirens, assembly GCA_028749045.1. NCBI lineage: Eukaryota > Viridiplantae > Streptophyta > Pinopsida > Cupressales > Cupressaceae > Cupressus > Cupressus sempervirens. The sequence goes on along the minus strand of CM053784.1, from coordinate 152,811,753 downwards.
AACTTGTTGGTGTTTTAAAACTACTAAGCAACAAAATGCTTGATACCAAGATGAAAATACTCACACAATCTAAAGACTAGCCAATTCTTATTATCAATTGTATGTGCACACCATTTGGATCAAATATCTACAAAACCAAGGGTGGTTTTCTACTCTTTTGGCTCTGCAAAACTAGGGTGGGTATACCCAGGGATGATACAAGACTGAGAAAACTGTATGAGAATTATCTTAGTTTCATTCTGATTCTCATCTCAAATTCTCTAATACATGTACAATTCTTGATACTTTAATAAAAACATCTCATATAACAGATATGGCCAAAAATATTCTATAGGTCTACAGATGTTCTCAACAATAATGGCTAACTAAAGCTAAAACATTCCATGCAAACAAGTAGAGGCCAACTTTGAAGATCTACAGGAAATAAAAGTAAAGTTGATTATAATTCTGCATTTTGACAATCATGTGTGACACATTTCTCTTTCAGCTGGATTAAATTTGATCAGTGCCTAATCCATTGGGGTTCAGAGTCTACTACAAATCTCTAGATCTAATTTGTTGCCTTACAACAAATTTTATCAGCAATTCTTATCAGAAATCGTCATTCAAAATCCTTTCCACTACTGCAACAACCTTATCAAATTCATCAAAGCTTTTACTTAATCCATTGAATTAACAGCCATGATAAATAGATATACAACCTAATTGAACTGCATTCAATTGCACAAGCCTTTACTTATACAACATCAAGATAACCAAGTAATCAAAAGGAGACAAAGTTCAGAAAGAACTGATATGGGGACAATTCATAATTTGTATTCATTTTCCTTGAAAATTGTATACAATTTACAATAGACTCAGAATGACCTTCAGAAAGAAACACAGATCATTCTATATTCATGTATTCTTAAGATCTGACAGAGAAAATACATCACGAATTTTTTCTCAAAAATGGTGGACCAAAAACAGACTAAGTGTATCACTTAGCAAACAGAATTCAGACCTTTTCTCTTGCCCTGGAATTTCACTTATATAGTGTGAAATGCAACAAGCTTCAGGCTAAGAGAAACTGACAGGTGTCTTTTACAAGGAATATCTACATACACCTATCGCAAAATGAAAAAACTATGGGTAACAGAAGATATCGAAATCAAATCATTCCTTTCGGTGGGTCAGCTTCTGTTACATGTTCTGATGTTGCTGAATTGGCTATTGATCTGATTCATCTTCATATGTAACTGCTAAATTAGCCAACGATGAAGCTTGTTCTGATGAGGGCACATTAACCTCCACCTGTAGGCTTCCACCACCTTCATTCTGCATGGTAAGGACAACTTCTACCTTTTCCTTTTCTTTAATTGTATTGGCATCTTGTGGTCCTGGTTCTGCAACTAAAAGTGACAGGTTTTTCTTGTCTTCTTCTTTTGATTGGGATTGAGTAGTGATGGTATCAATGATTTGGACTTCCTCACCCTACACCTCATCACTGTCAGTTTCATCTACATCAAACTGTTCACTAGAAGGCATTTCTACCATCCACCTGTCAAATAATGTGTCATTTGGCCAATTGAATTGCAAAATATCCTTCTTTTTCTTGATTATATAATCAGCCTCATTATCAATATCAACAAATTCCTATTTTAAAGAATCAAAGAATATTTTGGCTTTCACCATTTCTTCTGTTGTGGTGGCCCACCGTGCATGCCCTATTTCATTTATGACTTGATTCATTCTTAAACAGAATAAATCATCAAGTTCCTTTGCCCATTCCTCTTTGCTTTTCAAACTATTTTTCTTATCTAGGGCATGAGGAAATAAATTGAATTTTTGGCTCTTATATTTGTCTAAGTAGCCCATTATTATCTTCTATAAATCTATCCTTTTGCTATCAAAATCAGCAAGATCAAAAACAATGTCAAAGGTTTTATCAATCTGATCACGAGAATTATTTATAACAGATAGACACAATAAGGTTATTGCTTTCTCCCTTCTCACCCATTTGTTCACAATAGGCCTTAGAGCCTCATCATCTGCTTTTAACTCCTCCCAGATGTTAATCACCCTAGCCAATTGATCATGGATTAGTGGCCATTCAACCTTGTCTCCTAGATATGTAAGAGCTATTCTTAGTTTATCTTCATATTTAGATTCCAGCTCTACATGTAAGGCCCACAGTTTACTCTTTTCTTCTTCAAAATCCTCAGCAGTGTAATACTGTGGCCCTTGGGGTGTGTCTGATATTTCAACGAGGGGGGTAGATTTGAAAGGTTCAACAGGGGGGCGAGGGTATGTTATTTTAGGCCTGGTGGATTTTCCCAGTAGCTTGTTCTCAAGCTCTTGACTCTCCTTTTTACCTCTTTATTGTAGGCATCCACAACTGCCTCATATTTACTTTGTAATTCAAAAATTTGCTTTTCCTCCCTTTTAGTAGTAGCCAAGGCAAACTGAGAATAATCCACATTCATGTGGGCTGCCTGTACGTGTGAGGTATCAGCAACTCTCCTCACAATAATATTCCCTATTAGTCCTAAACCATCAGGCTGTGCTGATACAATCCTAGATCCTCTTCTTAATGACCACATAACAAGAGCAGCTTGATCATCACTAAAAGAAGTCCCTGCAAATTCCTTTTTATTTGGGTCTTGTAACTCCAGTCTATTAGAAATAGAGTTGAAAATCAATGCATCTGTAATATCCCAATTAGGCAACAATAGTATGTTAGAAGTTTTTACCATTTGCCTTCCCTCCTTAGGGGTAATGTTATGGAATTCTTGCATCATTTGCTCCTTTATTTGGTTTTGGATGGAGGCTTCATCCATTTTTGGATGCTCTATTTTCATGTTCTTACATCTTTCCTCAAAATTGTGGATGTTTTCCCTCCAAGAAAATTGATGGAAAGCCCTAGACCTTACAAAACTGTCATCTAACAAAAATTGCTAGCTAGCTTGTTCCAAAATAGGGTCCAATTTCCTTCCCTTAAAATCAGCTACAGTTAGCTTGAGGCTTGGCATAGGAGGTTCCTGGGGGTTCCCTTCATCGATCTCTGTTTGAGTGACAAAAACTCCCCCTTGTGATCCAATTTGTGCAATTTGCTCAATAGTGAGCTGCTCCTCCACGGTTCTCAAAGGGGTCTGTGAAGGTGAATACTCCTCAACATCAGAATCCTCCTCTCTTATTATTTTCCTCCTCTTAGGGGAGGGCTCAATAGGCCTCTCTTCCAAAATCCTACTGGTGGACTCAATTATTTGTTTGCCTTTATCCACTATATTCTTTTTATTTTGAACAATAGTATATCTAGACCTTTTTTGGACACTTAATTGACCTGCCCTTATATTGGGAGTAAAATCCAATCTTCCCATTACTTCCTTGGCCTTATCCGGGTAGAACCTAATAAAGAATTGCTACTTTTCATTCATTGCCTCTATTATTTCAAGAAAATTATTCATAAGTTTTCTCATCTTATCTACATTTGTAACTGCATTGTCCAAAGGACTATAATCTGGATCAAAACAATGAATGAAATCCAAAATTTTAGAAAAGACTTTCCACTTTTCTTTCCTAGTCTCTTGCTCCTGCAAGGAGTACTCATTCCTTATTAAGTCTTCAGGAAAATAAAATTCATGCTCAATTTTACCAAGCTTAATTCTCTGCCTCAGAGCCAAATGATAAAATCTTTCAAAATCACAAAAACGAGGATGGGAAGTGGCCATCTTATAAGGATTCAAAATCTTGTGTAGAGAAAGCCAACCTCCTTTTGTGATTACAAAATGATGAGCCACTGTGCAAGTAGGAAAAATTGACCCCTTTTGTCTTTTCAATAGAAGGGCTTCTTCCACTCCTCCTAGCTGTCACAATATCTCAGCAACTCCTACCTTCAAAGGCACTTGGTAGGGTAGTACGTAAGGGCTTCCTTTAAAACCATATATTCTAAATATAGTAGAAATAGAATATGGAATGACATCTCCCCAATTATGTGAAACTTTCAAACCACTTGGGTTGTCCATAGGCCTAATGAGATTCATTAATGCTTTAGGGATTCTGGGATTGTCCCTTAATAGGAGGCACTTCAGCTTTGAAGCGAAATACCTATTAAACCTGAAAAAACTGGTATTCTCTACATCCCAAGTCATATCTGCACTCCACAATTGAACTGGTAATGCTTCCCCACTCTCTTCTCTGTCTAATTCCATTTCTTTACTAAAATATGTTACTCCCTTGAATAAGAACATGTGCATTAACAGAGAATAATGGCCCAAAGTTTTTTCCACCTTACCCTTAGCAATTCCAATCAGTCCAATGTGAATCTCCTCAACTAAGTAAGAAGCAAAATCAAAAATCATATCCACACCAAAAGAGGAAATTTGAGTAATCATATACATAAAATCCACAGGCATGAAATCTTCTTCATCTCTCCCAAAACTTTACACAAGGACCTATATATTTCTATAGCCCTAGAATTGAAGTATGCCCTTTTGAAAGGCTCCCTAAAGGATGCTGTTATTGCTGGCAGTGTTCCAATTCTACCTATGTGCGCTCAACGCTCCTTGCCTAATTGCATCTCTCTTAGACATATACTCATTTTCTAACCCTTTCAAATCAATGGGCACATGATAATCAATGACAGGCCCTAAACTGAAAACTTCCCTAATCTCCTCTGCGCTGATTATAATCAAGATTTCACCATCAGTTCTCCTCACTACCCTAAGGGCTTGGTCGTAATTCTTAGCTACAGATTCCAAAATATCATAATCCATGAAAACACTGGGAACCACTTTTTTCCCTAGACCAAAATTCCAGATGTTGGCATGTGGGGCAAAAAGGTTCCTCTCTAAAAACTATTTTTTGAATAAAACAAGACCAGTCTGTGAAGTTGTTGCATCCCTAACCCAGTTTCCTTTGTCATACAACCCATCTGCTATTTTCAGCCTAGGGTTTAATGAAGTTAGCCTCTTAACTTCTACAGTTTCAATAGTAGAAGAAGGGAGCAGTTCAAACAAATCATCATGGACATTCCTATCCAAATAGTTCTCTTGACCAGAAAACGCTTTCTGTTTTGGAGCCATTTTAATTAACTCCCAAAGGAATTGAAACAACAGGAGGATTATAATGCATGTACTTACTTTGAATTTTGCTCTAGTTCTTCTAAGTGTTACTACAATCTTTCTACGAAAAAATTGCTTCACAATCTTACCGAATCCAGCACGGTCTTCTCAACAACTATTTTTGCTTAGAAATGCTCTGAATCTTTGTTCGAGTATGGTGGAATTAAGAAAATCTTCTATGTTATACTCTATTTTTCTTCACACACAAAGCTTTCATCTCTCATAAATGCACAGGGTAGCATCACCTTCTATATTCAAATTTACACCGTGGATTTACGAAAAATCCTACGATCTAGGGATGCAAGCAAAGACAACTCGTGTTCCTCTTGACAAGCTTGCAGTCAACCCAATGAAAATTTTCCATGTGTAGCTTTCCTTCATTGTTGGCGCCTCAGAACTAGACCTATAAAACTTTGAGGACACGTGTCACTTAGGCGCTATCTCGCTATACATAAAGAGTGAGCACCTTGCCATAACGAGATAGCGCTCGTCATTGATCCTGATTTGATCATGCGAATGACATTTGATGCATTGCTCAAAATAAATATGGTGGGTCGCTTGTCGCCATGTCGCTATTCGTAACCTTCGTGCAACTCACCATAGCGAGATAGAGAAGATCATGGATCTGAGATAGATCTAATGATCAATCTTTCATATATTTTGTGAACAGGGCGTGGGTCCAATCATTAATGACGTGATGTAATCCTGGCTATATTACTTGCTGCTTGGGGCCCATATTTGTTTATTTTTCGATCGAGTGCTATGTCACTAACAACGAGAAGAACAAGTTCTCGATAGCGACATAGCGAATCTCGATGTCTTTGCTTTTCTTGGCGTATACATGTAGCCCATTAGATGCCAGCATTTTCCAAAGCTTTATAATTGATATTTGATGGAGTACTTTCTAGGACCCACTTACTCTGAAAAGTTGCCATAGTACTACTTTCCGTCTGGGCGCTATGTCACTAACGGTGAGAGACACCAATTCTTTGATAGTGACATAGCGATTTCTGGTGACTCATCAAAATTCAGGGTCAGAAAGATAAAGGCGAGTGAAGTCATACCTACCCTCATTAATGCATCTGACACATAAAAAATAGCACGTGCACCACGCAGCCTGAAAAAACTTACGATCATCGAAAAATTTAAAAGTGGCTGCTGGCCATTATTTTTGGTGAAGGTGTCATGTCACTAACGACAAAGTGCCCAATTTCTCTGATAGCGACAAAGTGACTAATCAAAAAAGCTAAGATTTCTGTTGATGCCTTTTGTACCTGAATGTTGTAATTCCTTTTCAGGTTCTAACATGTCTGTTGTAAACATGATGAAATATCTCTGAAACAATACAATCTTTGGTCACCGTATTTCCACTTGACGGTACCGCTTTTCAACTTAGCGAAGGTTGTTATGTCGCTAAGGGTAAAATACTTGTATCTTTTCATAGTGAGATAGATATTGCCGTAGATCTTTTAGGGATCAGGTAGTTAGAAACACAAAAGAAAAGATGTGACTCAGGGCGTGGAAATTTTGAAAAGGATGGGAATCTTCGCATATTTTTAGTTTCGCACCCAAAAAATTTAAAAGAAAACAAGACCTAGGATTTCGACAAAAAATTGCTTCAAAGACCTACAAAATATGACTTGGCTAGAAACCCTATTCACCATAGGTGGATCCCAATCTGGATTCTTCTATACCTTGGACAAAGGAATTCAATTATGCAAAAATTCAGACCAACAAAACTATCATGGAAAAATTGTGACGAAGATGCCACCCTCAACTATTAGACTATCATAGAAAAATTGTGATGAAGATGACATTAAAAACTATTGGACTATAATGTGTAAAAGTCACAAAATGATTCCAACATATGAAATTAAGTGTACTACACACTAGTGCATTTGAGGTCATTTTGCGACCAAAAATTGTGACCAAGTTTTTTAAATGGGTTGCTTGGTCGCATTATAAAGCAAATTTTTGTCTTTTTTTTAATAACTAGCCTGTGTTGGTCGCAATTGCGACCAATTATTTTGGTCGGAATTGCGAAACACAGGGAAGCATAAAACAAAAAAAAAAGGGCAAAACATTTCATTTGGCTTTTGCGCGAGGTTCATTTGGCTTTGGCGCGAGTGAGGGTCTCCATCAACATTGGCTCTGCTACAGATCCTTTTCATCTGGCTTTGGCGTGAGGGTCTCCATCAACATTGGCGCGAGGGCACGTCTTGGCGTGAGGGCACGTCTGATCTGGTGCGTTTGATTGTAGAAATTTTGAGGGCACGTCTAAAATTTTGAGGAGTTCCATGTGATTCCATTAGACTAATTTATGAAAACCATTGCAATGTGCCTTTAAAGTAATGTATTGGGTGCATTTCATTTCTATTTCCATTTGAAATTGCTTTCAAACAGTCTACTACATTATGCTTTGACATCAGTTGATGGGTTTATGATCATTTGCATTCATATTAATTGGTTATTGTATAAAATTAAAGTTGGCTCAATGTTTTGATTTGTATAGGCATAACATTCCACTTATTCTCATTTGTGAAGGAACTCCAACCGATCACAGTACCATTTTTATCACTAACCATTTATATCAGATAGTGATAAAAATGGTCAGTGGGTCATTCAGAACAACGGCTTTTCAAAGAAACAACTTTTATCTCTAAATTTCTGATATTTTACTTGAATTAGATGGTTTCATAGGCATTTATAGGAAGCCAAACAACATTACATAAATCTTTGAAGAGATTGCTTCTCATAGTATTGGGGAACAAATGAGTTGGGTGGCAGGCCACAACACTCATAGTTGAATGCCATTTACACCGCACATCTTTTTCCAAATCTTTTATTCAACAAGACCACATCACACACCATAATAAAAATGGACCTTCCTAAAACTTATTCAATATCTCAATTATATAGCCCATGCAAGACATCGTTTAACATTACAGTCAAAATGGTCATCATGTGGTCAATCTTTCAACTTATTATCGTATACTACGGGTATGTCTATTGAGGGAATGATTGGAAAATTGCACAAAAAAATGTAAAAAATTGTATAAAACATGGGTGAATACATAAATCTTAAAATGGTGAAACTAAGGGTAGAGATTTTAGGGAGTCAAAGAGATGTTTAGTGACATGATTAGCTTCCGGCATAGATCAGATTACATAATTAGGGATAAGGATTGTAGTCTGTAACTCTTTTTTGGGGCATCCTTTTTATGATATGCAGTGTATCATCTCATTAGATTCTTCACTCATACTATGCAAATTTCCACGAACTACCTATTTGGATTATGTTCATGATCTCAACTATTAGGGGAAACTCTGCACACTCTGTCTTCTCTCGACTATGTAGGGTTCTAGAATTTTGAACACTTTTGATCTTCTTACGGCTTGAAGAGCCTTATCTTTATCAGGTCTTCTTCCTTTGAAATGGATGTCATCTGAATTGACACTGAGTTTCTTATCAAATGCAATTGGCTACTTTGCATAATTCACACTAATAGAAACAACAACACCAACTACTTGTTACTCTGCAAGGAAAAAGTGAGCATCTTCTACACCCCTTTCACAACTTTCATGCAATATTTTGTGTCTGTTACAAAGTGCACTCCACATTTAATGATTCGTCTTGATAGAAGTCCTCTCCTTGGAAAATAACAAGCTTTTTCATTCTTGAATAGGGCTTGACTACTATTCTATTTATCCCAGGAATGCCATGTAAAACTCTCTGCCATATACTGACATATTCAGGCTGTATTGTGTTTTTTAATGGACACTTTTAATGGATTTCTACCAAGTCACTACTTTAAGAATATGCTCTCTTTCGTCAAGATTACTTTCTAGGATAGTTACTAAACTTTTTATGTCAATACTTCAGTTAGAAATATGCTTTCTTGTTCAACAACACAAAATCTGCCTTGTCTTCATAATTTTTATTATAGTAATATTTACTTTAATATATTTTTATTAATATTTACCACAATGTCAATTAATATTTACTTTAATATATTTTTATTATAGTAATATATTATAAGAAAAAATTAAATCTTTACAAAAAAAATTAATACCAAAATATTTCTTATGAAAAAGATATAGGCTAGTGTAAATGTAAAAAAAATAAACTAAATTTTTAAGATGTCAAAACTAGCACATATGTGAATTTAAAAGATTTATTTATATAATCTATTAATAATTTCTTTAAAATTTATCTCGACTCCAAGGAAAAAGCTAAGGAGTGAGCAAACATAAATTTGAGTGGTAAATGGATCCACCTAGGATTCTATTGGAAGCCAAAGTGGATGCCCGTATTGCTGTTCTTTTTACTAAAATAGATTCAAAATTCATAAGCTTGTATTAGATAAAAGGGAAAACTTTATAAAAATTGTCAAAAACCTGTGACTGTCAAATACAGGGCCTTTGATCATTTCTGCCATAAACATTCAATAGAAAAATCTCTTGTCCATAAGTTTTGGCTTCCTCACACTTACAGACACCTCAATTCTGATTTATATATCTGAATTAAGAATCATGAAAATTAATTATAGTTCATAATTTTTTTCTACTTTCTGAGATCTATATAATTTTGACGATGGGTGTGATTTCAAAAATTGATAAAAGCAATTTGAGACAATCAAATTAAATTGTAAATTTTTCATCTTGGAAATCTTAGATTTGAATCTATTGAAACTTAATACATAATAACAAAATTATTTATAACAAAATCTACCTGAGCTTTGAAGACAAGTGGTTCATAGTAAACTGAAAAATCCTCAAAATTGAGTATAGAAAGACTTTCAAGCCACTCTCCAGACATAATCTCTTCCATAATCTCAATCCTCTCCTCTCTTTCCACTTCCACACTTTTACTTGAACTCACATTGAATGCATACCTCACCTGACCTCTTGATTGCCTTCTCTTCCTTTCACACTGAGATACTTGTGTTGGTAATAATGGCAGTGCAGCAAATGCTACACACTTCAATTTCACTGCATTTACCAAAGACATTGGTTGTTCCTCTCTACTTTATTATACTCAATTCAATATCTCTTGCATTTTGACATTTATATAGAAAATTAAATGGGCCATACTGAAATAAATGAAAGCTAAATGGTTTCAGAATTTAGCTTCATTTTGTGCAGATATACATTGAATCTTATCTTATATGTGGGTCCATTTTAAGACACATGTCTATACATTGGCAAAGATTTGGAATGCCTTGGCACATTCCTCTGAATTATTGTGCAGTGGATAAGATGGACTAAGCTATTGAAAGAGATTGATGGTAAATTTTGTGGACTTTGATTTGCATGAAACAACTGCGTATTACAAGTGGCTTCTACAATGGAGGACAAACTATTTTTGACTCTTGTAAAACAACTGGCTTCTATCATGGAAAGTGGGGAATCTAAATTTTAGGGGCTTCAAATGAAGCCAAATCTTTGAATGAATGTCCCAAGGGGCTTCACTTGAAGCCTCCATGCCGCTATTGGTGTGGGGGCTTTGAATGAATATTAGGGCTTCATTCGAATCTAACATGCAGACCTCATTCATACTCCTAATAACCAATTGGAAAAGCTTTTAAATCCAACATTTTTTCTTTTTTGTCCCATGGTTTCATGTATGAGTTGGTGGACTAGGGTGCTAAGAGGGAAGTCAGTAACATCATACCTTGCATCAGCATCTTCGTCTATGGTGCAGGAGCACCTAACTCTTATGAAGTACAACTCAACAACTATTTGACAAGCTTTAATAGTTGACATGTAATGGGTGATTGCTGTCAGGCTATTGTGTATGCATTAATCCTGATCTTGAATGCAAAAGAAACTGTGAATTCATTAAATAGGGTCAAAATTATTTTTGTTGATTTAATAGATTTGATTTGAGAATGATGGTCTAATGATTTGAGAGAAAGAGTTGAGAGACAGATGGAGAGAGAGATAATACAAGTGATAGAAAGACTCCTAGATAATATTCTTGAGGACAATGTGTATTATAGTCCTTACCATGTTTTCCTTTGATCTACCAAAAGGATGGTGGCGTCCTACAAATGGCATGGCTCTTTCTACCACTTGTATTATCTCTCTCTCCATCTGTCTGTCCATTCTTTCTCTCAGATCATCTGACCAACATTCCCAAATCAAATCTTGACCCTATTTAGTGGATTCACAATATAAACTTCAAATTCTTCTCCTATCAAATATGTAGATTTTACAATAGCTAAGAAACATAATTGTAGACATCATGGTCACATTTTTTTGGAAACGTAATTGGGTTGTGTACCCAAGCAATGCAAAGCAACTTCCACACCTTCAATTCCAAGTCGAATTCATCTGTAAGAATGATCGCTTGCCAACAGTTGCTGAATACATCTGTAGCTCATGAATACAAGGTCCTCCAACAAATCTATTTAATAGATATTGGCAAGCGATCATTCCTAGCTGCTTTTGTTTTATAAGGTTTGTCTCAATCCCAATAGGTTGTAGTTTTATTTTCTAGATGCACTTCGTCGCTTGGGTATACAACTCAATTACATTTATTCCAAAAAAATGTGACCATGATGCTTACAATTATATTTCTTAGTTGTTGTGTCCTAAGATCCCTTATGACCCTTTACGACCGTTTACGATCCCTAAGAATAAATCTTAGAGCTCTTAAAATGTCGTAAAGGGTCATAAGAGACTCCTAGGAGGGGCCATGATGAGCTTCCACCTTCACGTGGTTGGCCCTGTTAAGTAGAGAATGCTATAGTTTTCACAAAACAAAGAGAAGCTCAATAATTTAAGGTCTTAGTCCATAGACAAATTAAATTAGACTTATTATCCAAAACACATAAAAAACATGCACATAAACATGGTAGGCACTAAATAGAGATAGTTGGAAGAGAATTAAAAAAAAGATTAAGGATTATGTTATTTTAAGAAATATTTAAATAACAATTATAAATTGAGTTAAATCAATAAGTATTCGTTTCTACCTTTTCCAATATAAATTTAAATATTGAATGGTCTCTCCTTTATATCTTAATCCTTCAATACTCATAACTCTTTATTGCATTCATTTTGATCATTCACTAAACTTAATTAAATTATAATTATATTACATGTTATTTTAATTTTTTATATTTTTACTTTTTATTTTTATTATTGAATGTCATGTCAAAAAGGGGACATTATAGTGAGATGCATTACAATATAGCAAAATAACAAGAATATTATTGAAACAAACTGATACAACATTCGGATTATAAAATCAGACTGCTGCAACAACACAAATTAACCTAACAGAAAGCATAGAATACCATTCCCACAATGACCAAACATTTACCCACTAAACTACACCTCTTCTAAATAATGTAAGATGCTGATAACAAATTGATACTACCATCACACATGTCAAATTAGACTGATACACACTAAAAGCCACCCTAATCAATTGTAGCTAACATCTGGATGTACACTTATAATTGATGTCAATCAGAATACTGAAGGTCTAGAATAGGGCATAGTGGCTGCTGATACAACAGGTACAAACTCGTAGAAAGCTCACCAGATTCGCCAAAGTCTACATAACTAAGACTTAGCATCAAAGGTTCTCCCTAGGCACCTCGAAACTGTAGACACCTAAATTTGATTACATCGCTTTGGTAATCCTATTTAGTTATCTCTAAAGGCATCATTAATTAAATTCCTATTTAATTAATCCTTTGCCATCCCCTAGCTGATTAATTTAATTAATCATCTATAGTCCTAATTGATAAATCAAATAACCTATTATTTATCAATTAAATCCTATTCTTCTATCTAAATCCAAAATCCCCATTTATTAAATAAACCTATTTGATAAATAAAACCCTCAAATCTAATAACCCTTAACTTATTCCTAAACCCTCTTTTTAGCCTAATCCACCCCATCCACCCATACTAACTAAGCTTAGTCACTAACTCACCCACCCTCATGAATGCCATCCACTTGCAAATCTCTAACATCCCTAATCTAATCCTAAACCCAAGCCTAATCCACCCCCTAATGTTGTCACATTCCCTAAGCAAGCTTAAGACTTTCTTAAGCCAAGGAAAGTCAACAATCTCAACTCCCCTCAAAATATCCCAACCACTAAGCTTTGAATGCTCTTACAAAAGCCATAAAGACTCTTACAAGCTCTTACAAGCCATAATAAAGGGTCTTTATGAAGATATTATCCTTTGAGCCTCCTTTGTTGACTCATCCTTCCCCTTTCCTCCATCCATTCACCTTGTGACATGTGTCACTCCCTGATTGGTGCTAAACAAGCACAATCCATGTGCTCTTTTTTGAGTGCATCCTAGCCCTCTTTAAGCTTTCATCTTTCCTTCCATCTTAGCCCTCCATCCCTCAAGCCCTTAGCCTATAAATTGAATCCCCTCCCAAGCCATTTCATCACAATCTTGGAGCTAAAGTTATAATGCCCTTTTGAGAGCCAAAAGCCATCAACCATACCCTTATGATGCCAAATTGAGAGCTCACAAAGCTACCAATTTGCCATTTTTCATCTCCATTGAAGCTAGTTTTTGGGAACCTTGAGCATACATCCCAATCTTTAGACCCATCTACCAAGCAAGGAGCTAAATCCCATTGGGAGAGTCTATTCATTTGGCTCACATTTTCAATTGGGGTTTCCTCTTTAGTCTCTCATTTTATGTTATGGTTTATATGCTAGTTAATGCTTTTGTTTTTGAATAGATTAGTATTACTTGCTAACATATTTCTCATATACAGAAACCACCAAATATTGGCCCCAAAATAGGAGCCCTTCATCTTCAAGCTCTCACATACTTGCTCCACTTGGTACAACACCCCATAAAGGTCATCTATTCACTTTTAACTTGGACAACCTACAATATGGTCTTTGTATACAATTCATTTTTTGTCATTTCATTATATGGTTTGAACAAGCGTGGAAAAAAATCAGATTTTTATTATGAATTTTCTATTCACCAATCTATGTTAAACTAATCAGCAAGGTCACTTTCCTAATACTTTATGAACTAGATGCTATTCGCAAGGTCAGTTTCCTAACACTCACTATAGTACTTGCTATTCAATTGAGATAGACATGGCTCATTAGTTTGTTTGTATTCTCTTTGGATTTTGTTAAAGAAGACAGCTGAATGCTATATGATGAACTAAAAGTTCTGTGGTGTCAACAGGCTTGTACATTTCTTGAGCCAAATTACCAGCCCCAGTGACATTTTTTGTTGTTCAAAAGCGGCACCATACTAGACTATTTGCAAACAACCATGCAGATAGGCATTCTATAGATAGACTTGGGAACATCTTGCCAAGTCTTCAGTACATAATAAAGCAACTGAATTTCATAAATTGCTTTTTTGATAGTCAATTTGTTTAAATATTGCCCATCAAAAATTACTTAGTACATCTCATCTTTTTTCTGCATAGGAGCTTGCAGTTCTGAAGAATCTGATAGCAAAGAATTTGAAGATGATATTGTAGCAAAGGTATATTTGGTGTTCTTTTTAAAGTGAAAATGTGATTGGAAATTTTGTATATTGTCATATTTCACTTGCAAAAAGGTCAAATTGTAAATAGAGGTGAACTTGTATGGATTTAAGTTTCTTCTTCATTATTTATAATGCTCTCGATTCCTCCTTTGTAGCTGTAAAAATACTTGTTTATTTTCACCTTTCTAGATACCCTTTACTAGGTTCTTCAAGATTCTAAAATATCTTGGGCTGACCCCACTCCAGCATGTCCTAACTCCTACTTGGTTTAGAGACCATACTCCTTTTTATATGTGTCTTCCTCTTACTACTCCATCTGCAGGTTGCAAAAAAATCATCCTTCTTCCACCAACAAGTCATTCCATTCAAGAAAGACCATGTCTGATGATATCAACGCACAAAAAAATAGGGAGGCAATTGCTAGACTGCGGTCTAACTTAAAAAGAAAAGGTGATGGAAAATGTTATTGTCCTTGCAAAATGTGTAAGGGCTTAAAGACTCGAAGATATCTAATCACAATAGCTGAGCAACATTGTAGGCAACATGGTCACATTAAAGGCGGAAACGAGTATCGCCCATTGGTATGTATTTTAATAGTTTATAAATTACATGAGACATGATTTGATGATGACATCATGGTCATGGTTAATATAAGGTAATCATTTTCATATAGGTCAACATCCCTGAGTTTCATGTTATGGACCATGACAATTCAGAGAATGCGGATTTCCAAATGAGGGAACATGGAGGTGTGAATATTGATGTAGAAGGTAATGATACCATGGAAGAAGATCAGGATGATCAAAATGATCACGATGATCAAGATGATAATGATGATGATGATGATGCTGATGATGATGCAAAGTTTGATGTACCTTCATTTGAGAAGGCAGAGCAGCCCCTATATGAAGGCTCCAAAACAACTCTTCTTGCCGCTGTATTGCTATTGGTGAACTTGAAGGTAATGAATGGTTCATCCAATGTAGCAATGACACGTATGTTAAGGTATGCCATCTTCTTTCATTATTTTACTCGTAGTTCCCTTACAATTAACATTGGGTTCGTGTAGAAATTAATATTATTTAAATTAAGAAATTATATTTTTGGTCATAGGTTGATAGGTGAGTGTTTGTTACCACCATCAAACATTCTACCTCGCTCATACTGAGAATTATCTGCCATCATGAAAGATATTGGAATGGGGTATCAAACAATAGATGCATGTCCGAACGATCATATTATATATTATAAACAACATGAATTTGCAACACAATGCCCTACTTGTCATATCAGTAGATATCAATCAGATTGATTAACAAAAAAGGTGCCTCGCAAGGTTCTTCGGCATATTCCCATTATTCCATGTCTACAACGATTATTCAAGTGCCATAGCTTGGCACAATTTATGGATTACCATGCACGCAATAGAAGTCAAGATGACATTATGCGAATGCCTGCAGATGGTTTGGCATTTAAGGAAATACAGGAAAAATGGCCACACTTTAAAGAAGAACCTCGTAATCTCAAGCTTTCATTGGCAACAGACGGTGTCAATCCTTATGGAGAGATGAGATCTACTTACTCAGTGTCGCCTATTTTTGTTATCAACAATAACATACCTCCTTGGTTGTCCATAAAGAGAGAGCACATAATGTTGACACTGATTGTTCCAGGTATTTTTTGATTTAGTGGTCATCTAAATTAATTTATTATTACTAATCCATCAAATGGTCAAAATAATTATGTAATGTTTTTGCTCATTCAACTAGGTAAGTACCAAGTCAAAGATATCAACATATATATTGAACCCCTTATCAACGAGGTGGTGGTGTTATGGAATGGGGTTACTATGTATGACATTTGTAGACCAATAGGACAAAGACAATTTCAATTTCATGCAATGCTTGTATGGACAATACACGATGCCCCTGGGCTAACACATTTTTGTGGTATGTTCTCTTCTTGAAACCTCTTTTTTGGTATGTCAAAGTTAACACATTTAATCCAATTATACACGATCTTGTAGGTCTTCAGACAAAGGGTAAATTTGCATGTCCAGTTTGTGGTCCAAAGACGAAATCCCGTCATTCAAAAAGTTTAAGAAAGTAGGTGTTTGATGAGAACAAACACTTTCTGCACAAAAATCATAAGTACCAAATTACAGAAAAACATCTTTTCAATGGTCTAGAAGAGACTACATCAAAGCCACAGAGAATGAAACCTCGCCTATGGAAGTTGGCATACAATAAAATAAATCGTCAAGGTAATGTCATTCCATTTGATGCTTTTTGTTTCAAATTTATATTTCAATATTGTGTTTTGTTTACTAATGATGTGATTGATGGTTGTGAAGGTCGTCAAGACATCAATGTCCAACTTCCAAAAGGACTAAAAATTTATCCTACACAATTTACTAGGTTGCCATACTACAAGCAACTCCCAATTGTGCATTTGTTTGATCCTATGCATATTGGAAAGAATGTAGCAGAGACATTATGGAAAATCTTGGATGGAAGGCATGACAAAGATCAAATTGTCAAAACTTGTAGTGACATTGAAGAATCCAACCATGCAATGAAAAATGGTATTCGACCAAATAAAAATGGAGACCGGATTGATACAAGTGCCCTTAGTTGGATATTGTCAAAGTAGCAGAGCAATGCTATAAAAGAAGTCATAAAAAAAATACAATTTCCCACAGGATTTGCTGCGAACATAAACAATGTCATATCAAATAAAAGTGAATTTGGGCCAGGGTTGAAAGCACACGATTGGCATACATTTATTAAGGTAATTCATGTTATTTTGTATTCACTATATATTTATATACTGCATGTAGTTTCAATTGCATTCTTTTATAAAATATTGACAAGATCATTTTACAAATATTGCAGTATGTTCTACCTCTATCTCTCCCACACCACTTTGCCAACAATGTCAAACAGGTTATATATGATCTTGGAAAATACATGATGTGGTTGTCATCTAAAGAAATCAATAAAGAAGATATAAAATATTGGAAGAGAAAAAATCCTCTTTTGATGTGTGAAATGCAAAAGTGTCTACCTCCAAGTTTTTTCAACGCACAAGAACACTACCTCATACATCAAGTTGAGGAGATTGAATTGTGTGGACCTGTACCAACTAGGTCAATGTGGATGGTTGAGAGGCACTTAAAATTTTTGAAAGGCTTGGTTCGCCAGAGAGCACATCCCGAGGGTTCCATGGTGGAGGGATATATAGTATACTAGACCATGGTGTACATTACTGAATATCTTCCTAAGTTTGCAACAAACATCCATGTAGATCGTATTTGGGATCCCAACTCAATTAACAAATTCGAAAGGGAGTACTTGATGGGCAAAGGTAGATCGAGGAAAGTGAGAGGTAAATCTAAAATTTTATTGTAGTTAATTAATTCATATAAATCTTCAATATAAGTTATTTTAAATTGGCGTATTTATTTGAAACAGGTGGTCAAGAGTGGGATGCAATACATTTGTATATTGTGAACAATCTTGATTGGATGACAGAATGGATTGAATGATGTCAACAAAATGGTTGCTCATTAACATGCGAAGGTGTTGGTTCATTGGTTACAGAAGCTCATCATAATGGAAATTCCAATGTTATGCCGATGGTAGTTGATCTAGTAAATGGTTTAAGAGGTGGAGAGGTAAGTAGAAATTTATTAATGATCATAACTCGACGTATGTTTCGTATCAACTCATGATGCAAATAATTTACACAAACTTCAAAAATTGCAGGTCAGGCACCACAAAACTATGTACTATCATGGCCACAAATTCCACATAAAAAGGTTGGATGACACAAAGAAAACTTGTGATTCTGGGATAATTGCAGTTTTCGAGGTCACCAATATATCATCTAGAAGCGACATACATCCTCAAAAATCTCAAAATCAATACTATGGCATCTTGGATGATATAATTGAGTGTGAATTTAACACCTTCAAAGTAGTTCTATTTGTCGTCAAATGGTACAGGTTACGACTAAATCAAAATGATCCAGATAGAACGGTTATTCAACATGATAATGGATTTACAATGATCAATACAAGGTCGTTTGAGCCAGTTGGAGATGAGACCTATGTTCTTCCAAGCCAATGTGAGCAAGTGTTTTACTCAGAGGTTCCAAATAAACATGGTTGGTCATTTGTTGTTAGAAATGATCCAAGAGGAAGGCCGATAAAGTATAATGTTATGGAAGAAGAAGATATTGAAGATGATGAAGAAGCAGATGATGAAGATCAAGATGATGGTGATGACGATGATGGTGATGGTGATGGTGATGGTGATGATGATGATGATGATGGTGATGATGATGATGATGGCAATCGTGATGATGGCAATGATGAGTGATGATGGCAATGATGATGGTGATGATGATGGTGATGATGGCGATGATGATGATGATGATGATGAAGAAGAAGAAGAAGAAGAAGATAATCAATGACTACAAACGTCATCACCCCTTCTGTTGACGATCTTGCATTCCATATATAAGGTAAATTTGTTCATGTTTATGATGTTGCATATTGTTCATGTTGTCTTCTAAGTTATTTGTAGCATACACGCATCATGTAATTTTTAGCGAACTTAAGATAAATTATTAACATATGTAGGAAATTTGATTATATATTTATTGTGTTCATTTCTAATGATTACAACATATGCTATTTATAGTTACCAATGTTTATGTTGTGTCTGATTATGACCCTTTTTGCAAACAATCAATTGACTACAGGTACATCGTCACCCCTTCTGTTGACATGTTTGCGATGTTGCCTATTGTTCATGTTGTCTTCTAAGTTATTTGTAGCAAATGTGTATCATGTAATTTTTAGCTAACTTAAGGTAAATGATTAACATATTCAGGAAATTTGATTACATATTTATTGTGTTCATTTCTAATGATTACAACATAGGTTATTTATAATTACCAATGTTTATATTGTGTCTGATTGTCACCCTTTTTGCAAACAGTCAATTGACTACAGGAGATTTGACCCGTTTGGCGTGGATTGTGCACAGTGACATGGATCAGCAGGTATAAGTCAATAAATAGACATAATTTTCTTATATTCTTCTTGTTTATCATTGAGAACGTATGTTATAAATAGACATTATATAATCATATAATGTATATATAGACAAAGAAGGTCCGTATAGAAATATAATTGTATAATCACTTTCAACTTACTACATGTTATATATGTCACTTTCACTTTCCATTTGATGGATTGCAGGACCCACCAAATAGGTACTTGTCAGATCTATCTACATCGAATGAGGGAAATGAGGAAATGGTAGATGAAAGCTCTACATGTAGTACGACTAAAAGAGGGAGATCAACTAGAGGTCAAAAGAATAGAAAAAAATTTGATAAAAATAGGCAATTTTTCCTTGCTAATGGGGGGTCATGTTCTTATGATGATGAGACCAAAGGCGACATCAAGGTGCCCTTTCGGTACTCACACATTGAGAAAGAATGGATACCCAATGAGCTACCTCTAATTAACAAAATTTTTTGTGTTAATGAGAGGATATATCTCATTGCTCCATCCTCATTACATGGTTTGGGCCTATTTTCCATGGATGGGATAAAAGTATGTTACAAAAAAGTTGTCGAATTGTTCAAGTATGTCGATCCATGTTACAATTACAATGATTGGATGCAGATTGTTTGATATAAAAAAAGTATGCGTAGGTATGGGGTATCAGCTAATTATATACAACGGAAAGAAAATGATCAAAGTAAAAGATTTGCTATGTACATTGATGGGAGACCAAAAGAAATAGGTAATATTGTAGGTTTTATAAATAGTACGCGATCTGCTTCAACTAGTAAGCAACCCAATTGCATATTTTAGGCGCGTGAGGGGAATGAAGTTTTTGTTTGTGCAATAAAATCAATAAGTGCAGGGGAAGAACTGCTAATTGATTACCATTTAAATCGCATAGATACAAATAATGTTACTATCATGAGGGCTGTAAGTACTATTTACCATTTTGTTAATAAGTTTTTTTTGCTGCCTATTGCTTTCAGTTAGCTGAATTTTTTATGTTTAATCTTTGTGACAGGATGATATGGATCCGACAGATGATAGAGGTCAGCAGGATGCTACTCCCACCCCTTCTTCAGCGAGGGTAAACCTTTTTGAAATTGTACAAATTAGATAGTTGAAAAATGTTATATTATTATGTTATTTTATTTATGGTTTTTGAGTTTTTATGATAGTTTTACTGATATTCTTCTCACAATTTGATGTTCAGGATAAGGGTAAAGCAGTAGTAGTGACCACCGAGCCACTAGCTATGCATTCTGATGAGGCTGATATTGCTGATACTCCCAATTTTATAAAAATGTTGAAAAAAAAAATTAGGAAAATTAATTTAGAAGTAATGAAAATTTTGGATGAGGCAAATATGGAACCCAAGGAGATGAGGAATAGGCTATCAGAATTGAAAGCGCAAGCTCAACGTTATGAAGTAAGCTCCAATGAATATTTAGTTATAATAAAAGTTCAATAAAGATTTATATTTTATAATCTTTTATGTTGTGAAGTAAAATATGTAATATGTGCAAAAATACTTTATTGATGCAATTTTTTTAAAGAGTTGTGAGAAACTTTAACTACTAAATTCTTGTTATACAGGAATTTTTGGGAATTGATCCAGAATATGGTCAAGGACAATGCGGTGAGGGCGGTAGTAGAAAAGTTCTGACTGCCACTGTTAAAATAATCTTTTAGTTGACAAGTTAGAAGGAATTTTTTATTTCAAACATTCAAAACTTCTTAACTCTTACTTTTATTATTTCAGAATGTCTTTGTTAACAATGTATTGTTCAAGTCATCTAGTGTAGGAGACTCCTACGAGGTTGG
Source organism: Cupressus sempervirens (assembly GCA_028749045.1). NCBI lineage: Eukaryota > Viridiplantae > Streptophyta > Pinopsida > Cupressales > Cupressaceae > Cupressus > Cupressus sempervirens. The sequence goes on along the minus strand of CM053784.1, from coordinate 152,790,240 downwards.
CGGATGCCCGTATGAGATTGCCGACTGCAATGTCGGCAACAAGGGGACATCCAACTAGTAAATCCTTGTTTTGCTATATTTGGTTTTGTGTTAATTATGAGTTGATAATATGTACTTTAATCTTGGGATGCATCACATAGTGTATTGTTTTTTTTGTGGTAGGAGATGCACCGTCTGGTACGCCGCCAAATGTGAATCATAGTACATCTATTGGTGGTAATTCACCATCATTTTTTGGAGCTACCCGTGTTTCTAGCACGGGATCTATGGAGAGATCGTTGTTGATTGACGATAATGAATTAATGCCTTTGAAATGTCCTAAGCTTCCAGGTACTTTAAATAATTATTTTTTATATTGTAATAAGGATTTTCTTGCAAGATGTAAACATGATAGGAAGTGGTGAATGCAAGGGCTTTTGATGTGGAGTGATGCCTCATGACCTTTAGTGTGTCGTATTGTGCAAGTTGTTTAATTATTCTGGAATTCCTTTTTATTAGGGGTTTGGTAGGATCATCTAAATTATCAATGACCTTTTGTCTATACCAGTAATTCTCTAGTTTAGGAATTTGGTACATTGCAATTTCATGCTTTGAGTAGAAGATACTAACTAATTTTTCTACAGAGAACCAAAAGTGGGAGTCTTCTTTCATATGATTCATTTTAATGGTTTTTACTATTAATTATCCCATGACATTTTTTGCAGGAAACGATACATTTTATAGGAGACTTTATGACCTCACGCTACGAAGATTCGGGCCCACCATACGTACTAGGTTGTTGTACATCATAACTGAACTAATTTTATCCCACTATTTTTTTTCATATCATTAATTGGTGCAACATTTTTCCTTTCATTTGAGTCTTTTCTTATACTAGCTATATCTAACAATTTTGTGTTTTTTCTTAAAAGGTGGAACTACCAATCTCAAAAATTAAAAGATGGGCTCATCAAAGATATAGAGCATGAGTTTGGTAGTAATATTTTTGATCATAAGAAATTGTTACAAAAAGCTGCCAGACATCTCAAGGTTGTGAGGGACACACATAGAAAGAGCCTCGTCCACAACCTGAAGTACAAGCGTCCTCCCTTTGTTTTAGCGAGGGACTGGAATGAGTTCATTTTGGATGCAAAGGAGAAAGGGCAACGTCTGCCAGAAGAAAGTGCACCAGAAAATCCAAAAAGATATGCAATAGTATTAACTACTAGTACATTAATGAGAAAATTTAGGGTTCAACTTCAGTATCAACAATTTCAACTAGCTCAATTTAATCTATCTATTGATGAAAGGTATGTAAGTCATATGCTGACACAATTGCTTATAAATCTCAATCTCAATCTGGGCATAAATCCTACATAAGATATATTGACAAAATGAAGCCCTTTATTCATATTTAGTGACAAATTTTAGAGCCTATGTCTCCTATGGGTTCTTTTCTCAAATTTTATCTTCGCTGAACTCAAACTCTAATTCAACTAAGAAATTCCTACTCAAAGTTGTGACAATTGAATCTTGTGATATGATGTACCATGTTAGATTTTGAGTCATAAAAATAGGCAACGCCTTGACCACTATACTTGTTGACTTTCCCTTTCTTTTACAATAATTGCTCGCTATCTTGAGTTTCCTATCCCCTGTTTTCTTTTGGGTCATGTGTGCATCAAATCTGCACTTAATCTGCATGTAAATCCTGATGAAATCCATCATTGAAGATATCAAATCCCATATTCCATAGTATTATGTTAACTATGATAATAGTATATAATGTTTTCATTAGTGATTGTTATTTTATACTGCCATCAATTCCATTTTGTGCTTTGTTGCATATCAAAAAAGAAGTGCATATACACTATACATCAGATTTAAGTGTGAAGCATCACAAAATCTAATCTCTATCTTCAGATAACAATGTAGTCTGAGAATCCTAAAGAATTTAAAGCTGAGCATCTCCACCACATCTAAAATCCATTCTTCTTTTTTAGTATTTTTTGTTGCTGCTGAAGCTTTGATCACATGGATTATGTGTCTATACCCAACCAATAGATTATCCTTTTTAGGGAATCCCTGCTTTTTCTCCTATGGAAACTATAAAGATGGAAACTAATTAAGAGATTTTTCCTGATATCACCCTACTTCCAATCTTTCTCTTCTGTTCCTTAGCTCTTTGCAAGCTCACAAAAGGCATATTAGCTTTGGTAACATGTTAATTATTTGTGTGTAGACTAATTCAAACACATATATCAGTGAAGTAAAGAGACAAAGTACCAAGCCTAACACATCTACCTTGGGGGAGCACTCTTAAAATACAACATAATGTACAACAAAATTCACAGTGTGTACAAATGACTTTTCATGTGATTTGAACCTTCACCTGCACCTCTTGTTCCTTCACATTCTCATCCTTTTGAATTCAATATTTCTCGTTATGCTGTTTTGTCAAAATCCCTAAAACAGGAGTTATTTCTCCAACATACTACCATGCATAATCCTCAATTTTGGTATTTAAATTTTATTATTGTAAATATGAAAGGTATGCAATTCATATGCTGACACAATTGCTTATAAATCTCAATCTCAATCTGGGCATAAATCGTACATAAGATATATTGACAAATGAAGCTTCTAATATGTTCTCTCTGTGACCAAAGGCACTCACCCTTATAAAACCTTCACTTTGTGGGTCCAAACCCACTTCCTGGAGTTGTAACTATATGTGCTTTCTCAAGGATCTCAGTAAAAATATCCCATGAATTTTGACCAGGAAATCGAACCCATACATATGGCGCATTTTTTCCTCCAAAGACGTCAAATCCAAGTGAAGTAAATGTTTCCACAATGATTCTAGTATTCTCTTTATATCATCTAACATATTTCAAAATTTTCATAGGTTGTAGGACACATCAAAGGCAACAAAGGCGAGGTTGGAAAAGGTTGGGCAGCACAAACTTGGCTCTGGGGGATATTCGAAAATCAAAGCACGCGTTGTAAGTAGCAATAAATGAATTGCAAAGAAAAATTATTTATAAAATGCAAATAATTTTGTTAATTAATAAAAAAATGCAGGGCATTGATTTTAATCTAGAGGCCATAGAAGAACACAAAAAAATTGCCTTCAAGCAAGGCTATGCAGTGGTGGCTGAACGCCTACGGTAAGCTTCCATTGCCCCAACCGAAAAGTCTCCTGCATCATGTGCACAGGTAAATATGCCAAAAAATATATTAGAAATTGAATACTTGAGCAACAATTTATTTGATAATAATGTGCATGACATTGCAATGCAGCCTGTTAATCCTGACACAGATCATACGCAGCATCATGAAGCCCCTGATGTGCATCGTACCGTCGATGGAGGAGCTCATTTGTTATTTAAAACTAATTATGTAATTATTAATAAAATTTAACATCTTTAATTGAACATGGTATAACCTTTTTGTGTTGACGATATAGAATCATGTCGTGCTGAACGAGTGCCAAAGGATGTTCAGACTGATCAATAGGTAGATCATGTGGCACATCCAGGTAAAGAAAATCTATGCTTTGTTCTTTTAAATTAATTTTTTGATTTATAGTTCTTTTGCTTAAATAAAAACTCATATTCACTAATATAAAATGGTGGGAATTTAACCTCATGAAGTACTTGTTATTGCAGCGGACCCCCCTTTGGTGCAGTGGCCTCATGGTGTTCCTGAACAGATGAGGAGGAGACATGTGTTAGAACCAGTAGAGGAGGGGGATCCTAATGAGGACATTGATATTCCTCTTAGAAATCTTATGAAAAAAAGAAACGGCAAGAAAGCAAAAAAGAGATGATTATTCATGAATGACTTACTCTTGAATATTGTTAATGAATATTGTGTTAATGAATTATTCATGAATGACTTACTCTTGAATGTTGCATGTTAATGAATTATTCGTCAATGTTGTGTGTTTATGAATTTTATGTGTTAATGAATGTTATCATGTGATTATAATGATTGAATGTTCTATTTCAAAAATGGATGAATTGAATGTTATTAAATGTTAATGGGGAATTTAGAGTGATGTTAGGGGGGGGGGGGGGAGGGGCCAAATGAGCTTCCACCTTCACGTGGTTGGCCCTATTAAGTAGAGAATATTTAACTATTCTCGAAACCAAGTGAAGCTCAAACTTTAAAGATAAGCTTATAGTTAATAGTAACAACCAATTAGCAAGTCAAAATGAAGTTCTTCATTACAGGTACCTTTTTAGTTTTTAAAGCACGATATCATGTTTTAATATTGTATAGTTTTTTTCTCTTAAGTTAAAGTATTCTTTTACTATAACAACATAATTTATGACCATTTTAGTAACTATTCTAACATCGCTTTATGACAAATCCTGTTTCTTAGATGTTGAGCATGGCTGCAGTTGTGCAATTGGCATTTTAGAGTAATGGTGTGGTTTATGGGGACATAGGAACATCACCACTTTATGTGTATGCGAGTACTTTTCCTGATGGCATCAAACATCCTAATGAAATTCTTGGGGCTTTGTCTTTGATCATATATTCTCTCACTCTTTTTCCCCTCATCAAATACGTCTTCATTGTATTGTGGGCCAATGATAATGGAGATGGTAAGATTATAACAGCTCTAGTTTCACTTTGTTTTTAGGTCAAAGTTTGATCTTTTTGATGTGAAAACATGTGTTCTAAGTTTAAAGGGGCGATTTCTTTTGCAAGTGGAATGTTTTCTCTTTATTCTTTGATTTGCCACCATGCAAATGTCAGCATGATACCCAATCACTAGGAAGAAGACAGGAAACTCTCCTCATATACACTTGAAGTTGCAGGTAGACAGCCCAATAGAGCCATTAGGATAAAGGAAGCTCTTGAACAAAGTAACTTTGCCAAGAGATGTTTGTTAATACTAGCCCTTGTGGGGACTTGTATGGTTATAGATGGCATCCTCACCCCTTGCATCTCTGGTACATATTATTGTTTTTACAATATGTAATTCTTTTTGTTGTTATTTTTCAATATATTGTATGCTTGTTATATCAATGTTTCAATAGTGTGATCTATTATCATATGTTAGAAATCAAACGATCTCGAAGTCTACTTAATTCACAATAAATCCCTTGGATTGTACAAAATTTGTTAACTTTTCCCTTTCATTTGTTCAAGTAGTTTCACTAACACTTAATTTGTTGATATATTTTAGTTCTTTCAACAGTGGAGGGAATCAAAAGGGTGGACAAGTCACTCAACCAAGGTGAGTTTTTGGCATTTGCTCACATTATAATATTTGAGATGGGTAGGAAGGTTATGGTGAGCAGAAAACATGAACACGAAATTAGATTGATAAACTAATGACATTTCATTCTTTGTCCTATTCCTCAATTTCATGCTTGGGTTTTATAACCCCAATTGATCTTCCTTAAAACATTATTCCATTTCTTTTATGAATTCTGAAGTCAGGAATCTCTGAAATTGTAATGACTTTGCAAGGTATCCCAGCAAATCTGAAATTCACATTCTTTTTTTTCTATCTTAAAGTCTTGCCTGTAGGAAATTGTGATCTTGTGTTGAATACACATGTTAACCTGCGAATTTATTTGACTTTCTCTTTGGACTTGATTTTGGTGTAATCTTAGAACCCATATTGTTGTACTCAAATTTTGAAGGCGCGCTGGAGATGGCATAGCTGTGAAATGCCTGTGTTTGGAAAGTTGTTTGGTTTTTATCTTGATTGATGAATAGTTTGCTGTCATTATGTGGATAATGGCTTCGGTTACGGGCATCTTATCTTTCCAAAAGTTGTCATACCTAATGACCTGAGAACATCCTAAAATTTTGACGTGTTATATCTGATTTGGAGGGGGAAGAAGTACAAACGATTCAAAAGGTTGTCTAGAATGAGAGAGTAGTGTGCTTCCATAGTTTTCATCTGTCTTATTTTTGTATATTGGAATGACTTGAATATTTTTAAATGCAGGAAGAACTGCACCAAAAAGAACATAAAAACTAGGATGAATTTTGAAGATTGCTGGAGGATCATAAAGCAACTGGCCTGCTTACAACAAAGACACACTTCATTTGAAGCAGGCTCTTTGCTTTATGATCCTCTAGTTCTTTGATAAAGCAAAGAACTGGAGGATCATAAAGCAAAGAGCCTGCTTCAAATACATCTGGTTCACCACCCAAGGATTTGTTTGAAGATGTTGCAGAAGGGATGAAAAAGAAGGTAAGAAAGTTGCATATATTTTAATGATTTGATTGCAGGATTTAATTGCACTTTCACAATCAGGCTTGCAATCATTATTACTCAAGGCAATGTATGTTTGATTCCTTTGATGTAACCATTTTTTGAATATGTATCTTTGGCAGTACTAGGAGGACAAATCAAACATAAAAGATGCTATGGAGTCGGGAAAGGTGTGCCTTTTGTGCTTTAAGATTTTCCATTGGATGTAAAATATATTGTAATATTTTTGATGTAATGATTGTAGCTCGCAGTAACATCAGCATGGACTCTTGAGAAGTTCAAAGCCTCCATTGGGGAACTATATGATTTGGCTACTGCATCTGAAACAAATCTTAAGGTTTGTTCTGGTTACATTTCTAGATTTTTTGTCTCAGCTATAGAAGACTTCACAATAAAAGTATTTAGTATTTGCCTTTGAACAATGTTGTCACATATTGTTATGTTCCTAGTAACTACTATTTATACAAACAAGGATCTTATCCTTATGTTCCATATGACTCTAGTTCCTAACTGATTCGATCATTGTATCAACTATATTATGTTTTGACTCATTTGCATTGGTAAGTAGTTGCTGGAAGTGAATCGCTATCACAAATGCATTAGTCTATTCTCATTAGTGGATAATGGATTTTTATTAGGTTAAACTGAAACAATTGCAAATGTTGAAAGTAATGCAAGTTTTTTTGGGATATATGATTTTGTTACGTCTTACTGACATCCTGCGTATTGCTTGCAGCTTGTGTTTGAAGAAGTGATTGAACAAGTAAAGGAAAAGGAAGAGAAAGAAGCAAAAAGGAGGGAAAGGCTGGCAGATGATTTCACGGCTTTTCTTTATTCTCTGAAGGTTTACATTATTCATTTTGGAAAAATCCTTCTAATGCAGTCTCTTTTTCCTCTACTACTTTTACACCTGGAGTAAAATTTCATAGAGTTTTGTACATTAAAAATTCTGAATATGAATGAATTTCTATTCTTATCATAAACTAATTTCTATCTATGTAACGATAAGTTAGTTATATATTGTTTTTCCATTTTAGGAAATTGTTGCTTCCTCAGAATGGGAGGATTGCATACCTTTTCTCAAAGATGCGGAAGCATACAGGTAAAAGAGCCACTATCAGGAATTAATCTTATTGTGAGTAATTAAAGGTAGTTATCATGTACCTTACACTAGTAGTAGCTATAAATATATTGGATATGAATATTCAGGGCAATTAGTGATGAAAGCTTCTCTTGGGAGATATCTGATAAGTACATTGCAAATCTTCACGAAAAGGTTAAGGAAAACAAGTGCAAACGAGATGAAGAAGAGGTACATGACCTGATTATCATTTCCACTTTCATATCTAATTTTGTCAAGATCTAATTGTTGTTTAAATAACTTTTGAAAGCATATTTGGGTGAGTTTTGTACTGAGAATGCAAATTAGACCTCCTTATGAAGATAATTGTATTACTAACAAGTTATTTTAACTACTTTTACAAACTAGCTATTAGAAGTTAAATTGTTGCAAACTAGCCTTTATCAAGATTTGATATGACCTAGATGAGATGAGTTAGGGTTAGTAGACTAACCAACATGAAAAATCCAAAAGAAATACAAAATTTGTCAACAACAATCTTGACATTCTCTATGTATATCCTAAACAAATGTGCTATCATCAAATGCACTTAACAATGATGTCAGCCATTCCAATATGCATGCAATTTTAATGTTAAATGAAGATAATTCTAATGTAACAATCAATCATTCTAGCAATTCTTTTGTCCACAACTTCTTCCAGGCTAAAATATCTTCCTCTGTAATTAACTTTCGAATGCCTCCATAAAATCCTTCAACCTCACCTCTTGCTTCATGATGACGTTTCCTATTGATTGGAGCACGTCTCCATCAAGAACCAGAGGTATATTGATGAAGAGATATTGAATCTTATTAATATGACAACTAACTTGATAACATTAATATACATTATGGATGAAGAGATATTGAATCTTATTATGGACCTTATCCTTGGTGGCTATGAAACGACATCTAACTTGATAGCATTAATTTTGAAGTTTCTAACTGAATGCCCTAAGGCATTGGAGCATTATTAAAGAAAACATCAAGGGATAATATTTGAATTTTGGATATTTGTAAATTATGTTGGTTTTAGACAATTATAGTTATGGTTATATATGCGCTCTTATGATGATGTGATTAGGACTATAAGTTTTTTTGTCACGTTTATCTGTTCGAAAAATAGATGAAATTATTGGCTTTCATTCCTGATAAATAATTATTTCCTAATTTTATTCTTCCCTGCAGGAACCAAAATTTAGACGCACTATGCCAATTATTGAAAAGCCTTTTCTCTCATAGGAGCCTTCTAAACTCCACAAAATTTGAGTTGTAAAGCATAATTGCTCGGTGGAAACAGGATATCATGCACATTTCTTCCTCCTTCCCATTGTTTTGTATAAAATAAATCATTTGACGAACGAAAAAATGGTGTGGAGGAAGAAATGTGCATGATACCTTGACTCTCATGCATCAAGAAATTACGCTTTATAATCAAGTTTTGTGTAGTTTTGAACGCTCCTATGAGAGCAAAGCTTTCAAAAAAAATGGGATAGCGCGTCTCAATTGCGACACATTTTGGTCTCAATTGCGACCAATATTCGTTGCAATTGAGACACCAAATTGGCAACCTTTTAGGTCACGATTATAGCACCGACATCGAAAGCTAAGCGTCTTTGGTTGGAATTTTGACGAAAAATTGGGCAAGTTTACGTCGAAATTGAGAAAATAACAGTTTACGTTGACTAGAGTATGCGACGAAATTTGTGTCGATAAATCCACGTTTATGTAGTCAAAATTCTGACGCAAAATGAATGTGGCAGAAAACCAACCAAATTTGTGCGACGATGACTTTGGTCACTTTAGCGACGTACTCTTGTCGAAATTGAGACCTTTTTGCGTCGCAAATTAAGCCTAAATTTAGTAGTGACATAGGATAGTGATGACTGAATTTCCATGCCCTCCAAATTTTGTGGTTGTAACATTTATACCAATTTCATTTGTGGGATACACACTCTTTAAATACTCCAAGCAATTCCTGAGTGCAGACGTTTCAATTCCTTAGTGTCAAAACTTGAATATATTTCATGCTTATCATTTCCTCTAACAATTCTTACGTAAAACATCATTAAAATAATTGTTCCCTTTGACAGCGTCAAAGAGTGTATATATACAATATTTTTGAAGTTGTTTTGTGCTAAATGAACCTTTTGTGATCAAGTCTTGTAAATATCTTGGTTGGTACAACTGCAAATTTCTTACTGGCTTTGTACTAGTACCCAAGATTAATATTGATGACATTAGTAGAATTCCAAGTTTTTCTCTTGTATTCCTATTAATTGTACTTGATTGTCGAATATGTTAAAGAAGAAACAAATGCCAGTTAATTTACAAACTGTAACTGACCTGAATTTCTTGATGTATTTTTTAAATGTTGAGATGCATATACTAAGAATTTTTTGTTGCTGCAGGCCAAGCCACAGCTGACAGACAGGTCAAAGCTTCCAACTATTGTGGATCCTATGATTGAAGAATTGCTGAACTTGAAATATCTTCAGCAAGTAAGTTGCATGCAAAATATTTCTTTTGAAGGGAATTGACATTATTTTTAAAAATACATTCAGTTTATACAATTTTACTCATGTTTTGGTGGATAAAAACTTAGCGTTCTTCCACATTTCTTGCCCATTTTATTGCATATCTGAAATAAGACACAATCTTGCCATTTTCCAATAGCTAAATGTCTTTAACTGTGTTTGGAATTTGGCATAAAATGTATTTTTTAGGTTAGATTGTTAGCTAGTTCTGGTTGATCGCCATTTGAAAATTAGAGGTGCTAATCCTTTCATTGAAGATAAAATTTATAGTGCACTACATATCATCACACTTACCCAAAAAAGTTGAGCCAAACATTTGATTATCTAGATTGAAAGTCATTGTCCACTTCATAATCTTAGCAAGAAGAACACCATAAGTGCTTGTGAACCAAGTATTTATGATGAAGCAAGAAGGAAAGAAAAATGAAAAAATGTGTTGAGTCAAGAGATAGACATTGGAAAGAAAGCCATTGATTATAAAAAGTATTAAGATCAAGTTTAAAAATAATGTTTTAATTAACAAGCACAAAGCAAGATTAGTAGCTAAAGAGCAACAAATTTTCCTTGTACATCTGTGCACTATCTCCATGATTCCATGTTTGGTCCTTAGCCTCTTTGCAATAACCACATGATCGATGATTTCCAAATAGTGCTAACATACTATGTGGAAAGGCCCTTTCTAGATCATATTTCAATGCAACAATTTATCAAATGATGGCGCTTTGAGGGGACAATGATCATCTTCAACCATGTGACTTTGGCTCATTGCTTCAAATTTGTTAGAGGATATAGAAACTTACTGATTGTAAACAACAGGTATGTTCTTAGAAAAAAAAACCCATACTCATTGTAAACAGTAGGTGTGGACTTAATGCATATTTCATGAGTTGTGGTTCATAAAAACCCATACTCATCAGCTTGAATTGTTTGTTTAATACCCAATGTATTGAGGTGACACTTACAATTTGAATTCATAACAACCATTTCTCATCAACTTAAATTGTTTGTTTAGTACCCATTGCATTGATGTGACACTTACAAGGTTGAAGTATTGCAACTTCCTCGAAGGTCTGCCTACTCAATTTCATGATGATCCAACTTTCCTTGATCTTTTGGAGAATGATGCAGGAGAATCAAGGTCAAGCTTGAAGGCATGAGAAGACATTAAGGTCTCAAGATAACCAACATGACCATGTTAGAACAGTTGATGTAATGAGACCCTGTGAAGGTCCTTTTTGATATGTTTGTAATCATTTTAGTTACATTTGAAAATATTAATTAACAAAAACCATATGTGCATATATAAACATTAATCACAAAATGTCCAATTTATTTGTGGGTATATTTTCCTGTGGAGAAAGACCACACCTGACAATATGAATCTAGAAGAAAATAATGAGACAATGGCTGCATTATGGGCTCAACTTCGAAGAAAACCTGATAATTGTTATTGTCCTTGCAAAAAGTTTAAGGGTTTAAAGAATCGAAGAATTCTAATCACAACAGCCTAGAGTCATTGTAGGCAATATGGTCATGTTGAAGGGGGCCACGATTTTTGTCCATTGCTGAATGTGGATTTCCTACTGGAGGAACATGGAGGTGTGAATATCCAAGTTGAGGATAACACTCCCATGGAAGAAGATGATAATGTGCTAGAGGACATGATTGAAGAAGATGGTAGTGGGGAAACTGATGAAGAGGCTCACAATGATGGTACTAGCGAATTTGATAATAATGATGAAGATGGTCTTGATATACCTTTACTTGAGAAGGCACACGAGCCCTTATACCCAGGCTCCCAAACAACTCTACTGTTGGCTATAGTGTTGTTGGTGAACTTAAAGGTTATGAATAGCATATCCAATGTAGCAATGCCACGTATGCTAAGGTATCTCATTTTTTTCATCTTCAAGGTTAGTATACAATTACTATTCATTATATTAACAATGCATATTTGTTGTTGTAGGTTGATTAGTGAGTTTTTGTTACCACCATCAAACATTTTGCCTCGTTCGTACCGAGAATTATCTAACATTATGGATCAGATTGGAATGAAGTATCAGACAATACATGCATGTCCCAATGATCACATTCTATATCATAAACAACATGAATTTGCAACAGAATGTCCTGATTGTCATGTTAGTAGGTATCGGTCAGATCAAATAACAAAAAAAGTGCCTCACAAGGTTCTTCAGTACATTCCCATTATTCCACGTTTGGAACGGTTATTCAGGTGCGCTAGCTTGGCACAATTTATGGATTACCATGCACGCAATAGAAGTCAGGATGACATTATTCGAATGCCTGCCGATGGTTCTGCATTTAAAGAGATAGAAGAAACATGGTCACACTTTAAAGAAGAACCTCATAATTTGAAACTTTCATTGGCGGTGGATGGTGTCAATCCATATGGAGATATGAGATCTGTTTACTCAGTATGGCCTATTTTTGTTATTAACAATAACATTCCTCCTTGGATGTCCATAAAGAGGGAGCACATAATGTTGTCAATGATTGTGCCAGGTATTTTTTTTTTATAGTTATCTAAATTAATTTATAAATAGTGCATGAAAATGGTTATAATAATTACATAATGTTTATGTTCATTCAATTGCTAGGTAAATACCAAGTTAAAGATATGAACGTGTATATTGAGACCCTAATTGAAAAGTTGTTGAAGTTATGGAATGACATCACTATGTATGACATCTCTAGACCGATAGGACATCGACAATTTCAATTCCATGCAATGCTTGTATGGACAATACATGATGCCCCTGGGTTAACTCACTTTTGCGGTATGTTATATTGTTAAGATCACATATTTTGGGTCTGTTATAGTGCTTACACATTACTATCAAATGCTTAAGTTGTGCATGATAATTGTACATGATCCAATTATACATGATCTTTAAGGTCTTCAAACAAAGGGAAAATTTGCATGTCCAGTTTGTGGTCCGAAGATGAAATGTCATCATTCGAGAAGTTTAGGAAAGCAGGTGCTTGATGAGTTTAGACACTTTCTCTACAATAATCATAGGTGTCGAATTGCCAAAAAACATTTTTTCAATGGGAAAGAAGAGACATCATCAAGGTCATGAAGAATGACACCTCATTTATGGAAGTTGGAATATGATCGACTAAATCATCGAGGTAATGTCCAATTTGTCATCCAAAGTTTACAATTTGTATTTCAATATTGTCTTATATTTACTAATGCTGTAACTGATGCTCGTGAAGGTCGTCAAGGCATCAATGACCAACTTCCTAGAGGAATGAAAAGTTATCCTACTCAACTTAGTAGGTTACCATACTACAAGGATCTCCCAATCATGCATTTGTTTGATGCTATGCATATTGGAAAGAATGTAACATAGACACTATGGAAAATGTTGGATGGAAGGCGTGATAGAGAACAAATTGCTAAAATTTGTACTGACATTCATGAATCTAATCATGCACTAAAAGTTTTCATTGAATCAAATAGGAATGGAGAGTGCATAAATACAAGTGCCCTTCCTTGGTTATCAACGGAGCACAAAGTGATGCATTAAAAGAAGTCATAAAAAAAAAAAAAAATTCCAACAGGATTTGCTGCAAATATAAGCACTCTTCTATCAAAGAAAGGTGATTTTGGGCCAGGGTTGAAGACACATGATTGGCATACCTTCCTCAAGGTAAGTCATGTTTTCTATTTATAGTATATTTGTAAGATTGAATGTAGTACCAGTTGCATTATTTAATAATATATTAAAATGATCATTTTTTAATGATTGCAGTTCATCCTACCTCTATCTCTTTCACAACAGTTTGACAACAGTATTAAAAAAGTTATATATGATCTTGGAAAATACATGAGGCTAGAAGAGTGTTTTTTCTTAGATTTGTAGCTTTTTATCTGAAATCTATTGTATAATTTTATTTGAAATCTCCTCTATGTGTTTTTGCGTGTTGAATCTCATTTAGGTGGTTATCATCTAAAGAAATTGATAAAAAAGATATAAAATATTGGAAGAGAAAAATTCCACAGCTTATGTGTGAAATGCAAAAGTGTTTACCTCCAACGTTTTTCAATGCTCAAGAACACTACCTCATACATCAAGTTGAGGAGATTGAATTGTGTGGACCTGTACAAGCTAGATCAATGTGGATGGTTTAGAGGCATTTGAAATTTATGAAGGGCTTGGTTCGACAAAGAGCACGTCCTAAGGGTTCTATGATAGAGGGATATATGATATACCAGACCATGGTGTATATCAGTGAATATCTTTCGAATTTTGCAGCAGGTATCCATCTAGATCGCATTTGGGATCCCAACTGTAATGACAAATTCAAAGGGGAGTACCTGACGAGGAAAGGTAGATTGAGGAGGGTGAGAGGTAATTATAAGTTTTTTTTTGTAATTTAACAATTCTTATCCATGATCAATATATATGAGTTGTTTCTAACTGGTGTAATTGTCTTCTTTATAGTTGGTCGTGAGTGGCATGCACTACACTTGTATATTGCAAACAATCTTGATTGGATGCCAGTGTGGATTGAACAGTCTCAAGAAAATGGTTGCTCATGAACATGGGATGGTGTTGCATCATTGGTTAAAGAAGCTCATCGTAATGGAGATCTCAATGTTACACCAATGGTACTTGATCTAATATATGGCTTAAGAGATACAAAGGTATGAATAAGATTACTAATCATGAGACATAAGTTTAATATCAACTCATAGATCAATGAGAAGATTCTTGACATGTTTGAATAATTGCAGGTCAAACAACACAAAGATATGTACTACCATGGCTATAAATTCCACACAAAAAAGTTAGATGAAATGAAGAAAACGTGTGATTTCGGGATAAGTGTTGTCTTCGCGGTCACCAATATTTCATCTAGAACTAACATACATCCTCGACAATCTAAAAATCAATATTATGGAATTTTGCATGATATACTTGAGTGCGACTTTAATTCATTCAAAATAGTTCTATTTGTCGTCAAATGGTTTAAGTTACAACTGAATCGAAATGATCTTGATAGGACTGTTATTGAACACGACAGTGGATTTACTATGATTAATACAAGGTCATTTGAGCCAGTCAGAGATGAGCCCTATGTTCTTCCAAGTCAATGCGAGCAAGTGTTTTATTTTGGTGTTCCAGACAAACCAGGTTGGTCATTTGTTGTTAGACATGACCCAAGAGGAAGGCCAGTAAAGTATAATGTGATCAAAGAAGAAGATATTGAAGAAGCACAAGAGGAAGTAAATGATTATCAGGAACAATAGTTACCCAGTAATGAAGAAGAAGAAGATGGTGATGATTTTGGTCATGCTAATGATAATGGTGATAATGATGATGATGATGCTGATAACGATCATGATCATGGTGATGAAGATGGTGATGATCATGGTGATGATGGTCATGATGATGATAGTGATCAAGAGGATGATGATGGTGATGAAGATGGTGGTGGTGACGACGACGATCAAAGTGATGAGTACGATGATGGTGATGATGATGATGATGATGATGATTTTGATGATGATGACATGGATGACGATCATGATGATCAATGAAATCTTCAGGTACGATCAATGTCAACTATGATGGGGTCTTGTATGACCAAATATTTCTTTCCAAACCATATGTGCACATATAAACATTAAGTAGAACATGCCAAATATTTTTTTAGATATAAACATTAGTTACGCTAAGTTTTTAACTTAAGACAAATGATTTACATATACAATCTACTTTATTATTAATATTTTTTTTGGTAAGTCTATTACTTTAATTTCACTACTGATTTCTAAGACTTACTAATTTTTTTCACAAGGCAATATGGATGCACCATGTCAGACACCTTCAGTAGGGGTAAACATTAATTATTGTAAATTTTAATTTTAATATAATAACAAATGTCCTATTATTATGTTCTTTTCTTTATGGCTTTGGAGTTATTTTGATGAAAGTATACGAATATTTGATGTCACAACTGATAGGAAAAAGCTACAATGATCGCTGATCAAATGCAATCTGAAATACAGGCGTCATATCTACATGACATTGGCCTTAGTACTGACCCTGTATTCATCACCCAACAAATTACACAAAGATACACTGATGAGCTTGTTCAAATTATCATCAAGGGTGACAGAAGTGAGGAGAAAGAGGCACTGAGAATAGAATTGGACCGTAGAATCCAATCTTTGAAAGTAAGTAGTAATTCAACTATAGCAGTAATAGAAGTTCAATAGATATTAATATTTTATAGTATCTTATGGATCATGATCTCTAATTTTATGTGTGCTTGTATAGACATATGTTCTAGTTATGACATCACATGCTGAACATGGTCAGGGTTGTTTCACAGTACCTTCATGTAAGTAACACTTTGTTTGTTTTGATCAACATTATAACACTTACCTTTTTTTTTGTCGACGATTCTCACTAGTATCCCATTTGATCTTTATCCATTGCAAAAATCTTTGCTAACAATATTCTATTCTTCAGCTCATGATGAAGTGTGGACTCCTCCTTCAGTTGGTGGTCCACTATTGTCTGCTGCATTGTCAGCAACAAGGACCATGCAAACATCATCGTCTATGCCCAGTAGAACTGGTAAAACCTTGTTTTACTATATTTTGTAATGTGGTATATTTTGTAATGTCTTTCTACAAGTTGATCAACAATGAAGTAGCACATTAGTGCTTAAATGATGTCTATAGAAGCTTGCATACACACAAACACATGCATACACACACCACGCATACATACATACATGCATACATACATATATATATATATATATATATATATATATTATATACACATAGAGAGACATGGACATAGGCAGGGAGGTAGACCAACAGAGAGCAGTACTAAAATTGTCATTTAATTGTTATGATGTTTTAGTTGATAGAGCAACAGAGAGCAGTACTACTGAAGCTGATCCATTTCCTGGAGTAGTTCATGTGATTAGTACTGGTTTGTATGAAGGGACATTGTTGCTGAATAAGAAAACTATGTTTCAATTAAGAGAATGAAAGCTTCTAGGTGCTTTAAAATTGATATTTTTTAAAGTGTAAATTTAGTTTACTTTTACATTACTCATTTTGGACTGATAAATCCTTTATGTTTTTGTAGGTAATAGTGTTTTCTTTGAACATATTTTTCATATGACATTGAGACTGTTTGGACCCACCATACGTAAAAGGTACGTAGTTTCATATCACTGCTACATAATTTTTATTTTCTTCTATTTATTGTAATATATTAAAGTTATTGATCTAACAATCTATTTGTTTTTAAAAAGTTGGAATTTACAAGTTGGGCAATTAAAAAATTAGCTGATTGCATCCATTGAGGAGAAATTTGGGAAAAACATTTTTGACACTGGCCTACTTCTGAAAAGAGCAGCAAAGCATATAAAGACTGTGAGGGATCAATATAGAAGGGGTCTTAAGGATAACCCAAAGTACGACCGTCCTCCTATGATTCCACCAATGGAGTGGAATGAAATAATAGAAGATGCAAAGGAGAAAAGGCTATGTGAAGATAGAGATAATGAAGCAGCACAGGGCAAAAAGAGGTATGTCACTATAGTATTAAGTACATTGTAATCATGCACCAATTATTGATATTTGTAAATATATAATCTAAGATGTTTGAAATTGTTCATAGATTGCAAGACACATCCGTGGCTACAAAAGCGAGAATAGAAAAGGTTGGCCAACACAAACTTGGCTCTGGTGGCTATATGAATCTGCAGTCTCAATTTGTAAGTAGAGCAATGAATTTTGTTTTTTTTTTTTTAATATAATGTTGCAAACAGTTTTCTTTAATGAAACCATACATGGAAAATTGACGTTATCAAGAAAAAACCACAGGGCACAGATTTCAATGTGGAGGTCACAGATGAAGATAGAAAAATTGCCTTGAAGGAAGGCCGTAAAGTTGTGGTTGCACGCCTACGTGAAGAATCTGTAAGCCTTTCCCAAGAATCTAGTGCACCAAATGATATCTCACAGGTAAATTGGTCAGATGAAAAGTAAATGAAATTAAATAGTTGAGAAGATTCTTTTTTGGTATTAGTTTTAAACGTAAATTGACTACATAACAATATGTATAACATTTTATTGCAACCTTCATATCCTACCACGAAACCTGCTCCTGACGAAGGCCATGATGTGCATTATAGTGGTGGAGGTAATAATTTGCTATTGGAAATTAATTATGCAATTATGAATAAAATTTAACATCTTCAATTGGAATTTGACGTGTATCCTTTTTTTGAATATTTCAGAGCATGTTGAACATCATGCTGAAGGACTAGACCATGTTCCAAGTGTTCAAAATGTTGACGTGGTGACAGATCAAAATGTTAATGTACATGATGTGGCATTGTTAGGTAATAAAAATGCATTTTATGTTGTACTCGTACTTAATTACAAACTTGTAACAATTAGAAAAAGAAAAAGAGTATGCCAATTTATCGCATTCACTTGTTCTTGCAACAGAGCCCCCTTTAGTGCAGCAACCTCCTGCTCCTCTAAAGAGAAGGAGCCATCATAATTTGACATTACACATGCCAGAAGAGGAGGAGAATGAAGCAGATATGGATGTCCCTATGAGCGCTTTTCTTAAGAGAGCTCAGAAAAACAAAAAAAAGAAATGATGTTTTAAAAATCTTCTTTGATAAACCTTGTTGGATAATGAAAGAACTTTGTTTTAAGTAATTATGTATGAATAATGCGTATTAATACAGATTTTTATTTTATGTTAATGAATATTGTTATGTGTTAATGAAGTTTTGATTAGTATTGTGTATTAATGATTTTTATATCATATTAATGAATGTTATGTGATTGTATTGATTGAATGTTATAGTTCATAAATGGATGAATGAATGAATGAAGTATGTAATTAGATGATAATGACTACTTTAGATTGATGTTAGGGGGAGGGGGGTGAGGCCAGATGAGCTTCCACCTTCACGTGGTTGGCCTTGTTAAGTAGAGAATATTATAGTATTCTTGAAACCAAGTGAAGCTCAAATTTGTTAAGTCTTCAAACACACATCCCAATTCTCTTTAACGAGACTGAAGTTTTTTTGCTTGTAATAGTCTCATTGCAGTCATCTTTTGGTTCCTTGAACATATAGTTCTTGCTTAGTTTAAGTCCCAATTATTAGATATTTTTCCACATTGGAGTTAGTTTGGCATAGAAACTTGCATATTTTATTATATATATTTAGTCAACTGAAAGCAATGTAGAAAGCATTCACATAGTTGATATCTAACAAAAGAAGACAAGATGCATATACTATTTAGCATGGAAATCCTTGTAGCTGAATTGTGTGTGTATGTACACACACACACATATATGTATGTATGTACACACACACACATATATGTATGTATGTATATAACTTCAAACAAATGTGTAGACTCAATTAGCAAGAGACACCAACCTCAAATCTTGCAATGTAGAAGGAACTGACCTTTGAAATGCAAAGTGTTTATAATGTAGGTAGATTTGCCTTAGATCTCCTTCAAGGTCTTCAACAAATCTGCCTTGTACTTATGAATAATCCACCAAGATTTGAAATATTGCTTTTCAATAAATGCTCTAAACTTGGAATATACCTTCATAAAAATTCTGCCTTAGATCTGCTCATCATATTCAAAATAAGCCTTCACATGTCTGTTCACTTAGGTCTGATTTAGGTCTTCCACAAATTTGACTTATAATTATGCTCTTGAATCTCTTAAAATCTTCTTTGTATTTGAATGATATTTAATGAATTGATTGATACAAATTTCCTCATACTTGAATCCAAATATCATTTTCATTGTCAAACATAACACAGACATAAAATCATTTTGGTTATTCGCTTGTTATACAAGTTAGTCTTATCTTTTTGGTTTTCACAAGTCATGCACTTATGCATCTTTGGGATATCCACAAGCTATTAGAGATGTTTGGATGGTTCATGTGCTTATTTTTTTGTGTGTTGTTTGTAGGGTTTTTGCCATGAAGTCTAAGGACAGACATGTTGGATGTTTGTGATAGACATGTCCACCTATAAGAAAAGTATCAAATGTAGAAAAAATGCAAAGAAAAGCTTGTAAGGGTTTTAGGTGTCTTTAGGCCTAGTACAACTCGTAAGGGTTTTAGGTGTCTTTGGAAGGGTTAGTGAAGTTATAAAACCTTTGAAAAGGTTAGTGAAATACATTAAAGGCATATATGATTGTAAGTTTTCGAAGTTGACACTTTGTGTCAACTAGACAACAAATTTTAGTTTATAACTAACTGGTAATAGTCAGATAGTTAGACAACAGTGGTTGTTTACTATTGTTTGGTTATTTAGAAGGGATTTTTTGAGTGTTTGGGGGAGAAGTAGAGTTGGGGTGGTGAGACAAGGCATTGTGAAAAAATTATAATCAATAAAATAATCCTGTTCTTTGCAATTCAGTCTCTGTCCCATGGAATAGTGAGTTCCTATGATGTATCAAATGCATTTTGACTAATATTTAATGTGAGAACATTTTATTATTTTTGTTATCTTGTCCACACATTCTTTTAATTTTCATTGTGGGTTGAGTAAGGAATAATAGACTGGTGCATTCAAACCAGTGACTAGTTAGGCACAATCAACTGTACTTATTCTGAAGTTTTCAATGTAGATTCTCTCCTACCACCTTTAGTCACTATTATTGGTGGGAGACAATGAGGTTGTGATAATTTATTTGTACTATATTAACCAAATGCAGGAGAGTGCAAAAACTTGGTGCAAGTGCAGTGTTGGATGGTAATTGTTGATGGAGGTTTAGCCTAGATTAGACACCAGTCTAATAGATAGTGGATCATTTCATGTTTGAAGATGTTTGGGGGGTGAATCCTTCATGTTTTGGGGGTGTCTCTATTACCAAAAATGAGACAGTAGAGCACTGCTAGTGTTATGGTGGGCAAAATATGTCTTTCATTGTGATAGACTATTTCTAAGTCATTTGTGTTGTTTCTTGCTATTGTCAAGCAGTCTTTGTTTTCCTTGAGACCATGAACAAAATTATCTACCATTTTTGCTAATGATAATCTTTTGACTTGAACAATGATAAAGTTTATTAGTAATCATTATAGTGGAAAAATTTTTGACTTGTTCAAAAATTTTAGTCAAAGGTGTTGGAATTGATAGTGAACCCCAAGCTCCTAGTAATCACCTGCAACCAAAATGCATGTTACATCTGTGTCTGAGAGAGAATATGATCCAAAAAGCATGCCTACTTTGGTGATTTGGCTATTATTTCAGCACTACAAAGTGTCTTATAGTGTTTCTCATTTTCTTAAATAATAGGCAATTAGTTCATGATTTCATCATATCTTATAGTGGAACAAATCCAAGAATCTTGGGTAAATTGCTTGCTATAAGACTTTCTTGTATAGGACACTCAATAATGTGGGCTAAGTGGTGGGCACAAAGAGGAACAAGAAAGGATCTGTACAAGTGCACGGTGCAGTAGAATTCAAAAATGAAATTATCTTAGTTTCATTCTAATTCTCCTCTGTTACCCTCACATACATACGTAGCTCACTTCAATTCTTCAATGCTCTTAAACTTATACACATCCCTTATCAGCAGATCTGGTCATAATTCGTCTAAAATTTACAAATATTCCTAGAAATAGTAGCTACCTAAGACTCAGGAATTAGATATAAATGAGTTGAGACCAGCATTTATAGTTCTTGAACAAGATTGAAAATCATTTTGATTTTGTAAGATGATTTGATATGCAGCAGCAGAATTCATCCTTGTTTACCTATGATTTATAGGACCAGTGCCTTATCCATTGGGCAAGAAATTGACTATTGGCGGGAGATCTAATTCAAATAACTTGTATAAGAATTAATCAACTGCAATCACCCATCTCCATTCTTATGCAATATCCCTTTTATGAACTCATAAACCCTACTGATTTACTGAAGCATTTATATAATTGCTTGAATTAAAAGCAACAATAAAACCAGCATACAACCCATCCAGACTGTATTCAACCAAATAAACCTTATTTAGATGACTTCAAAGTAAACAAACCCATAAACTAGAGATAGAAATTGATGATCCACAGATATAGTGTAAATACCCCTTTGTATTATCCTTTTCATATGACTAATACAATAACCAATTGAATGCTCATAATAGATTGCCATTTCTGTCATTTCAATTTGCTTATCAGAAAGTACAATGGAAGCAAACTCAAAACCTTTGCATTCTATTGGACTGACTGAATATGTACTCTTCTTGAAAGAAACAAAAAATTGCACAAGTCTCAGACCATCACAATGCCTTGAAAACTCATTTATATAGCATGAGTTGCAACAAGCAAAGGGAAATTGTGATCTGACAAGTGTCCAAGGAACAAAGCATCATACAAAAGACAAAAACAATCACAACAGAATGCCAGGCATATCAAATATTCCTTCAGGTAGGCTCGTTCCAGTTTATGTTGTGAATCATCAACTTCTGATTTGTCTTTCATTATTCCAGCTCCTTAGAATACATGGCTACCAAGCTAGCCAAAGAAGGATGATCTTGTGATACCTCCAAATCAGTTTTCTCCTGCGGGTTCTCATTGCTTTCACCCTGAGTAGGCATTATTACCTTTTCCCCTTCTTCTTTTTCAGTTCTGGTGCAGAGGTGTCAATAACCTTCACCTCGCCTTCTAGTTTCTCATCATCATTTGAACTGTCCTCCTCTAACTGCTCATCCAACAGAAGATCTGCCATCCAAGTGTCAAATTGTATATCATCCGGCCAACTGAACTGTAGGATATCATTTTGCTTTTTAAAAATATAACCGGCCTCCTTTTCAAAATCAACAAATTCTTGCTTCAAAGAATAAAAAAAATTGGACTTTAACCAATTCCTTTGTCGTGGTGGCCCACCAGGCATGCCCCTTTTCATTAATAACTTTATTTATCCTTGTGTAGAAAAGGTCATCCAATTCTTTACTCCACTCTTCCTTATTTTTCAATTTCTTCTTTCTATCCAAGGCACAAGGAAATAGATCAAATTTTTGATTCTTGTACTTATTCAAATAAGAAACAATTTTCAGTTGCAGAGCAACTCTCCTGTTATCAAAATCTGACAGGTCATTAGCAATATCATACAATTTTTCAACATGGTCATGGGAAGACTTTATAACTGAATAACATAGAAGGGTGATTTCCTTTTCCCTTCTTCCCCATTTATTAACAATAGGCTTTAGGGTATCATCATGAGTTTTCAATTCCTCCCATATATCTATTACTTTTACCAACTGATCAAAGAATAAGGGCCACTCAATTTTGTCCGCTAAATACATTAGAGCCTTTCTAAGCTTATCCTCATACTGCGTATTTAACTCTACATGTAAGGCCCATAGTTTGCTCTTCTCTTCTTCAAACTCCTCGTCTATATAATATTCAAGCCTTTGAGGTGTGTCTGGTATCTCTACAAGGGGGGTGGATTTAAAAGGTTCTACTGGAGGATGGGGTATGTTATTCTTGGCCTTGTGGATTTTCCCATTGCCTTGTTTTCAAGTTCAATTCTCCTTTTTACCTCCCTATTATAGGCCTCAAGAAGTGTTTCATATTTATTCTGTAACTCAGACATAACCTGTCCTCCTTCTTAGCAGTGGCCAACACAAACTTAGAAGAATCCACATTCCAATATGCTGCCTGTACATGTGAAGTGTCAGCAACCCTTCTTACAAGTATATTTCCCATCAACCCAGACTCATCTGATTGTGATGGTGTGGCTCTAGATCCCTTTCTCAATGACCAACTGACCAATGCAACTTGATCTTCAATGAATGAAGTGCCTTGGAAGTCTCTTCTATTTGGGTCTTGCAACTCCAATCTACTTGAAACAGAATTGAAAGTTAATGCATCTGCAATATCCCAATTGGGTAATAATAAAATGTTAGATGCCTTTATCATTTTCCTCCCCTCCTTAGGGCTTATATTCTGCAATTCCTTCATCATTTCTTCTTTATTTGGTTTTGCATGGAAGTTTCATCCATTTCTGGATGCTCTGTTTTCATCTTTTTACATTTCTCCTCGAAAATGTTCATGTTTTTCCTCCATGCAAACTGTTGAAAAGCCCTTGATTTTACAAAACTATCATCAGTAAAAAATTGATGACTTGCTTGCTCTAATACAGGGTCCAACTCCCTGCCTCTATAATCAGCTATTGTTAGATCCAAACTTGGGAGAGGAAGTTTTGGAGGGTTACCCTCATCTAATTCTGCTTGAGTAATAAAAATATCTCCCTGTGATCCCATTTGTTCAACCTATTCACTAGTGAGCTGCTCTTCTCCAATCCTCAAAGGGGACTAGGTGGGTGAATATTCCTCATCTTGAGGCCTTTCTTCTGTCATTACCTTTTGCCTCTTAGGACTAGGCTCTTCAGGTCTCTCCTCTTGGGCTATACTGGTAGATCCTATTAATTGTTTACCCTTGTCTATAGGAATCCTTTTATTTTGAATTATAGTATATCCGGGCCTCTTTTGTACAATTATTTTATTAGTTCTCACATTTGGAGTGAAAGCCAACGTCCTCATGACCTCTCTGGCCTTATTAGGATATGAATCAATAAAAAAATGTTTCTTTTCATTCATGACCTCCATTATTTCATGGAAGGTATTCATGAGCTTACTTATTTTGTTAGCCTCTGTAATAGCATTATCCAAAGGATCATATTTATTATCAAAACAATGAATGAATTCTAAGACCCGGGAATAAAATCTCCATTTTTCCTTTTTAGTTTCTTGCTCCTGCAATGAGAATTCATTCCTTATAATATCCTCTAGATAATAAGAATCGTGCTTGACCGGTCCCAACTTGATTCTATGCCTCAACATCTGATTGAAAAATCCCTCAGAATCACAAAAACGGGGA
This sequence comes from Cupressus sempervirens, assembly GCA_028749045.1. Classification (NCBI taxonomy): domain Eukaryota; kingdom Viridiplantae; phylum Streptophyta; class Pinopsida; order Cupressales; family Cupressaceae; genus Cupressus; species Cupressus sempervirens. The sequence goes on along the minus strand of CM053784.1, from coordinate 152,765,420 downwards.
TGAGAGACAGCCATCATATACTGATCCAAAATTTTATGCAAAAAAATCCATCCCCCTTTTGTAATCACAAACTGATGGGCCACTGTGCAGGTAGGGAAAATTAACCCTAATTTCCTTTTCAACAAAAACATTTCTTCCACTCCCCCTAACTGCCATAAAACTTCAGCCATTCCCACCTTCAAAGGAACTTGGTAAGGCAAAACATGAGGGTTCCCCTTGAAACCATAGATTCTAAAAATAGTAGAAACAGGGTAGGGGATGATATCTCCCCAATTATGTAAAACTTTCAAGTCATGGGGGTTATCCATAGGCCTGATGAGACTCATTAGTACTCTAGGGATTCTGGGATTGTCACTCAATATGAGGCATCTCAATTTAACAGCAAAATATCTATCAAATCTGACAAAACTAGCATTACTTGCATCCCAGGTCATATTTGCACTCCACAACTGGTATGGCAGTATTTCCCCATTCTCCTCTCTGTTTAGTTCCATCTCATTACCAAAATATGTCACTCCTTTGAACAAAAACATATGCATTAACAGAGAGTAGTGACCAAAAGTTTTTTCCACCTTGCCTTCGCAATCCCAACTAAACCAATGTGAATTTCTTCAGCCAAAAAGGAAGCAAAATAAAAAATAACATCTACACTGAAGGAAGCAATTTGAACCATCATGTACATGAAACCAATGGGCATAAATTCTTGCTCATCTTCACCAAAAACTCGGCATAAGGTCCTGTATATCTCTACAGCCCGGGAAGTGAAAAGACTCTTCTTAAAAGGCTCTCTAGAGGCTGCAGTAATTACTGGCAAAGTTCCTATTGTACCAATATGTGCCCTCAGTGCACCTCCCCTAATTACATCCTTCTTTGCTTTATATTCATTCTCTAATTCTAGCATATTGATTTGCACATGGTAGTCTGATAATGGTTCTAGGTGAAAAACCTCTCTAATTTCTTAAGGAATAATCGAGACCAGAGGCACACCATCCTTTCTTCTTACAACCCTAATGGATTGGTCATAATTCTTAGCAATGGCTTCAAGCAAATCATAATCCATGAAAACACTTGGGACTACTAACTTTCCCAAATCAAAATTCCAGACATTAGCATGCGGGGAAAACAACTTTCTTTTCGAAAACCACTTTTTAAACAAGATAAGGCCAGTTTGAGTAGTTGTTACATCCCTAACCTAGTTCCCCTTGTCATATAGGCCATCACCAATTTTAAGCCTAGGGTTTAAGGAAATTCAATTTTTAACTTGTGCAGGCTATACAGTAGATTCTGGGAGTAATTCTAATAAATCATCATGGACATTCCTATCCATGTAATTGATTTGCCCAAAGAATGGTTTCTTAGGAGGCATTTTGATAGTATTAAGAGAATTGGAATGCCACAGATGTTATAATAAGAGTACTTACTTGACTTGTTGAACTTGCTCTTCTCTGAACTTCTAAAATTTCTCTCGAATGACAGAAGAATAGTTTCATGTCTTTACCAGGCTTAACACGACACAATCAATCAGGCTCTTGTGCTCAGAAAATTTGCAATCTCTGTTCGTGTGGGACTGGAATTAATGAAAATCTCTGTGTTATTCTCTGTTTCTCCCACATGCGAAGCTTTCACTTATCATAAATGCGCCGAATAGAAAAACAGAGTGGCTTCGCACTTTCTTTTTTAAACTTGTGGCGTCGATCCTTGAAAAATCCTACGATCTGGGAATTACAACTAACCTGACTTAGCTTTCTTCTTAACACATTGGCAGTCAAGCCAATAAAACACCTCCACCTCTACCTTTCCTTCAAGGCTGGCACTTCAAACCGAGCCCATGCACGACTATGCACACGTGTCATCAACTCGCTAACTCGTTATACATAATTCTCGAGCACCTTTCCACAACGAGCTAGCGATGATCATTGATCTTACTTTAATCATGTGGTAGACAATTGAAACAACCTTTAAGAACACAATGGTGGGTCCATTGCTCGTTAACTCGGTATACTTAATTTTCTCACATCTCTATATAGCGAGTCAACGAGCATCGTCAATCCAAACTTGATCTTGTGGACAACAATTTTACTTCAACAGTAGGGGGCCACACTCGCTAACTCACTATACTTAACTTTCGAGCACTTCTTCATAGCGAGTCAACGCCACCCTTTGATCCCGGCTCGATCTCACGATCAAAAATCTTCGTACCTAGTACACGGGAAGTGGGTCCATGATATCGCTGTCCATGATATGGGCCCTACAGATTTCTACCAAGAATTGGTCGAAAGTTCGACCAATGAATGGCAGAAAATGCGCTAGCAATGCCAACATTTTTTGACCACTGTATTCATCGAAGTTTTGACCAACCTACTGGATGGTCAAATTTTTGACCAAAAATTTTTCAACCAATGCCATCTAGTTTTCCACCATGCATTGGTCAAAATTTTGACCAATGCCTCGCAGATTTCTACCAAGCATTGGTCTAAAGTTTGACCAATGAATGGCAGAAAATGGCTCGACAACCTGGACATTTTTCAACCAACGTATTGGTCAAAATTTTGACCATCCAGTATGTTCGTTGAATTTTTGACCAAAAAATTATCGACCAATTCGTTGGTCGAATTTGGTCGAAGATTGGTCGAAAAATGGGTTGAAATTTCGACCAATAAAGGTCAAAAAATGAGCCCAAATGTACTAGTGTAAACAAGGTATTGAAATCATCAAAGCATAATGAATAAAGTGTAGTTGAATGATATCTTAAATGGGGAATTAAAGCCAAAACACGTGTAATGCTAGACTCCATAGCCATAGACAACATCACTGTGGCTAAAGATGGCCCAAAATAGATTATAGTCAATACTACATAAGAGAAAAATAAAACCATTTTAAATATAGGTCATTGCACATGAGAAATGATGAGAATTTGATGTAGAGATATCAACACTAGAACTCTCCTTAAGGAATTCAACACTCAAGGGACTCAATGGTGGATTTGTCTCTACATACTTTTTAACAAACTCATTTCCAAAACTGCATACTAAACATTATGGTCTCTCATTGAAATGAAAAGATAGAGGCAAACTTTAGACCATCACATTCTTTTATATAGAAAAAACCATTCCTTTGATTAGCCATTCACATACCTCTAGCATACTCATAAAGCCAAAGAATCCAAAATTTGTACTCTTCCTATAAGAAATCTTTCATTAAAACTTCATTCAAAGCATCCTATAAAAATCACAGGAGCTTGAGGATGTTAGTTGGCAGCTGGCCACTGTTGTTAATCAGTTTATTCTCTTTTTTACCTCTTTTGAGTTCATTAGGTTTACTTAGATTCCTCATGAATGGAACAACGCTGTTGATTGTTTAGCGAAATGGGCTTCTACTCATGCTCTGGGCTGGAATATTATGGATAGGGGGCAACTTCCCTTTGAGATGGTGCAAGAATTTGATGAACTTGTTGCTTAGGATAGAGCTCCTTGTTGTATTTCTTTCTATCTTAATAAATTTTTACCCCTCTCTTTCATTTAGAACATCCTATAAAAACACGTCTTCAATATGAAAATAACTTGAAATCTGTGTATACTTTATAAGAGGCAAAAATATCTTTTAAATAATCTTCAACACTCTATTATGTCCCTTTCATAGTCAAAACTTAATTTTTCCAGAACATAACCAAATTCCAAACTTATCTCAAAACTGTTTCAAAACATAGGATAACAATCCCAATGAATAGAAATGATTTGCATCCTTGAGTAATAATTGGCCAATATTCAAGTTATTATAATGAACTAACATAACTAACCATCAACATATCTAATCATTTCTATTAATCCCTATAATGGTATTGAAATGACTTTCATGTACATAACCAACATTTAGCTTCATTTCAATCAGTATTACAATATGGTATATAGCATTCGCATAGACCCAAACATAGGTGGATGTAACTTTCAAACCAGATAAGATATTCAAAATCACTCCAGTGTGATTCTTTCGAACTAGGTTTGCCAAAGAACATTCCAAAATCAGCAAAATCCAATGGTGCAAAGAGATAATACAACCTCTGTACTGTGGGCTATTTTTTACTAAAAAATGGATTTCATAAACTTGGTCCATTAACTATTAATAGCCAACAAAATATATGTAACTGATTTCTCAGCTAACTAACATTAATATGAATCCACAAAACAATTTATATAGGAACCAAGAATAACTAGACAAAAACTAGAATTTGGGAGAAACGATTGACACAAACATACTCTAAGATTTTTTTATTGAAAACAAAACTAACTATCAAAACCCTTCACATGAAAAGCGTGATTTTCCATAGCTTGAGAAAATAAAATGGACTACATTTTTAACCGTCCTTTTTAATGTACTACTCTAATTGGTTTCCATCCCATTATATAATGCTCCTGGCGGTGACAAACATGACATTTCAACTTCCCAATATTTTGTTACAATAACATCTTCAATTCTGCGCGGACAAGTGGATGCAACTTACATAATTTCTAAATTTATGATGTTGTATTTATTTAATATTTTAGCATAACATTAATTGCAACTTTTGATAACATGATATTATGTTTTCGTATATCTTTTTAGACCTTCAATAGAAGAGGTTCTCATGCGCTATAATTTTAAGAGGGGGAAATTGAAGTGTGGATTTGGATAGAAATTTAAAAGGTGTACTACATGGAAGGGAGAGATAGAAGTGTGAGTGAAGGAAATCAAGCCAATCAAGGCCAAAGGGTACATAAGTGAGAAATGTTTTATGTGAGATTGAGGAGGTGAAGACGAAGAATTGTATTTCTAGAGTGAAAGAGTTTGAGTAGATTTTGTATAGGAATATAATTAAATGTTATGTAGCAATAAAGGTCATTGAGAGACTATGAATATAAAAGGTGTATTTGCATATTGTGATGAATTAAGTTTTACTTTTCATTGAGATCTAATAAAGAGTCTCTATTTTATTTATGTTTAATGTTTGAGCTTTTAGGATAGAGAGACTATTTCTCTTTGAATTAGTGGTGTCAAAGTTAGAAAGGTATGTGTGTTTAGCTATATTCATTGAAGGGAGGCATCTTGGCACTAAGACTTAACAATATAGTTGTAACTTGGATAAGTCCCTAAATGTGTAGATAGATCACTTAATGTGAGGAAGTTTACACCAAATTCATTCAAGTGTCTTGAAGCATTGTTGGATTAATTAGCAGCTTTGCCCTAATAAAATTGCACATTAGGTATATGAAAAGAGAAGAGGAGAAGTACAAGGTAAAGTATTTCTTGTTCCACAATAAAGGGAATAAATGTTATATCAGGAGTTTATATTTTGGACTTAGAAGAAAGAATCAATTTTTATAGGCTTCAAAAATAGATAATAGATATAAGAATATTAGCATGTATGATTGATGAGATAGAAGAAAAAATGGAAGGGACTTTTAGAAGTTTGATTGAAAGACATAGTGATGTTGAAAAAAAGGAGAAGAAGATCACTGGAATGAATAAGATTTTAGATATGAATTAGATTGTGTTGAATGGAATGAAGGATCTCATGAACAGAGTGGCCATATTGATCATTATAATTGATAATTTTAGAGTTTAGTTTAGAGAAACTTGAAGAAGTAAAAACTTATATGAGGATGGTTGAAAATGAAATAAATTCCATTGTGTTAAAGAAGAGTGATGTGTAGATTTTATGGAGGAATTTGAAGAGTAGTGAAGAAGTACATGTTATACGAGGATGGTTGAAAGTGGAATCAATTCCATGGTGGTAAAGAAGAGTGATGTGTGGATTTCATGGAGGAAGATATAGAGTGCTCAAAGTAGATGCTAGAAGAGGAGGAAAAAGATATAGTTTCATGTGCAATTGTCATACCAGTGGAGTTTATTGTAGATTGTTCACAATCTCAAAAGGCAATTTATTGCTCTACTCCACTTTTATGAGTCTATGCTCATAACATTCTATTAAATGTGTTTGATACAAGGACTCATGTTGTCCATGTCAAAATAAGAGCATCTAAACAAGGAAAATACAATAATCAAAGCATAATGAAGAGATGGTAGTTGAAATATATTCAAAATGAAAATTAAAGCTAGTACATGTGTAACTCTAGATTACAAAACCATAGCCAACATCATATGCACAGTCTTTGTAACATAAGAGGAAATGAGTAGAGGTGGCAAAAAATAAATGAGAGTGGTAAGTGTCGAGTTGGATAGGGATTTAAAAGGGGTAACACATAGAAGGGGGAGATAAGAGTGTAAAGGAAGGGAAGAAACCCAATGGAGGCTAGAAGGCATATAAATGAGATAAGTAAATTGTGTGAAGTTATGTAAGGAGGTGAAGATAGAGAATCACATTTTTAGAGTAAGAGAGAATTTGGGTAAACTTTGTATAGGAATATAATAAAATTTTATGTAGCAAGAAAGGTTGTTGAGAGGCTATGAAGCTAAATGAGGCTATGAGGCTACTTGGAAATTGTTAATAAATAAAACTATGTTTCTTGTTATAATCTAAGAACAAAGAGTATCTATTCATTTTATGTTTAAGTTTTGAGGTTACACAGTAGAGAGGAGCTCGCTCTTTGCATCAAGAATCGCAAGGAAAGAGAAGAGATCATGTTCACAAGTTCATGAAAGGGGAGAGATGAAAATGGTCAAAAGAGAGTTTGAGGAGAGTGTGATGCTAGAGGAAGAGCATATAAGAGCTAGAGATAAGTCATTTGAGATTTTGTGGATGAAGATGATGTACACGTAGATATAAGCAATATACCATCACCTGCCAAGTAGAAAGTAGAGAAAATGGGGACATCTAGCAGTTGGGTAGAGGTTGGGTAGAGGTACTAATAAGAGAAAAGTTTGTGAGTGGGTCGGAGAAGGTATAAGTTGTGTAGAAGACTAGGTTGGTATCATGGAAGAGATCAAATGAACTTGCATGGATGAATGGCTTGAGAGAAAATTCAAATTCAATTATTTTAACCAGAGAATTGAGGTCTATGCCACATCAAATTCAATACATGTTTTCTAATTAGAACTATGAAACAATGAAACCTCAATTAAAAGACCTCATCCCCAACATGAATACTTGACAATAACACCCTAACAGAAATTTAAACCTTTGTGACAAGGATCACGGCATCAGAATTTTATTCATCACACTATACCATTATTAGCAACACCTCAAACTCAATACCTCATCAGAGTTATAAAGCTGAGTAAATCGATATTGTTACACATCAGATTCAATTTCCAAACATTACATTTAGCTTTCAATTATCTGCTCCCACAGCTGCGATTAAAAAACAATCTTTGCATTATCATGATAAGAAAAGCTCCGTCATACATCTTCGTCCATTCTGAAGCGTGCGTTCAGATTTTTTGGGTAAAACAAATGAAAATAAGCCCACATATGTTGACGGCGAAAGAATTCCAGGGAGAAAATAAACCTCCCATATACAAATATGCAGAGTATATAAACGAATCTCAAACCAATTTTACTCGTTATTTCATCAGAATTCTTCTCATGTTAACAGACGGCGATCCGAGTCTGGCAAGATCATAACTTCTACTCCGAGCGACTTGTAAATCTCAGTTATCAATTTATTGTTGAAATCTTCCACAGCCGTCTTTTTGGGTCTCTGTTTCAATCTCGATTGATCAACATTCGACACCATATTCGCATATAAATCTCTGAGCTTTCTAAGCAATGATCTTGCAGAAACTTTTTGTGCAAGTTTAGTACAACCAAGCTTCAATTTTGGCACAAATTTGAGCTTCCAAAGAAAACTTCCTCTACGCCCGCCAAGCTTAATTGCTCTTAACCGCCTATTTTCACCATTAAACTTATCAAGCCTTTTGTATCTTCGTCTCTGCATAAATCTCTTCACAGACGCAGAAAACCCCATTATATCAGAAATGTTTGCCATCTTTGTTAAAATCGAAGGATGGTTTTAATTTTCTCTGTAAATGTGTCTATTTGTACAATTCTGAAGTTCCATATTTTTTTCATTGTTTCTGTTCCGGTCAAACACGTAACGATGAATAAAATACAAGATACGTATTGCACGAGATATGCTTTTGCGTTTTATTTACACGTTTGTGTATAAACATTTAATTTCCCATAAGAATCACGGTTTTAATTGGAGAAGAAAGTCAAACTTGACAGCTGAATGATCCATCAATTTGATTCCTAGTCAAAGACGGCGGGGCGTAAATTTTGTATTCAGTTGAGAAACGAACTAGTTATGTCATCGAAGCAAATAGTTTTTCCCTTTTTGGGGATCCCGTGTGAGCTCGATTCAACGGTCGCTTATAAATCATGAATGGTGACGGTGGTAGGTTCTATGTATAAGTGGATGGAAAAGAACTAGCAATCACATCTTAGAGTGCGATGGGTATGTCTTATTGTTTGGAATACATCAATTTAACTATTTTATGAGGATAATATTTAAAATTTATTGTTTTTTAAAGTATTGATGGTTATATATTTATTCAAATGGTTTGTCCATCTTGTTATGAATTAATTTTATTACCCCTGATTGGGACAATAGAGTTAGAAATCCATAGTTGCATACATAGAGGCAGTTTTGTATTTACAAAGATAATTTCATAAACATTGCATAGAATGAAATATTACAAGCGATACAATAATGTGTGAAAGGAATGTAGGAGCCTCGCAACTCAAAATGGCTGACAAGATGAATTGTGGTACACCATCGGTTCAACTCCATCTCCTAAAGATATTAAGCATTCAAACACACATTCTCCTTTTAGGACTTCTAAAAAACTATTTCTTGCCTATAAGATTAATATTAGACTATCATACTTTTGTCCATATGGTTTTTTGGTAATGGTCTCATTTTATAGTTGTTTCCATCTTTGGTGACAGAATAGGTATTCTTCTCTCCATCATGTTGGGATTTTTAGTCATACTACTAGAGTCTCCAAAGAAGCAGATGGAAAGCATTTATTGGTGCAACACCACATGGGTTTCTATCCTTATATTCTCCAATTTGAAAATCAACCCAAGCTTGTCCTTCCATGAAAGTTTGTTATCCTTTGGTGAGCGAAGAGACTTTGTACAAGAAAGAGCGAGTTGTTCTTCTTAATTTTAACTTTTTAACAAGTTTAAGAGATACTAAATTATTAGTAGATCTTGAGTCTACAAGAACTTTAGATACCATTCCTCCAGCCTTACAAGAAGTCATAAGCAATGATTTTCTTCGAGGGGGATCATGAGTGGTAGGAACCTTGAGCAATGTTCTCCTCCTCATCATATTATCTTTTTATTCTAGGTTTGTAGATCTTGATGGGAGTGAACACTTTAACCATTTTTCTTTTGGACTAACTGTGTTCTCCTTTCTCCTTGTATGTTTGAACAATAGTTCTTAGGGCATCTATGGGTTAAGTGTTCCACTTGATTGCAATTGTAAAACTTACCAGTGAATGGGCCAAAGTTCCTTCCTCCAAATCACCCTATTCCATTTGCTGTTCTTCTTTTGAAGTAACCTCTGGAGCTTGTATCTTCATATTGTTCACCTTGGCCTAGTTCACTTTGTTCCCTTAGTGTTTGAATCCTTTCACTAGGACCACCTCTACCTCTGAAGTTTGTTCCACTTTTTCCTCTATTATGTTTATCTCGTTTCATCTTCAATTTCACTTATATCCTTAATGCCAACTATAAGCATTTATGTATTGTCTCCGAAGCCAAGAGACATAGTTCATCTTGGATACTATATTTTAATCCATTAAGTTATCTTACAACCTCTTCCTTTTCTCCTTTATGACACTTTATTATGAGGCTAAGCCTATGAAACTCTTCAGTGTGTGCACTAACATCCATATCCCTTTGTTTAAGGTTCTACAATTGCATATACATCTCCACTTCATAATCATCGAGTAGAAACTATTGTTTGATTTTTGTGACCATTATATTCCATGAAGAAATTATATTCTTCCCCTATTCTTCTCTTTCGTCTTGGATATAATTCTACAAAGTAAGGTATGATCCTTTCATCTTTGACATTGCAATCTTCATTGTCTAGTTCTCAAGGTTCTCCTTATATTCAAAGTGATTGTTTAGGGATTCAATCCAATCCATTACTTCATTTTCATTCATCTTTTCACTAAAGACAAGGATATCTATTTCACTATCTATGAATTTTCTTCCAACTAATTTTAGGGAGTCAATGAGGCATCTCTTATCTATAGGTATCTCCTCTACCTTCCTCGGATGTATTCCTCGTCCTCTTTTTTGTTTCATCTTTTCTCTTCTTAAATCCTTTCAAAATCTATACTTATTCATGGAGAACATCTTATTTTGTTCATGCATCTGTTCACACCTTTTTGCCACATTGATATCTACTCATCCCCTTTAGAGGCATCTTAAGAACCTCTTCTTCATTTTCTTCTTCCAACATTACAATTACCATTTTCCACTAACCAAGTATTACTCTTATACATCTATGACAAATAGCTAATTAGGAAACTGTGGTTTCCTAGTCCGTGACCCACAAGTGACCAAAATCTTCTTTAAAAACCAACCACTTCACCCCTGGAATTATAAATCAATATTTAAAAAATATTGGAATGACACCTTCATAATGCACTTCCCTTGTTTATACAACTTCTCACATCAAATGCATACCCATTTAGCTCTAAGGCTTCCACTTTTCTTAAGCCTTAAAAAAAAGAAGATGTGATGACTTCATTTTCAAAAGGAATGGATTCTAGGGGTTGAAGTTTCCCCTTTTGAACTTGAAAAGAACTATATGGATTATTTTCTATGTAGATGTGTAGTTTTACTAGCCCTTTGAAAACACTTTTTTTTCCACAACTTACAAAACTTACAAACAACTTCACCAAATTTTTGTACTTTCAAATACCTCTATTTCTAATAGACCTAATAGGCTTGATTGGGCTCATTTACAAAGAAAGTAGACAATTTCAAGTTGTTTTCCCTAAACCGATTCTTAGTGTGTTTATTTCACAACTTGAAACCACCAAAACTACAAATAGTTTATCCCTATCCACCCTAACTCTTAAAATGCTTCACTAATTGGTCATACGTAACCAAGAACACTCCTAAGTAATAAACCAATATTTCTAAAACATCTATTGACCCTTTGACCAAGGTTGACCTTGCTCACTTATATGTGCCAACATGTTAATGGCCTTAAGAAATAGGTACAAAATATTATAATCATACACAAATTATTTAATAGGACCTTATGAAACTTAATTAAATCATATCTACTCATGGCCTACATGAGATTTCAAGTTGCTTCATTTTGGCCTTGGGGTACCCATGCATTGATCTTCATGTCTTCCCTTTTATCTTGAGACATATTGAGTCTCTCTCTATCTCTACTTCCCTCTCCCACTTCCTAGACATATATATTTATCTCTCTTTGTCACACTATCTAGCTTTCACAACTCTTCCTTTTTATGTTAATCTTTCTTTTCTCTATCCATCCCTATGTCCTCTCTATGTTTATCACTTTCTCTCCACGTCAATCTCTATATATTTCTCTCCCCCCCACCCTTTATTGCATGACCTCACATACTCTAGACTACCTAAAAAACAAGATACTATTGGTAATGATACCTAATTATCTTCCTAATAGAGAGGTCTTGCTCTATGGTACATCAATTGAACTCATGTGTATTACATGAATGTATGCAAAGAAATACCATAATTAATCTAATTTGATTTGCAACATCTATTCACATACCTATTGCACACTAAGGTGTAATTGCTAGTTAGTGAGTTTGAATACAAAATTATGATTCTTTGTAAACAAAAGGATGAAAGGTTCTATTGTACCAAAATCATGTAGGCCAAATCTTAAGTTCATCCCTGAGTTTAAATTTCAATATTTAAATTGTAAAGTTTATTTTTACATCAATATTCATCAAGATGAAACCAAATAAATTTTAATTTTTTTATACAATTAGCTTCAAAAATAAAATAATGAATTCAAGAAATGAAATTAATGAGAAAATTAAATACAAATAAAATAAATAAATAAGCTTTCAATTTACATTTAATTATATGTATGATAGTATATTTAAAATATTTGAACAATGCAACTAGTAAATGAAACTTATATAAGTATAAATAAAGTGCTAAAGAGAGAAAACTAATTATCTATTACTATTCATTCCCTATATACATTTAAAAAAAGTTTTTCTACAATACATAATATCACTTGAATAAGTTCAATAATTTCACTCATTACTTAATTATTACATTCTCCAATTCAAATTTGATGAAATAAAACCTTATGTAAGATGCCTCTCAAATTTGCACTCAAAAGTGGCAAGAGCCTACAACACATCAGTAAATTGCGAGGCTCTGATCAGGGAGGTGTTGGGTTTGACTCTACTCGAGATTAACACATAATAATAATTAATCTAACAAAAAAATTAATAAAATGAATAATAAATAATCTAGGCTTCAATCGATAGCCTATAATAATAATAAAAAGATATGCAGTCAAAATAATTTAAAATTTTAACTACATCACTGATATTTCATTTCTAATATTTATATAATAGAAAAAAAATAAATAACAAAAAAATTCAAAGCACATTGAATTGTTAAATTTTTTTTTTTTTGGCAAAAGTGGACGAGCCGCTAGATATTTTTATATATTTTAAATAAAACTAGTTCAAGAGGTCAACTAGGAAAGAACTAGAAAGAAAACCTAGCATTGTCACAATATGTACAAGTAGCTAACATCAATATATACAACCTTTTTATATCGATGAAAAAAACTAATTATCAATGAACATAATTCATATCATCAAAAATTTGAAATTTTTCGAATTTTACATTTTCATCACACAATAGGCATGGAGGCCTCGAATTCAGTCAGGATTTTCAATAATTTAGATGGCATGCCTAAAGTATGGAAAATAACCCAAAGAAAATAGAAAGAAATATTTATGCTATCTTTCTACCATATCCTCGCTTGAGGCGCCCAAAGCAAGGGTGGTTGCTAGACTAGGATTTACAAAGAAGCCCCATCCAAGATTTGAACATGTTAAAGGAGCAACCTCCCATCCCGAGCTTGGGTCCTCAACAGTAGCATCTAAAATGCTAGTTGAAATTCTAGTGGAAGATGGCACACCCCAAACATTTTCTTTGGTGACATCTGAGTGAGGTAGCCAAGTAGTTTCTTGTGACACATGGTGGACAAAACTAGGAGCATTAAGAGCCAAAGTCGACCAACCACTTGGTTCACTAACTGATAGAGTTGGGGAAGCCAAAGGTGTCTTCACAAATTTTTATTGTTCTTTAGAAACTAGAATACCCAAAATATCAATCAAAGCAAATCCTACTTTCTTCACCTCCTCTATTAGTTGATAACCTAGAGCATGTGCCGTGAATTGTAGGGTCTTAGTTAGGAATCGAGGATTATGCTTTTCAAATGATTTCTATAGCACTTCAAATGTCATCATAGCCTCATGATTCTTCATAAGCATGGTTCTTGAGAATATTCCACCTACCAAGGCATTTTCGAACCACAGATCATAGCTCTACATCGCCCTTTTCAACTTGTTTTTAGTCTAATATTCTAGTCGGACCACCTTGATAGCAATAATTTCCAATCTTGATGTTGAATGTAGGAGATCCATGGCATTAGACGAGAATATGGAAACCAAAGTTGAAGGAAATAACACATTTCTTGCAGATACAAAAAAGAGATCCTCTCCAATTATGGTTCAAATTGCTTGGTGAATGTTGTAGGAGTGCGCAATGAACATAGTGTCTAGGACCGCATCATCTAGAGGGTGAGAAATTGCATCTTCCTCCACTATCGGTTGAAGTTTGATTTTGAAGTTTTTAGGAAGAATGCAGTGATGAAATTGGTAACAAAAATCACATTTCATGCATGATTCTTGTGAGAATGACATTTTGGAGGCAATTTAGAAGGCAAGAACAGAAAACCGTAAAGATGAAGATTTGAGAAGAGGTCCATTTATTATTTCAGAATCCAATTGTAATTTGTGAAGGGAAAAGTACAAAACTGAAGCCCCCAAAATTTATGAATAAGAAAATTGTTCTACTACCGTATGTGTTTGAATTTAAACTTGGTGTACAAAGTACCACACGTCCAAATTGAAGTGAGAACATACTTCAAATGATGTCAACCAACAAGATTCTGCTCAATGAGGAAGATTTAGCATGATTTTACCATAATCTCGCACGTGATAGTTTGATTTATAAATACACCATTTAATGTTCAATACCCAATTTGGATAATGCTCGGTGACCATTGAGTAATGTCAAACTACCCATAAGTGCTCAGTTATAACTATGGTCAAGTAGCTCAGCATAAGTCATTTCCTTCTTAGCTTGGTAATCACTCATGTAACTCAGTCATTATACCTATGAGTACTCAATAATAACTATAGATGAGTAGCTCAGCATGACTCACTTACTTATATGACTTGGAAAATTTAGACCACTCAGCACATGAAACACACTCGACACCTATAGTTAGTGGCTAGCTTGACATTGCTAGGCACATAAGGCATTCTGTCTTGCACATCATTAACTGTGACTAAACATAAATAGATCACCGGGCACATGTAACCCACTCGACACCGGAAGTCATTGGCTTGCTCAGTATAAAGATCATTCGGCACATATGACACACTTGACACTTGAAGACACTGGCTAGCTTAGCATTGTACAACACATGTGGCAATTTGGCTTGTGTGACATCAATTGTGACCCAACATGTATAGGTCACTCGACACCTAGAGTCACAAGTTTTCTCGGCATCATCTAAGACTTGGTACATATAAATCACTCGGCACATGTAGCATGCTCAGCACCTGAAGTCACTCGAAACCTATAAGAAATTTTGGCTCGGTGCATACATTGTACTCAACTTCTATAGGTCATTAACCATTAGCTTGCACAAGTCCTTATAATGCTCCATGAACGTAGAAGGATTTAATCTAAAAGTTGTAATCCCATTACAACCTAAGTTGGAGAGATAGTCTGCCATTCTATTACCCTCTCTACATGTATGTGAAATTCTGACCTCTTGAAACTGACCAATGATATTCCAAATTTGCTGGAGCACATATTTGTTTTTCCAAGATGACGATTGTGTCTTAATACAAGCTGAGATTATAACTTGAGAGTCACCTTCAATCTGCACCTGATGGAAGTTCCCTGTCTTTACTAGAATTAGTTGTGAGAGCAATGACCGAGCCTCAGCCATATTATTAGTTCCTATAGGTAGGGGCGCTGTTGTAATTGCCAGAACATTACCAATGCAGTCTCTAATGCAAGCTCCCAAACATGATTGTCCTAGATTACCTCTAGAAGCACCATCAAAGTTGAGTTTGACAAAGCCAGACATAGGTGGTTGCCATTTGACTGTAGATCTATTTGTAGGAGTATGCAGCTCTGAACAAGTGCCAGTTCCAAATGGAATGAAAATTGATTTCCATTCTTGAATGATACTTCCATCCTAGGAAGTGATAACTGGATTAAATTTGCATCTATTAACACTTGCATTAGTAACTTCTGAGATTGATTTTTCAATAATTTGAAACACTTTCTCTAAGGATGATACTTATTTTCTAAAAATCCTCTTGTTTCTTTCCCACCAGATAGCCCAAATTACTAATGTAGGTGTACATTTCTAGATTCCTACAAAGAGGGCATTGGGGTAAAGAATTGGCCAAGCCTGAAATATGTCCTAGATATTATTTTGTAGTGGGGTATAAAAATTTAATTTGTTTAATACAAACGTCCAACATTGGTATGCAAATTGACAACTTGCAAATAGGTGGTCAATTGATTCATCTTCCTCACCACATAAAACACACTTGAAAGGAGAAGCACTACTCATCCTATCCAATCTATCACGTGTTAGAATTCTATGCTTAATTGCTACCCATGCAAAGCACCCAACCTTGGGTAGCACTACTTTATTCCAGCAGAACATGAATACTCAAGAGGGTGTTTTTGTCCACTCAATTTGTTGGAGAAATTTGTAACCTTCCTTGATTGAGTAGTTTCCATTTTTAGCCAGAATCCACATTAATCAATCCTCAGCCTTTGACACAAAAGCCTGTCTATCTGAGAAGATAGATTGAAGTTGTTGTTTGCATTGAGAATCGAAAGGGAGTTGGTTTGGATCTTTCCATATTACATTCCTTGTGAAAATGAAAATTGCATCCATAAAGTGAATAGCAAGGTTACCACATTCTTCTATTGTAACTAAGACAATATTTTGTATATTTGGCCTTGTATTTAATGGAGGATGTCCATTCCACAAGTCACCCTAGAAGTTGATCTTGTCCCCACAATTTAATTCCCAAGAAATGTAATTAAGCACAATAACTCTAGATGCAATCATGAAGTCCCAAATGATTGATCCCTTAGGAGGATCCAACATAGAGAATATTCTGTGTGGCTCGTTGTTGTCTAGATATTTCTGTTGCATAATTTGACACCAAACTGATTGTGATTTAGTGTACATCTACCAAACCAACTTACCACCAAATGCTTTGTTCCTTGTTGTCAAATCATGAATTCCCGCTCCACCTAAAGTAGGATGATATGCCATATTTTGGAGAGAAATAAGTGGAAGTTTCTTTTCATTGGTCAAATTGCCTAACCATAGAAAACCCTTAATAAGTTTTTGAATTTGTGAAACAACAAAAGATGGTGCTTGCATGACAACCATGTAATAATTAGGTATTGCAAAAAGGACAGACTTAATAAGCAATATTCTACCAAATAATGATAGCCATCTAACTTTCCAAGAGGCAATTTTGCTCTTAATTCTTCTTTGATATACACCCTCCCAAAAAAATTTCTTATTTGATCCCATAAAAAATGGAATCCCAAGATAAGTGGAGGGCAGAAAATCCTTAGAAAACCCCAAGATATGCACAATCTTGTCTAAGATGATTCTATTTGTGTAAAATAAGAAGATTTTTGACGTTTGAGGATTAATTTTCTGCCCTGGAACTTTTGAATAAAGCAATACAATTTTGTTAATTTGTTTAGCCTCAGAGACTATTGAGGCACCAAACAGTAATGTGTCATCAGAAAATAGAGAGTGCGTGACTGAAATTGTTGTACCATCAATTTTTGCTCCTTTCCACTTATCAGAGAGATGATGGTGTTTGATATTCCTACTAAGGGCTTTAGCCATGATGATGAATAAAGCTGATGAAAGAGTATCACCCTATCAGAGGCCTTGCATGGAGGAAAAGAAAACAGATGTTGATCCATTAATAATGACTAAGAACCAAGCCCCCAAAATGCAAGCTTTAATCCACTTACACCATTTCTTAGCAAAGCACATTTTTTTGAGGACTTGAAAAAGGAAGTTCCAACAAACTCTATCATAAACCTTTTGCATGTCTAACTTTATAACAAAGTTAGAAGATTGATTACTCTTTATGGAGTGAAGTACTTCATGAGCTACCATTGCACCCTCCATTATTTCTCTACCAGGAACAAAACCACCTTGTTTGGGAGAGATTATGAATGGAAGAAATTTTTGAAGTCGTAGATAAATGGCTTTGGTAATAATTTTGTAAGTCAAGTTGTAAGAGAAATTGGACAAAAATATGCAAAAGTTTTGGGCTCTTTGGTTTTTGGAATAATTTCTATATTTGTAGAATTGAAGTATTTTGACATAGATTTGAATTTTCTAAATTCGTCCATAGCTTCTAGAAGGTCCCATCTAATAAAATCCCAACAACTCTGAAAGAATAGTGTCGTGAAACCATCTAGACCCAGAGCTTTGTCTAGAGGGAAGGAGAATACTACTCAAATTTCTTGAATGGTAAAAGGGGCCAAGAGCTTGGAATTCTTCGTGGGGGAGATCATTGTAGGGATATGCTAAATGAAATCCTCAACTTGTGAAGGTAAGGGTGAAATTTTTTAAAATAATTAAGATCTAAATTATAAATTATATATTAGAAAAATAATAAATAACAAAAAAAATTCAAATCTGATTGAATATTTTAAAATAATTAAGATTTAAAAATTATAAATAAAGTAAGAATAAATTAATATTAGAGATGGTGAAAGTTGAGATGTAGTAGCTGTAGGAGTAGTTGAATAAGGCATCTAGGGTCATCATCAATAACAACATGTCAGGGAGCTAGATGTACTAAAATAGCCCACTCAAGGTACATACACATTTGTCTTATGGTGTGGTCCCATGAGGGGGTTACAGGATCTATTTTTGTGGAGTGGGTGGTTCTATGAAGCCAAAAAAGTTTGTTATAGGATTAATTGGAATCTTCAAAGTAGAAAACCCTACTTTTTAGGGTGCATATTTAAGTGGGTGGAAAAGATGGGGGGCTAGAAATTGTCCCACCATCTTAGGCTTTTCTTGAGCCACTTGTCAATCATATACCAATTTATAATTTTTATCAATAATTTTTTTAACATATTTATTTATTTATTAAGTGAATTGAATATATTAAAATAAAAATGAAAATCATGAGACCACCCACTTCCATAAATTATGGGGCTTAAACTTTTTAAGAATAACCCCACTATAAAATTCACGGGAGTTCCCACTTTAGAATAATCCTAAAAAATCTCTAGAGTACCTACTAAACTTTTTAAGGAAGCCTCCCTCCATGTGGATGCACCCTTAAAGCCCATTGACATTCATGAGCACTTTGTTTATGAAGATAGAAGGAAGCTTTCCTACCTTGTCATTTCTACCTTGAAAAATTCAAACTTTCACTTCACAACATCAAACTATACCATTTGTCTACATCTAATATCTATATGTACCACTCTTTCTTCTTGTCCTTTTTAGTCACTGATAACTTCAGTAGAAGACAAATACACCTAACAACATAAATAAATAAATAAATTATGAATGAAGAAAAAGGACAACAAAAAAGAAAAACCCAAATGATTGGATGACCATGATATCTTCAACAATAGTGATGTTCCTAGATAAATATACACCATTGATTTTACTTATGATTTGAACAACAATGTTAACAATAGTTGAGCATAACAATTATGGCTATAAATGTTAGGATAAGGTGACTCAGCCTTACCACGATTTATTGCTTTATTTGTGCTTTCTTGGAAAGTTGCTAAATGAAACTGGATTCTTCCACAAGAAAAGACTTGGAGTAGAAAAATATAAATCTTCTATTTTTTGGTGATTTATTCTCTTATGTTTTGTTTTATGCAAGGGTTGTGCATAAAGAAGTTTCTAAAATAATTTGTAGATGCATTGAATGTAGACACTTTAGAAACTTTTTCCTCTTGTATGAAAACTCTATTTAAGTACAAAGCATTGTTGTAGAGAATTAAGAGAGAGAGATGAGAAGTTATTTTCACAGAGTTATGCTACCATATTTTCTCTAGAATGGAGCAAGATGTAAATCCTCCATGTGAAGGCTGAAAATGTATTGTAACTTGTTGCTGAATAATACATTAGCTTAATGGTTTGGAGGGTGGGGTTTTTTACCTAGAAAGGTTTTCCCCACATATATCTATGTTCTCTATTATGTCTCATTCTTCTAGTTCTATGATTGTAGAAAAGAAATCTATATGTCGTAATGGTGTTGAAATTTATTTAGATCAATAAATTGCAATCACTTTCCTTTAAGGTTTTAATTGTGGGAAATCAACTATGTTTGTTTCCACTTTTATGGCATAGTAGTATGCACTTGTATTTTCTTATTAGAAGTTGTTCAAGGAACTATCAGATACAAGATGTGCATACTGATCTCAGATGAATTTATAGGGTGCTCTTATTTCCCTTCAATTGGTATCAGAGCTCAATTTTGTGAATGGCATGTTGCTTGCATACGAGGATTCACAAACTTTCTGGTTCTGGGTATTTCTTCTATTAAGATTTCTTATCTTATAGGGCTTGAAAAAGTTTATTTTGAAGAAATTGATTGATAATTAATCCTTTGATGAGTGGAAATTTTGTAGTTGATTTATTCTTTTAGGAGATAGCAGACATTTTTTGAAGGATGGTGAAGACAAAGAAAATAGAGTTGGTTATGTTGAAATGACATTGATCTAAAGCTCTTGGTTGACAACAAAATAACTCTTGATGCATGGGTATTTGAAGGTGTCTCTTTTGTTACCTAGAATGCATAGATGTTATGGATTTGATCATTGGATGATCTGAAAGCTTCTAGATAACCTATCTCTTAGATGTATGTACTAGCAGTGGTTGTGGAATTGATCTACAAGTGGGCCTGGAGTTCCTATACTATGTTTTCCTCTTGGAAGCTTATACATGCATGGCTTGGATTCTTTTTCATTGGATCTAAGGGGTTTATAGATTTTCCTAAAAAAAAATCTATGGCGATGCTGATATGTGATAATCCATTATTTTGGGTTTAGTTGTTTGGTAATTTTTTCAAACTTTGAGTCTTCCAGATGAGAAGTGGGTGTGGATGTGCATGTGTGTTCTTAAACACAATGTTTTTGTAGGTTTTGCATGCTGAAATAAAAACTTGTGGTTTTTTGTGGATCTACTGAAGAAATTTTTTTCTTGACTCTGGTTACTTTAGAGTGGTACCAGATGAGATAGTTGTAGTTCTACGTGCGTGCATTCTTTGCGCATGGTGAGAGGAGGTGTTTTTCTTTCTCTGCATGGAGATGTTGGTACATGATCAGTCACTCAAGATTTTTGTGGTGATGCTTTGTTGGATTCCTAGACTATGGTGCTCAATGTGGACATGATTGGCAAATCAGATCTATGCTTGATCTAGTGTTTGAGTCATGTTGTCTATGTGATTATTCTATTTGATCTCATTTGCACATGTCACTAATGTGACAGTGGGTTTGCATGTTGCAATGATTGGATCTACAAGTTATGCAATTAAGTGGGTAGGCCACCCATTTAATTGCAGTGGGATAACTTGGATGTGCACTGCCTATAGCCACTAGATTTGATTCAATGTTTCTACATACTTATTAGCTGACCTAGTTACTTCTACATTGGTATGGCTACTTTGGGATGAGAGGATGGATGATATTTGAGTACTTGGATAGTCAATTATGGATTCCTATAGCATGGAAAATTTCCTTAGTGTGGAGATCTTGGTTTCACTCAATGTGATGTATGGGCCTAGATGATGTTCAAATTTGGAGGATGGTGTGTCATATGCTTAGATGGATTAGTATCATGTTTTAGTGCGAGCTTTAGAAGTTGTTGTATTTTTCAATCATATGGTGATGGATGATATTCTTTAGTGTTGCAGATGTTGGAGGATGCCTCAAATCCTGTTGCTGCAAAAGGGTCTTTCACATTTGTTGGTTCACTAGTTGGAGATGGTATCTTCATGTGATTAGAGATGTTGACATCTTTAGGATTCAAGGGGCCTTGGTAGATATTTTGTTTATTATTTTATTTGATATGTTATCATGGTGACTTTTATGTCATGCTTTTCTCTTTATTACCAATTTAGAGTTGTGACATGATACAGTTATTTGATATGATCACATGAAGCATGTTATCTCTTTGGAGGAGATGGTTTAGATCATGATGTCATGTTTATGTTCCTGGTTCCATGGTTGGATCTTTGACATTGATCTTGGTTTAGTTTCTTGGTATTGAGTACTTTGATCATTTTCTTGATACTTCATGACAGTGCTATGTTGTAGTGCAGTTTTGCATGAAGTGATGGATTACAAGTGCTTGTGCATACTTGGAGACTTAGGTGAGGCTAGGGTTCTCTTGAGATGAGAGAAATGTTGTTGAGATGTATACCCTTGATGAGATTTCAATAGAAAGTCTAAGGAGCCTACACCTTTGTTGGATGTGAGTTCAATAGAGACCTATGAGGAGATTGTTCTTGGATAAGTCACAGGGTGACTTTCATATCTTGGAGGAGCATTCTCTTTCCCTGCTCTTGGTCTTCTCAGTAGTTTATCACTTGAGAGGTATTGCCCAATGTTACATTTAGGTGCTTTATCTTTTCATTCATATTCATGGATCTTGAGTTTCAGTTAGATAGTTCTGGAGGATTCATTATGAGAGATGGATAACATGATTCTCTCCTTGAGGTGTATTTTCACTTATGGTGACAATAGGAGATGGCATTGGGCTGATTTCTTAAACTGGGAATGAAGTTGTTTGATCTTCTTTGAGAGGCTTACATCCATGTAGATTCATGATATCAAGTTATGTTTGATCTCGTAAGGTTGAACAGTTTTGGATGTTGTTGTGGCTTTTCTTTTGAGATTGTGAAGGAGATCATACTTGGCATAGTTGACATTTACAAGTGTTTGTAGAAGGACATTCTACATGCTTATGATTTGTAGTTTCTTTCTTTGGTCTTGGTTATCTTCTTGGATGTTTTGGTTCACATACATTGTTTTTGAGATCTATTGGAGCTATGGTGGTCACTCTTTTTTGGTCATTTGTTATCACGTGTACTTCATTGTATTTTGTGATGACAAGGTGGTTCATTTATCTCTTTTCTTTCTTGGGTGTGGAGAACACGAGAGAGTTGTGGAGATTGGATGAGAGAGATGTTTCTTGCATTTTTTTTGCTACAAGATTTGCATGTCTTTGTGGATGGTCCTTGGTACTACATGGTTATACTTTCTTTGTGTTGTTATCAGTAGACTCAATATGCTTTTGATTTTTCAGATTCAACATTACCCATGCAGTGGGAGTTCTTGTATGCGTTTGGTCTTCATCGAATCATTTGCAGATAGAGCTTGAGGTTGCAGTTTATGGGTTGGTTATGTTGCTGGCATGAGTTTCTTGGTATTGGATACCTTTGAGGTATGGATGATTGGATGGGTTAGCATTTACTATGGATGCTATTTTCAATCTCATGGGTTTGTCAGTTGGATTGGACAAATTAGTTTGGTTGTTGTTTTGGTTGATGTTTTATCTTGTTTTTTGGAGGATGACTTCACAATTTTTTTGGGCTAAGAAGTTGACATTTTTTATGCTTTTTTGTTGCTCATGAGCATAGTGGAGTGGTGGTAGTGTGTGTAGCCCTTGTTATCACATGGATCTTATGCTTGTGTTATTTGGATAGGTGTCTAGTTAGAGCATGAGAGCATATGTTATGGTGGTTTATGTTGTTTCATAGATGGCTATGATGATATAGTTTCATTAGTTTGAATCTTGTAAGGTCTTCATCAAGTGGGAGATTTTTGGGATAAGGTGACTCAGCCTTACTGTAATTTATTGTTTTATTTGTGCTTTCTTGGAAAGTTTCTAAATGAAGCTAGATTCTTCCACAAGAAAAGACTTGGAGTAGAAAAACATAAAGCTTCTATTTTTTGGTGATTTTTTCTCTTATGTTTTGTTTTATGCAAGGGTTGTGCATAAGGAAGTTTCTAAAATAATTTGTAGATGCATTGAATGTAGACACTTTAGAAATTGTTTCCTCTTGTATGAAAACTCTATAAGTATAAAGCATTGTTGTAAATAATCGAGAGAGAGAGAGAGAGAGAGAGAGAGAGAGAGAGAGAGAGAGAGAGAGAGAGAGAGAGAGAGAGATGAGAAGTTATTTGCACAGGGTTATGCTACCAAATTTTCTCTAGAATGGAGCAAGATGTAAATCTCCATGTCAAGGCTGAAAATATATTGTAACTTGTTGCTAAATAATACATTAGCTTGATGGTTTGGAGGGTGGGGTTTATTTACCTAGAAAGGTTTTCCCCATGTATATTTGTGTTCTCTATTCTGTCTCAGTGTTCTAGTTCTATGGTTGTAGAATGATAATTTGTATATCATAATACTGCTGAAATTTATTTAGATCGATAAATTGCAATCACTTTCCTTTAAGGTTTTAAATGTGGGAAATCAACTATGTCTATTTCCACTTTTATGGCATAGTAGTATGCACTTGTATTTTCTTATTAGAAGTTGTTCAAGGAACTATTAGATACAAGATGTGCATATTGATCTTAGATGAATTTATGGGGTGCTCTCATTTCCCTTCAATAAATTCTACCTTATCTAATTGTGAATTAGTGAGATTTCCCCAATGACAATCACTGCCTTTTTGATCATTTGCAATTGTTAGATTTCAAAAATAGGTTGGAGCTTTTAAAATGGAAATGCCTGTGGTGTAATAATCATATCTATGTGTGCAATGGGTACATCTAAGATATTTGGAATATCAATTAATTAGATCCTTTTAAGTCTAATAGATTAATTTGTAATGTCACTTCAAATGGTTTAGCCTACTATCCAAATTTTCTTATATGATTAATATATTCATACTTTGAATTTAAAAGAACTTTAAATATGAATCCTTTTGATTTGTTGTAGATTTGTGGACAATGAATTCGATGCCCATTTATTGACTATAAGTGATTTGTTATTTTTAATATTTATTCAATGAATTATTACTTACACTTCAAAGAACAAGCAAAGTCGTATCAAATAGAATAATTTTTTTTTCAACCCTGAATTCAATGATCATGTAATTAAATATTATTAGTGATGAATATTTGTAATAAATAAAATTATATCATAATATTAGATTGATTGGAGCTCAAAATTCCCCTATCCTTTATGGTTTGGATAAAATATCACATGCAACCTATAATAAGTCTACTTTGATGTATAAATTAATGTTATTGAAATTGTTAGTCTATGTAGAAACAAGGGCGAGGTTTTTTTATGCTATGAGTATTGAAATATAATTGCATATTCCTAAAATAAATAATTTGATGCAAATTAAGATAAATTGTGTCTCTTCATTGCAAACTTAACATGAGACTATTTGTAAAATAATTCAAAATGGTGGCCTATTTAATGCTTTTTAATTTTTTTTATTTAATATAATTACGAATAATTCTAAGTTTAAGAACCAATGGTTAAATCATTTTTTTTTGTTCTTTCCATTAAGGTTTAAATCCCACTAGGAATGAGGACCCCATGTGACCTAGTTTCATAGCTCCAAGTCACAACAATCACCCCTCTTTTCTTAAAAATAGAAAACTATTATATTTCTATAAAGATTCAATGAAGTAACATTTTGA
Source organism: Cupressus sempervirens (assembly GCA_028749045.1). Classification (NCBI taxonomy): domain Eukaryota; kingdom Viridiplantae; phylum Streptophyta; class Pinopsida; order Cupressales; family Cupressaceae; genus Cupressus; species Cupressus sempervirens. The sequence continues at coordinate 152,740,420 of CM053784.1, read as the reverse complement.
GAGAGATGGGTTCATGTACACCACTACTCAAGAAACATGGGTCAATGAGTATACATGTGAACCACTATTTCTTATGATCATTTTGACATCAAAATCATATCTTTCTTGGCCATTAATTGTACAAATATACAATGATTTTGTTTTTTAACAAAAAAAAGGTATACAAAACAACCACACAAATAATTTTATGAGCTTGTTGTACAAAAATAATATATTATTTGAGATCTTGAAAGATTGAAATAATATATTGTGGAAAATTGAGCAATAATACATTGGTCTAATTAGGCGAACCTTTTGTTGGCTTTTCGTTATACATCTAACTTTGCAGAGTGAGCCTTTATGAAGAAGTGTGGATATAGATTGTGAGGTGACTCCAATTTATAGGCTCTTCTATTAGAGCTACTAGCATCAATAATGAAGTTGTCATTGGCTTTGGGGTAGCTATGTCATTAAGGAATAATCTAGCTATATTCTGATATCGAACCATTCTGATAATAATGATCAGAAGTCTAATATAAATTGTGAGTAGTATTTCACATTAATTCATTTCTCTCAAAACATTATGCAATTGAATCCTCTTAGCAATAATTTTTTTTGACTTGTTATGGAAAATATTCCTAGTTATCAAGAGAAAACTGCCTAAAGGAGGAATATCCTTTATAAGAATAATCATGAAAGTAAAAATAAAAATAAAGATAAATGTAGATACATATCTATATATACCAAATATATATTAATAATGATTAAATAGTATTAATTTTTTTAAAAAATATAAATATATATTATCTAATATATAATGATAATTTTATATTTTTTTTAACATATTAACTTTTAAAATTTGCATAAAATGTTTTAAAATTCAAAGACATGAATCTAAATTGAAACTATCAATTAATATTAAATTATATTATGTTAATTTTTTCAAATGATACATTAAATAAATTACTAGATATTTTAATTAAACTAAGACTATTATTTAAAAAAAATTAATAATATATTTCCAAAAGACTTAAAATAATATATTTATTAAAAAATGTAAAGTATATACAATAGGGTATTCTTTTTTAGCATGAATTAGTTTGTTTGTAAGTTGAAAGCAATGCACAAAAATTGTAAAATTGGCACTTTAGCATGAATAACAAATCTCCTCTATCCAATATGGTTTTAGCTCACTATGATTAATCTTCAATGACTCCTCACTACACTTCTTAGTGGCCTATGTCTTTCACCTCTAATTCACCTAAAAACCATGCATCTAAAACTCCTCTCAATCACACTTTTCTGAATTAGGTCGAAAACCCTCATGTATCTGTTTCGCAAAGCTTCTAAATCATGATCAATGATCTAGATTCATCCCTTTTGCCTCTTGGTCCTTCTAATTTTTTGATTGGTAGATTTCCTTTCATAGGGATTAATGATCTTCATTAGCATACATAATCGTCTCCTTGATTAACTCCTCGATATGTAAAACATGCTTCCATCTCGAGAAAATGGTTTACATAAGTTTTTGCGCCATTAAAAACTCATATATACAATAAAGGAGGAGCAAATAATCCATGAATATAATTAAGGATGGAAATCAGAGGAGACAAATTGCAACAATCTTCCAAGAAGGCAATAGGAAACAATATGTGAAATAACTCTACTTTAAAAGTATCTAGAAATGAAGATAGAGATGGTATTAAAGTTTTTTAGTGAGATAATAAAGAAGTTATAGATTCATTAAAGATGTGTGAAGTATTACAAGATGTTGTTAAAGGAAAAGATACTTGCAAGATGAAAAAGTTGGGAAGAAATAAAGTCAAGAATGAACCTAAAAAATATGACAATATCCCACTAAAGAGGTAAATAGAAGCAAACATGTTGATTTTGACCATAAAAATATGGAGCTATATAGATATGTATAATGATAAGGAAGAAGGAATATCAAAGGTTAAAAATCTGACCAATGAGCATAGATACAGAGTGTCAAGTTGGCTTAAGAAACTGATTGTTGAAGAGCTATAATTTAAAGCATAAAGAAGAAGGTTCTTATAATGGAGTTTGTATTAGAAAATGAGCACATAAGATGAAATGTGTGACATAGTTCAAGTGAAAATAATGATATAAGGAATGTTGTCAAGAGAAACATATATGAGATGTTACAAGATGAAGCATTTAAAGTGTAAAGAAGAAGGTGCTTATGATGGAGTTTGCTCAAGAAAATAGGTACATCAGATGCAAGGAAAAAAAATGTTATTAGGGAAAAAAATAGCATAAGGAAAAAAAATTCAGAGGGAAGGGGGAAGGGTAGGGGTTGGTGGGGAAGTGGATGGGTATGTGTAGGATCATGGTCAACCAAACTATGGCTTTAAGTGGCAGTGAAAAACTAGCAAATCAAGGCTATGTCAACTTGACACATAATTTTAAAGTGGTTCTTGACTTTATATCAAAAATTTGTAAGAAAATAATTTGTAGGAAATTGAATGTAGTTTCTAAACTACTAGGCCTTATCTAGAGAAAAAAATATTTGATTGTTCAAAAGTTTGGATTTTAATGCAGTACTACGAAAATTTCAGGGCAAAAATAAAAAGTAGGTGTATGTCTGACCACCTTAATCAAAATCAAATAATAATATTTTTTAATATAATTATAGATATAAAAATTAAACTCATGCCTGGATGTGATGCATATTTTTTGGTATTTTTATTCTAAATAAATAATTAAATATGAATTTTCTACAAAAACTTTTTCAAAATTAAAAAACTCCCATGTTTGACCACCTTAACTAAATGAAAACTTTACCAAATTAATTTTTTTTCCTTATACTAGGCAAAGCATAGAATGTGATGCAACTTTTGGATTTCAAAAATGTTATACCATTTGAAAGTTATAGTTATTTTTCAATTAGTATGTCAATAAAAAATTTACAATCATCTTCATTAAAAATTAACAAATAAATACTTATCAAACAAGGAATTTGACAACAATTATATCAATGGAATCTTGAGAGTATTATAAAAAAACCCTTTTTGTTTCATTCAATTTCGAAGAAAATAATATTGTCAAATGGCTACTTGAAGTCTAAGTGTTAGTGAAACCCTTCTCAAACGCATTTTTTGGGTTGACAAAATAGGTTTGGTAAATACCAAGCGTAATTGGATACCCAATTTCAAATTGGGTATATGATTATAGATTGGATACTTGATATGAAATCAGGTACCTGAAAAGTCTAAATTTTCAAATTGGGAGGGAAACCACCCACATTGGAAATTTTGGAGGGAAATGAAAATTTGGGAAGTGTGGACATTATTATTATTACATATGATTATGATAATTTTTATTAAATATAATATAGTTATAAATATAATTATTATTATAACTAAATATAATTATTATTATAACTAAATATAATATAGTAATATATGATAAATATTATTATTAAATATATATAGTAATATTATATCATTATTATTAAATATAATATTGTCATGAAATGCATTTAGAACCTATGACCCCTCTCGATGCACTCAAACCAACTCAATGCATCCCTAGGGTCCCTAGGGACCCTAAGGACATATGTTGTCATATAATACATCGAGAGGGGTCATAGGTTCTTGACGCATTCCATGACAACATATGTCCCTAAGGGTCCTAGGGCACCTAGGGACATATGTTGTCATAGAATGTGTCGAGAGGGGTCATAGGTTAACCTATGACCCCTATCGACATATTTGAACCAATCGAATCGGTCCCTAGGGCCTCTAGGGACATATGTTGTCATGAAATGTGTCGAGAGGACTCATAGGTTAACTTATGATCCCTCTTGACACATTCAAACCAACCAAATGCGTCCCTAGGGGTCTTAGGGCGCCTAGGGACATATGTTCTCATGAAATGTGTTGAGAGGGATCATAAGTTAACCTATGACCCCTTTCGACACATTAGAACCAACCAAATGCATCCTTATCGGCCCTAGGGCCTCTAGGGACATTCTTTGTCATGAAATGCATCAAGAGGGGTCATAGGTTAACCTATCACCTGTCTTAACACATTTGAACTGACCAAATGGGTCTCTAGGGGACCTAGGGCCCCTAGGGACATGTGATGTTATGAAATGCGTCGAGAGGGGTCATAGGACATATGTTGTCATGAAATACACATTTGAACCGACCAAATAGGTCTCTAGGGGCCCTAGAGCCCCTAGAGACATATGTTGTCATGAAATGCATCGAGAGGGCCCTTAGGGATGCATTTGGTTGGTTCAAATGCATCTAGAGGGGTCAAGGGTTAACTTATGACCCCTCTCGATACATTTGAACCAACCCAATGCATCCCTAGGGTCCCTAGGGCCCCTAGGCACATATGTTGTTATGAAATACATCACATTAACCTATGACCCCTCTTGATGCATTCGAACCAACCAAATGTGTCCCTAGGGGCCCTGGACATACATTGTCATGAAATACATTAAGAGGGGTCTTATGTTAACCTATGACCCCTCTTGATGCATTCAAACCAAACAATGCATTCGTAGGGCTCCTAGGGACATATCTTGTTATGAAATGCATCAAAAGGGATAATAGGTTAACCTATGACCCCTCTTGATACATTCGAACCAACCAAACATATGTCTTGATGAAATGCATCGAGACGGGTCATAAGTTAACCTATGACCCCTCTCAATGCATTTGAACCAACCAAATGCATCCCTAGGGCCCCTAGGGACATATGTTGTTATGAAATACATTAAGAGGGGTCATTAGTTAACCTATATGACCCCTCTCAACACATTTGAACCAACTAAATGCATCCCTAGGGTTCTTAGGGCCCCTAGGGACATATGTTTTCATGAAATGCATTGAGAGGGGTCATAGGTTAACCTATGGCCCCTTTTGACGCATTCAAACCAACCAAATGTATCCCTAGGGGCCCTAGGGCCCTTAGGGACATATGTTGTCATAAAATGCATTGAGAGGGCTCATAAGTTACCCTATGACCAAATGTGTTGAGAGGTCATAGATTAACATATGACCCCTCTCAATGATTCAAACCAACCAAATTGGTCCCTAGGGACCCTAAGGCCCATATGGACATATGTTGTCATGAAATGCATTGAGAGGGGTCATAGGTTGACACATTCAAACCAACCAAATTCGTCCCTAGGGTCCTAGGGCCCCTAGGGACATATGTTGTCATGAAATGCGTTGAGAACCTATGACCCCTCTTGACTTAGGTTATAGACAACCCAAATCCAAGCCACCAATCTGAATATGCATCAATAATGAAAGATCAATGAGCAAAGACAACCCATAACTAAGCCATAAATGCAACCTGTAAGTATAGACCACTTACAACACTACACAACTTGTAGATCCAACTAAATGCATTCCTAGGGTCCCTAGGGCCCCTAGGGACATATGTTGTCATGAAATACGTTGAAATGGGTCATAGGTTAATCAATAACACCTCTCAATGCATTCAAACCAACTAAATGAGTCCTAGGGGTCCTAGGGCCATACATTGTTAAGAAATGTGTCGAGAGGGGTCATAGGTTAACCTCTAACCCCTCTTGACACATTCAAACCAACCAAATGTGTCCCTAGAGGCCCTGCATATGTTGTCATGAAATGCATCGAGAGGCATCATAGGTTAACCTATGACCCCTCTCAATGTATTCGAACCAACCAAATTGGTCCCTAAGGGCCCTAGGGCTATTAGGGACATATGTTGTCATGAAATGCATCAAGAGGGGTCATAGGTTAACCTATGACCCATCACGATGCATTTGAACCAACCAAATGTGTCCCTAGGGATCCTAGGGCCCCTAGGGACATACATTGTCATCGAATGCATCGAGAGGGGTCATAGGTTAATGTATGACCCCTTTTGATGCATTCAAACCAACCAAATGCATCCCTAGGGCCCCTAGGGACATATGTTGTCATGAAATATGTCAAGAGGGGTCATAGGTCGACACATTCAAACCAACCAAATAGGGCCCCTAGGGACATATGTTGTCATGAAATGCATTGAGAGGGGTCATAGGTTAACTTATGACCCCTCTCGATGCATTTGAACCAACCAAATGCATCCCTAGAGGTCTTAGGGCCCCTAGGGACATATGTTGTCATGAAATGTGTTAAGAGGGGTCATAAGTTAACATATGACCCCTCTTGACACATTCAAACCAACCAACTGCATCCAACCAAATATGTCCCTAGGGGCCCTAGGGCCTCTACGGACATATGTTATCATGAAATGTGTCAAGAGGGTCATAGGTTAATGCATGACCCCTTTTGATGTATTTGAACCAACCAAATGTGTCCCTAGTGGTCCTAGGGCCCCTAGGGACATACGTTGTCATAAAATGTGTCGAGAGGGGTCATAGGTTCACCTATGACCCCTCTCAATGCATTCAAACCAACCAAATGATCCTTAGGGGCCCTAGGGCTTGTAGGGACATATGTTGTAATGAAATGCATCGAGAGGGGTTATAGGTTAACCTATGATCCCTCTCAAAAAATTTGAACTAACCAAATGCATCCTTAGGGTCCCTAGGGCCCCTAGAGACATATGTTGTCATGAAATACATCATGTCACATTCAAACCAGCCAAATCTGTCCCTAGGGGCCCTAGGGCCTCTAGGGACATATGTTGTCATGAAATGTGTCAAACCTATGACCCCTCGATGCATTTCATGACAAATTGTATCCCTAGGGGTGCATTGGTTGGTTCAAATGCATCAAGAGGGGTCATAGGTTAACCTATGACCCTTCTCAGAACATTCAAACCAACCAAATGCATCCCTAGGGGCGCTAGGGCCCCTAGGGACATACATTATCATGAAATGCATTGAGAGGGGTCATAGGTTAACCTATGACGCCTCTTGATTCATTCAAACCAATGAAATGCATCCTTAATGGCCCTAGGGTCCCTAGGGACATATGTTGTCATGAAATGTGTCAAGAGGGGTCATAGGTTAACCTATGACCCCTCTCAATGCATTCAAACCAATCAAATACATCCCTAGGGGTGCTAGGGGCCATAGGGACATTGGTTGTCATGAAATACATTGAGAGGGGTCATAGGTTAACCTATGACCTAACCTATGACCCCTCTTGATGCATTTGAACCAATGAAATGCGTCCCTAGGGGCCTTAGGGCCCTTGCAAACATATGTTGTCATGAAATGTGTCGAGATGGGTCATAGGTTAACCTATGACCCCTCTCGATGCATTTGAACCAACCAAATGCATCCCTAGGGGTTGTAGGGCTCCTAGGGACATACATTGTTATATTTAATAATAATAGTAAAAATCATAATAATATAATATAATAATCATATATATATATATATCATACATAGTAATGAAATTTGTTTACATTGCCCACAATTCCCTCCAAAAATTGGGAATCAATTTTGGGTACCCCATTTGATATCGGATATCCGATTTGATATCAAACACCCGATGTGAGATCGAATTCTCGATAATACTAGCATGATTTTCCCAAAATATTTCCTATTATTTTTGACCCGACAATATTGCTTTTTGTGTGCCATTTTCACGAATTTGGAGAAAACTAACTTTTTGAGGCTTATACGATCAAAAAAGGTTCAATAATATAAGACTAGGTGTTTGATATTGTCATCTAAATGGGGAGTAGTAGTCATTGAAAGGCTAAATGCAAAGGAAGGTATCGAATGAAGACATTGCAACATATAGGGAAAGGGACAAGCATAATTGATGAAGGAAGAGACAAGGTATGTTAAATGTGAGTCAAGTTGATGACGTATTGGTCGAAGGTGAAATCATAGAGTTAGATAATATGTGCAGTTGGGTAATGAAAATGTACCAATTAATAACGATAATGTTGGGATTGAAAATTTAGAGAATGAAAATTTGGAGAATGAAATGCTACTAGGTCATATGTAAATTGCATGATTGACCATTTCAAAAATGACAATGCACAATAACCCTTACATATCTCCTAATTATAATTGACATTAAGGTTCTAGAACACCAAAATGGATAATTGAAATTGATGAAACAATTATTACCAATATAGAAGGGAAAAAAATCAGAACAAACCATTTAGTTATGGGCTTCAAGACTATATAAGATGTTTTTCAATAGCAAGACAGTGGTGGAGCAATGTCAACTTTTTATGCACTTATTAAAGATGCAAAAGATGAGACCTATGATTACCAAATTGAAGATTTGTGTCAATAAAAAATTGGAAAGAAATGACATTATTGTGAAGAATCTCAGTGCTCTCAATAGTATTGGGAAAAATAGCAGGGAGAAGGATAACAGAGCTACTCGAAGGGTTATAACAACCTCTTTGGTAAGTCATCATTTGAGAAAAGGGTAGATATATGAGACAAACTTGTATTGACTTGAACCTAAATCATACTACTTTTAGAAGAGCACTTAGTAGACAAGAGAGAATTGACGATCCTCTTCAAAATGAAAGATGAGCTTTTAGTGGGAGACTTCCACATTTTGATAAGAAGCGATCCGATGATATGAAGGAAGAAATTACACAATTTTGGCACTCTAGGTCAAGAGTATCATTCAATGCTAAAATTGTGTTAAAGTTGAGAATTGACATTAGAGACCACATGCCAAATCCTAAACATTATTTGGAGGTAAGTCAAACTATGTTGTTCAAAGAATTTTGAGAGAGTCATCCAAGTCTTCATATATCACAAAGGGCTTTTGAATCTTTGAAACCATTTTATTGTGTGCCACTTAAAATTTGAAATACATGTTGTTACAAATATCATGTTGAGTTTTCTATGCACCATGAACTATTACACTTTATCTATTCTACTTTGCATAGTAAAAAAATGTTGGGGAATTGTGGTGCTAGTGGTCTTCCAAAATCATCAAGAGACTTGATCAATTTTTATGTCGTAGAGTTGATGGTTGTTTCTTTTATAGAAATTCTTGCTTAAATGAGAAGTGTTTAAAATGTGGTGGCTTACTCAAGTTTGACACATGTTTTCATGAGGGGTGTGAACAATATCTTGGGAAGACAATAGTAAAAAAAAGGTGTATGAAATGGTGAAATACACATTGAAGAGTGGGGGTGAGGGCTTTAGATGTGAATTGGTTGCAAAAGAAATCAGTGTGGCTAGTTTTATTTCAAATTTCAAGACAAATCTTTTCTACAAGTATGCAAGACATAGTTACAGGTCTTAGTTACAAATCTTTTCTACAATTTAGAATGTGTAAGGATAATTTTTCCATTGGCACTATTATATTAGTTGTTGAATTTGTTGAGAACTACACATTGTATCCTCACAATGAGACACAATCTTAGTATTACAACTCTATTCAGATTGCTATTTTCATCCACATAACATATAGACATGCCCCTGATAGTATGGAAGATAATCAAAATATTAATAGAGAGTACCATTTTTATATGAGTGATGATAGATCTCACTCTCACGAGTTTGTGCAACATTATTTCAAGAATTATTTTCATTTCTTACAAGAGCATGCAATTGGTATGGATAGACATATCATTTGGTCAGATAATTGTACATGTCAATTAAAGAATGTTGATGTGTTTTATTGGTTGTGTAGGATGCACATAGAGAGGTGAGTGCCTCATATTTGGAGTTTTTTGAGTCTAGTTATGGGAAAGGGGAACATAATGGAGTAGGTGCATGTGTGAAGAGAGCTCTAGTTAAGGAGCAACTGAAGATTTCAGGAGCAAAGATTCTTGATGCTTGTAGCATTGTTGATTGGTGTAGTTCAACATTATCATAGGGGTGAGACTCTTGATTCAGTAGTACACAAGTTCTTTTGGTTGGTTGATAAAGGGTCCATAGGTAATAGATTATATTGTGCTATAGTGAGAGACTCATCAAAAATGCATTCATTCTAGAGCTTTGGTTCTAGTACATGGACCATTTGGACACGATAGTTAGCTTGCTTTTGTCCTAGCTATTTTCACTGTGATTGGGATCACTGTGAGTTGAGTGATTGGGTGGACATATGGGCTCCACATTGTCTTAATATATTTTCTATCATACCCTCTATCAAAAATGATGACATGGAAAGTTCACTTGAGCATAACCATCTATCAGATCTTCTTTAACCAGGACATGTCTTTGTATTGGTTGCACCACAGGGGAATGATGAGAAATTAGATTATTGGTTAGCATGTTGTATAAGAGGTAAAAATAATCTTGCACAAATGATCATAAATGATGATGGATTCACATATCCTACTGGTTTAGTGGTTGTCACTGGAATATGGCTGCAGACATACATGCTTAGAAGGAATGGAATTCCTGCATTCGAAGACTATCAGAAGCACAAAATAATTCTCATATATTCACATCTTATTATAGAAATAAATGAAAAGTTTTTGAATCATCAAGGAAGAATAAAAGTAAAAGAACTTTTTACTATTACTAATGCTGATAATGAAGCCATATTGGAGACCCTAAAACAGAGAGAGAACCCTACTAGAACACTCGACTAGTTATATTTATTTCATAAGTTATTTTGTTCATAATGATTCGGTGAACCAATAATTATCTTGTTTAATACAATAAGTTACTAATATTTTTTATGATATTGGAATGTAGGTACATCATGAAAAGTAGCCATGCATGAAGATAAAAAACTAAATAAGGAGCAGAATGAAGAAAAATCTATTCTATTTTTGACACTACAATTTTTGACAATACTTTTATTGACACTACAATTTTTGACACTACTATTTTTGACACTATGATTTTTGGTAGTTTTGTATTGATGTAATAATGATGAAACACTTGAGATATTGTAAATGTAAACTTGTTGATTTAATGTAAGAAACAAAGATGATTTCACTTAATGCAATTTATGTGGAGGGACCTTAGCAATGTTGATTTTAATACATACCAACACCAAATTTGCATTGTGCACAATGCCAAAAAATCAAGAGAGGTAAAAAATAATGTTTTTGCTTAATGCTAACCCTAGTGACACCCTTTTTCTAGCTACAAAAAGCTTCCATCATCTGTAGCCACCTCATACTGAAGAGTCTCCAAGGTGCTCTAAGTGCTTGTTGAGGTTAATCTTTCGAGGTCTTAACTCAAACCTCATGAGGGATATCAATGAAAAATCAAATGCTATAGGATGGTTATGGCAAGGCCTAAAATAACCTATCTCATTTTTTAGAGATCACATTCTATTTGGATTTGGCACAATGATCTTGTTCAATGCCAAAACTTGCAGTGTGCCTCAATTAATAGGTGCATAATAGTGTAACTATGAAACCACTAATCTTGGCATCGAATGATCAACACCATTAGCTCTAGATAGGAGGATAAAACCTAGTGACACCCTTTGTGTAGCCATGGAGAGCCTCCATCATCCGCAACCACCCCATGCTGGAGAGTCTCCAAGCTACTTTAAGTGCGTGTCGAGGTTGATCTTCTGAGGGTCATAACTCAGACCTTATGAGGTCTATTGATGAAATATCAAATGCTACAAGATGGTCATGTTGAGGCATAAAATAACCTATCTCATTTTTAAGAGATCACATTCTATTTGGATTCGGCATAGTGATCTCGCTCGATGCCAAAAGTCATAGTGTGCCTCAATTCATAGGTGCACCACAACATAACTTTGAAATTGCTGATCTTGGAATCAAATAATCAGAACCATCAACTCTATATGAGTGGGTGAACCCTAGTGACACCCTTGTTTTGGCTATGGAGAGCCTCCATCATCCGTGGCCACGCCGTACTGAAGAGTCTCCAAGGTGCTCTAAGTGAGTATTGAAATCGATCTTCTGAGGGTCGTAACTCGAAGCTCATAGGGGATATGAAGGAAATGTTGAATGCTATAGGATGGTCATGCTAAGTCCTAAAATAACCTATCTCATTTTTGAGAGATCACATTCTGTTTGGATTTGGCACAACAATCTTGCTTGATGCCAAAACTCGCAGTGTGCCTCAGTTCTTAGGTGCACCACAACGTAACTTTGAAACTACTGATCTTGGCATTGAATCATTAGTGCAATTATCTCAAGATGGGTGAGTGAACCCTAGTGACACCCTTGTTCTAGCCATAGAGTGCCTCCATCATCCATGACCACCCCATACCAAAGAGTCCCCAAGGTACTTTAAGTGTGTGTTGAGATCAATTTTTTCAGGGTCATAACTTAGAGCTTGTGAGGACTATTGATGAAAAATTGAATGCTACAGGAGGATCATGGCAAGGTGTAAAATAACCAATCTCATTTTTGAGAGATCATATTCTATTTGAATTGAGCACAACAATCTCGCTTGATTCCAAAACTCATAGTGTTCCTTAGTTTATAGGTGTATCGCAATATAACTTTGAAATCGCTGATCTTGGCATTGAATTTTCAGTGCCATTAGCTTTGAATGGGTAGGTGAACCCTAGTGACACCCTTTTTCTAGCCATAAAGAGCCTCCATCATTCGTGGCCACCCCGTACCAAAGAGTCTCCAAGGTGCTCTAAGTGCGTGTCGAAGTTGATCTTCCAAGGGTCATAACTCAGAGCTTGTAAGGGCTATTGATTGTTAGATTGTGGTGACTGATTAGAAAAGTACTGTACATACTTCATAAATTCTTTGGGCCCTATTTTATTGGGATTTTGGTCCAACATATAATTATTAATTATAACTTTAAAGTGGTAAAAATACTTGTATAAAAGAGCTTAGGGTTAGGGATTATTTTATAGTTGTGATGTAAAATTGGTTCTTGCAGCGGTATTGAGCTATAAGGTATTATAGATTGTAATCAGGTTATAATTATTGGATCATAATAATATCAAACTTGTTGTTTGGTGGACATGGCCCAAGAATTGGGTGAACCACGTTAAATCTTGGTGTCTTGTGTTCTTTTCTGTGTGATCTATTATTTTCTATTATTGGTTATATTTGCAAGTAATTATTATTTTTGTCTATGGTTTAATCGTAATAAATGGTATTAGAGCAAGGTTGTTTTTTCAGTTATCCTCTATAGGAAAGTCTCATAGTTGAGTGGGAGCAATTGCAGATGAGGGTAAGCTAAGGGTTGGTAGGTTTAATGGGCAGAACTTCCAATTATGGAGATGCAAATAGAAGACTATCTTTATCAGAAGGATTGATGGAAGCTGTTAGAAGGAAAATCCAAGAATCAGGGATCTATGTCAAATAATGAATGGGATCTTGTGGATAGAAAGGTGTATATGAGCAATGTTAGTATGCTAATAGAAACCAAATTTAAATAAAGCTTCTACAAACTAAACAAAATTCATAAACTTCAAGATAGACTAAGATGAGCTCTCAATTGAGAATATGAGCCATTAATGGACTCTTTCAATGAGAAGCTCTCTTGTTGAGTGGCTTTGTCTAAATAGATAGGATGTATGCTCAATCTTATGCTTCAAAAATGGCTTCAAATGGAGTTGGAATTTGGGTGTGAGTGTATGGTTTTGATGTAAAATGGCTTCTTAAAATGGCATTATGACTTTACTTCATGGATTGTGTTGTTTTGCAAAGGGGAAGGATCCAATTTATAGGCAAGAGGCTTGAGGGATTGAGGGCTAAGATGCAAGGATGGGAAAAAGCTCATGGAGGGCTCAGATTGCATGAGAGGAGAGCACATGGATTGTGCTTCCTTACAGTCAATCAGGGAGTAACACATGTCATAGGGTGAGAGGATGAAGGAAAGGGGAAGGATGAGTCAACCAAGGAGGCCCAAGGGATAAAATCTTCATAAAGACCCTCATAATGGCTTGTAAGAGCAATAAAAGGGCTTGGAAGAGTCATTTATGGCCTAGTGGGCTTCATAAAGTTTTATGGTTGGGATATTTTGAAAGAGATGAGAGGAATTTCGACTTGGGCTTGATTAGGAAGGTTTTAAGCTTGCTTAGGATTGTGCAAATGATTAGAGGATGGATTAGGATGGTTTAAGATTAGCTTAGGGATAGGCAAGTGGATGGCATTTAATGAGGGTGGGTGAAGGAGGAGATATTTGTTAACTTTGGCTTGGGTTAAAAAAGTCTTAACCCATGTTTAGAGAATGTGACAAGGTTAGGAGGGGATTAGGATTAGGTTTAAAGACATCTTCTAGAAGAGTCTAGACTTTGGATGAGGATAAAGACTTTCTAGAATAGTCTAGAACTTCCTAGGATGAGGATGAAGACTTTCTAGAAGAGTCTAGAACTTCTTAGGATGAGGATAAATTAGATTTTTAGGAAACAAATAAAGTTTTATTTATTTCAAGGGTTTGGGTTGAGGAGATATTTATTAAAACTTTTTTAATAAACATGAGGATTAATATTTAATCTTAATTAAATATTTTGAGTTGGGATTAGGGGTAGGAAATGATGGGATTAGCCTTTAAATCAAAATTAAAGAAGGATTAGAAGATTTTGGAAGAGGTTAGTGGTCTTAAGGAAATTGGCCAAGTTTTGGGCAAAAAATACATTTTTTATTTATTTTAGATTTTTTGGTCAATTTATTAATTAAATAATTAATAAATAAGAAAATAATGTTTAAATAAGATTTAAACATTTTTGGGAGGGATTCCTTAATTAAATATTTTTAATTAAGATAAAGGGATTTAATGGCATAAAAATAAATAAATTAATTAAATAATTAATTGATGCCATCAGAAATTTTTTAGAAAATAAAAATACTTTATTTTCTAAAAGTTTTTAGGTGTCTACAAAAGGTACTTGGAAGCATTCAATTATGCCTGGCACCATCAGTGGCATTTAATATTATAAAAGTGAAGACAACAAAAGAGTTGATGAAAACCCTAACAAAACTGTATGAAAAACCCTCCACTTCAAACAAGGTATTTCTCATGAAGCATTTATTTAATATGAAAATGGTAGAAGGTGGATCTATTGTAGATCATTTAAATGAGTTTAATACTATTACTAGTTAGTTATCTTCCGTGGGTATCAATTTTGAAGAAAAAAGTATTGCTCTCTTGATTTTGTTTTCTTTGCATGAAAGTTGGAATGGCTTGGTAATGGTTGTGAGTAATTCTATTCTTGGATATATTACCCTAAAATATGATGATATGATCGGTGTTATTTTGAGTGAGAAAACTCGTAGGAAATCCTCAAGTGGATCTACATTAGGAAGTGCTTTGAATGCACAAAGCAGGGGCAAAATGACTGAGAGAGGAAGTAATTATGGAAATCATGGGAAATTAAGAGGAAAGTCAAAGGGGAGGAGGTCTCAATTGAGAGGATTGAATGGTTGCTGGTACTATGGGAAACTAGGTCATAAAAAGAAAGATTGTTGGAATCAAAAAAAAAATGAAGGAGATAAACTAGATGGAGACAAGGAGGCAAATGTGGTAAGTAACAATTCCAAAGATGATGCTTTGCTTCTGTCTTTAGAAAGTGTTGATGATTCATGAGTTTTAGATTATGGTGCTTCACTTCATGCTACACCTGTTAGAGGTTATTTCACTGATTATGTCTAAGGGGATTTTGGGCTTGTTTATTTGGGGGATAATGAACCCTATTAGATTGTTGGAAAGGAAAAAATTAAGATTAAGTTGCAGAATGGGAATCATTGGCTACTACATGAGGTAAGACATGTTCCAAGACTGAGTAAGAATTTAATTTCAGCAGGGCAACTCGGTGATGAGGGTTGTGTAGTTACTTTTAATGATAAAAATTGGAAGGTTTCAAAAGGTGTGAAAGTAGACACCTTATATCTTTGTATAGGTCATATTGTTCTTTCTACTTTAATTGTTTTAGAGAAAAATGAATGTTTAGAAACAATTGCTGCAGTTGAGAAGGGAGAACAAATAGCTACTGTAGATTCTGATATAGCACTGTGGCACAACAGACTTGGGCACATGAGTGAGAAAGGTATGAAAGTACTTCATTCAAAGACATTTCTACCGGGTCTAAAATGTGTTAATATGAATTTTTATGAAAGTTGTGTGTATGGAAAACAAAAGAGAGTGAGTTTTGTAAAGATTGAGAAGGAAAAAAAAAGGAGAAATTAGAACTTGTGCATACAAATTTATGGGGACTGGCTTAGGTATCTTCCCTTGGTGGCTCTTATTATTATGTCATATTTATTGATGATGCAACTAGAAAGGTATGGGTTTATTTCTTTAGATAGAAATCTAATGTACTTCAAACTTTTAAGAAATGGAAATGCTTGGTTGAAAATGAGACTAGTAAGAAATTAAAATGTCTCAGATCTGATAATAGTGGTGAGCATTATAGTCATGAATTTGAAGATTATTGCTCCACTAATGGTATTTGTAGATAGAAAACTATTCCAAGGGCTCCACAAGAAAATGGAGTGGCTGAATGCATGAACATGAAGACTATAATACAACATGCAAGAGCATGAGATTGCATGCTAGGTTGCCCTTACACATGTGGTGGAAGCTATCAATACTATTGTATATTTGATTAATAGAGGTCCCTCTACTCCTTTGTCTTATGGTATTCTAGAGGAAGCATGGACTGGTAAGAAGGTGATTTATTCTTTTCTGAAAACCTTCAACTGTGAAGCATTTGCTCACATAGATTCTGAAAATAGAACCAAGCTGGAAGCAAAGTCAAAGAAATGTGTATTTTTTGCATATGGCATTAATGAATTAGGTTATAGGCTTTGGGATTTTGAAAATCATAAAATTTTAAGAAGCAGGGATGTCATATTCAATGAGAATGTGTTGTACAAAGATCTGTTGCAGCAATATGAGAAGAAAGAAGATGATTATGTAGTGCTGGATGATACTCCAAAAGCTGATGTTCCATCCATTCCTCATGATGTGCCACAACTGCAAAAAAAAATACCACACACCAGTGAATGATAGACGGTCAACAAGGAAAATTAGTCCTCCAGAAAGATTTTCTCCCTCTTTGTATTCAATTTTACTTACTAATGTTGCTAAACTTGAATGTTATGATGAAGCTATGTAGGTGGATACTAAGATTTGGTGGGAGTCTACAATGAAAGATGAAATGGACTCTTTGCTGAAGAATAAGACATGGGATTCATGCAAGTTGCCTATAGGTAGAAGAGCTTTATAGAATAAGTGGGTTTATAGGTTGAAAGAAGAGGATAAAGGTAAGAAAAGATTTAAAGCCAAGTTGGTTGTTAAAGGATTTGCACAGAAAAAGGGTATTGATTTTGATGAGATATTTTTTCTTGTTGTTAAGATGACTTCTATCTGTACTGTTTTGAGTCTTGTGGCTACTAAAGACTTGCATTTAGAGCAGCTTGATGTTAAAACAACCTTCCTTCATGGTGATTTGGATGAAGATATATATATAAATGGCTTAGCCATAGGGTTTTGAGGTCAAAGGTAAGGAGAACTTAGTGTAGTTTATATGGCTTGAAGTAAGCACCTTGGTAATGGTATCTAAAATTTGACAGTTTTATGCATGAGCATGGACACCGTAGCTATCATTCAGATCATTCTGTTTATTTTAAGAGGTTGGATGATGATAGCTACATTATTTTATGTTTATATGTTGATGATATGCTTGTAGCTGGGTCTAACATGGATCGTATTAAGGGGCTAAAATGCCAATTAGCACATGCATTTTCTATGAAGGATTTGGGGGCAGCAAAACAAATCCTTGGTATGAAGATTTACAGAGATAGGAAGAACTAAACATTGATGCTATCTCAATCTAATTATGTTAAGAAGGTGTTGCAACATTTCTCTATGGAGAATGCTAAAGCTGTTAGCACACATTTAGCTGGTCATTCGAGGTTGACTAAGGAGATGTATCCTAAAACACAAGAAGAGGAGGATAAGATGTCCAAGGTACCCTATGCTTTACCTATAGGAATCTTGATGTATGCTATGGTATGCACTAGGCTAAATATTGCACATCTTATGGGAGTTGTTAGTATGTATATGAGTCATCCAAGAACTGAGCATTGGAATATAGTCAAATGGATTCTCAGATATTTAAGAGGAACATCCAATAAGTGTTTACACTTTGGGGGCTCTACTACTGATTTACAGGGCTATGTTGACACAAATTTGGTAGGGGATATTGAGACCAAGTGGAGTACTATAGGTTATGTCTTTACTATTGGCGGGGCAGCCATGAGCTATAGAGGCAGCGAAGGAGATGATATGGCTTTAGTTCTTCTTGAAACAATTGGGACACCCTTAGTATTACTTGTTTATAGATAGTCAAAGTGCCATTCATCTTGCAAAGAATTTAGCTCTACATTCAAAGACCAAACACATCCAGTTGCAGTAACATTTCATTCAATTAGTTCTAGAGGATGGATAGTTAAAGCTGGAGAAGATGCATACAAATGAAAATCCAATAGATATGTTGACAGAGGCAGTAACAAGGGAGAAGTTGAACTCCTCTTCCACTTCAGTTAGTCTTATAGACTAAACATGAATAAATGAATAGAAAATTCTAGGATGGTTTGATCTAATGGGAGCCTCATGGAGTAGCAGCATAGCTATAGGATCAATCTCCAAGTGGGAGATTGTTAGATTGTGGTGATTGATCATGAAAGTACTGTACATACTTCATAAATTTTTTTAAAAATTTGGCCCTATTTTATCAAGATTTTGGGATGACATGTAATTATTAATTATAACCCTAAAGTGGTAAAAATACTTGTATAAAAGAGCTTAGGGTTAGGGATTGTTTTATAGTTTTGATGTGAAATTGGTTCTTGTGGTGGTATTGAGCTATAAGGGATTACAAACTGTAATCAGGTTATAATCACTGGATCATAATAATATTGGACTTGTTGTTTGGTGGATGTAGCCCAGGGATTGGGTAAACCATGTTAAATTTTTGTGTCTTGTGTTCTTTTCTGTGTGATCTCTTATTTTCTATTATTGGTTATATTTGCATGTAATTGTTATTTCTATCTGTGGTTTAATCCTAACATTGATAAAGTGTCAAATGCTATAGGATGGTTATGTTGAGGCCTAAAATAACCTATCTTATTTTCTAGAGATCACATTCTATTTGGATTCGGCACAATGATCTCCCTCGATGCCAAAACTTGCAGTGTGCCTTAGTTCATAGGTGCACCACAATGTAACTTTGAAACCATTGATCTTGGCATCAAATTGTTAGCACCATTAGCTTTGGATGGGCAGGTGAACCCTGGTGACACCCTTTTACTAGTTGTAGAATGCATCCATCGTTTGCAACCACCCCATACCAAAGAGTCTCCAAGGTGCTCTAAGTGCATGTCAAGGTTGATCTTCTGAGGGTCATAACTAAGAGCTCATGAGGGCTATTGATAAAACATCAAATGCTACAAAATTTTCATGGTGAGGTCTCAAATAGCCTTCTCATTTTTTAGAGATCACATTCCGTTTGGATTTGATGTGGTGATCTCGCTTGATGCCAAAACTTGTAGTGTGCTTTAGTTCATAGGTGCACCACAACATAACTTTGATACCACTGATCTTGACATCAAATCATCAGTGCCATTAGCTTTAGATGAGTAGGTGAACCCTAGTGACACCCTTGTTCTATCCATGGAGAGCTTCCATCATTTGTGGCCACCTCATACAAAAGAGTCTCTAAGGTGTTCTAAGTGTGTATTGAGTCTGATCTTCCAAGGGTCATAACTCGAAGCTGGTGGGGGAAATTGATGAAACATTGAATGCTATAGGACAGTCACATTGAGGCCTAAAATAACCAATCTCATTTTTTAGAGATCATATTCCATTTGGATTTGGCACAGCGATCTCGCTCGATGCCAAAACTTGCAGTGTGCCTCAGTTCATAGGTGCACCACAACATAACTTTGAAACCACTAATCTTGGCATTGAATCATCAGCACCATTAGCTCCATGTGGGTGGGTTAACCCTAGTGACACTCTTGTTCTATTCGTAGAGAGCCTCCATCATCTGTAGCCACCTTATACCAAAGAGTCTCCAAGGTGCTCTAAGTGCATATCAAGGTCGATCTTCTGAGGGTTGTAACTCAAAGCTTGTCAGGGCTATGGATGAAATTTTGAATGCTATAGGATAGTCATGGCAAGGCCTAAACTAACCTATCTCATTTTTGAAATATCACATTCTATTTGGATTTGGCACAATGATCTCACTTGATGCCAAAACTAGTAGTGTGACTCAGTTCATAGGTGCACCACAGTGCAACCTTGAAACTGCTAACCTTGGCATCAAATTTTAGTGCCATTAGATCTGGATGGGTAGTTGAACCCCAGTGAATCCATTTTTCTATCCATAGAGAGCTTCCATCATCCATGACCACCCTATACCAAAGAGTCATAACTTAGAGCTCATGAGGGCTATCGATGAAATGTCAAATGCTATAGGATGGTCATGGTAAGGCCTACAATAAAATATCTCATTTTTGAGAGATCACATTCTATTTGGATTCGACACACCGATCTTGCTCGATGCCAAAAGTCACAGTGTGCCTTAGTTCATAGGTGCATCACAACGTAACTTTGAAATTACTAATCTTGGCATCAAATCATCAGTGCCATTAGCTCTAGATGGGTGGGTGAACTACAGTGACACCCTTGTTCTAGCTACAGAGAGCCTCCATCATCCATAGCCACCCCGTATTGAAGAGTCTCCAAGGTGCTCTAAGTGCGTATCAAGGTCGATCTTCCAAGGGTCGTAACTCAAAGCTTGTGAGGGCTATCAATGAAACCTTAAGTGCTATAGGATTGTCATGCCAAGGTTTAAAATAACCAATCTTATTTTTGAGAGATCACATTCTATTTGGATTCATCCAAAGATCTTGCTCAATGCTAGAACTTGAAGTGTGCCTTAGTTTATAGGTGCATCACAACATAACTTTGAAACTTCTAATCTTGGCATCG
Organism: Cupressus sempervirens; assembly: GCA_028749045.1. Taxonomy (NCBI): domain Eukaryota; kingdom Viridiplantae; phylum Streptophyta; class Pinopsida; order Cupressales; family Cupressaceae; genus Cupressus; species Cupressus sempervirens. The sequence continues at coordinate 152,719,626 of CM053784.1, read as the reverse complement.
AATTGTCACTACCATTAGCTCTAGATGGGCAAGTGAACCCTAGTGACACCCTTTTTTTGGTTGCAAAGAGCCTTCATCATTTGTGGCCACCTCATACTGAAGAGTCTCCAAGGTGCTCTAAGTGCGTGTCGAGGTCAATCTTCTAAGGGTCATAACTTGGAGCTCGTGAGAACTATAGTGAAATGTTGAATGCTATAGGATGGTCATGTCGAGGCCTAAAATAGCCCCTGAAAATTTTTGTGAACTCATCTAATTAAGAATTTTAAGTTATAGCAAAAAAATTTGAAAAGTGCAAAAGTTGCAATATTGCAACTTTTGCAACTTTTTATTGCAAAGTGAAAATGAGTGCAAAGAGTTAGTTAGGTTTTTGAGCATAACCATAGAAGGTTGGAAACACCTATATAAGGTGTGAAATGACCTTGCTATGACTGTGATTTTATTGTGCTAACAATAACATCTAGTTGAAATTTGTTTGAGATATTAATTTTTAGTTATTTTAGAGCTGTTGGTTGATCCAAACTCATACATATCAATGTCATGATGTTGATGGAAGCCTTGAATCTTTCTTGCATTGCCAAAATGTCATGTGGGCTTGGTAAGCTGAATGTGTAGTAAAGTCTCATAATAGCACTTGTTCTCATTTTACTTTGTAAAGTTGATGTACTAGGGTGAAGGAGGTGGATTGTAGAGATTATTTCAAATTAAACATATATGATAGTATTTAAAATTAAAAATTACATCAAAATTTGATAATAAATGTTGTTAAAATGTTATTAAAAAATTATTGCATTTGAATCAAATATAACAAACATGATTAAGATGAATGATATTCCATAAACATGAACAATACACATGATCCACAATAAATTGAACAATACTATACTAAATTAATATGTATATAATTGTGCATATAAGTGACAAAAATATATATCAAAATACATGTATCCATAGACAAATTACACAAATATATATCAAATTTCATGTATCCATAGACAAATTACACAAATATATATCAAAATACATAGATCCATATACAAAATGTGGCTGATCATGTCATCGAATGTGTATAATATCAATGTTTCTATAAACAATGTGGTATATGACATCTCAAAATGTTTCATGATGCATCCTATGACAACTATACTATCCTAGGTTGTTGGTGCATGATCAAAATGTAGCCTCTTCAATGAACTAGGTGGATGGGATGCCTCCTACATAAACAAAAAAGGAAAACCCAAAGTTAGACTACTTAATTTATATGATTCTTTGTATCTAACATTGAATAAATCAAATGCATAATGATCTTTTTTTTAATGAAGATTTATAGTATTAAAATTTCATCATAAGTACCTCTCTCGTTGACCTCCTGCATCGATTAGGAGTCCTCAGCAATGTTTGTACCTCACTGATTGTGGCTTGTGTATGTTCAAATATGTTTGTTAGATGAATCTACAACTTAAAATATAACATTATAATTCATAACATGCTAAATTTATAACATATAATCAAGAATTCAAACTACAACTTACCTATGTCGACTCTTCCTTAGGATATAATGGCTACATCAACAAAGATACAAAACTCTACCCTCCAACCTTGTGTGCACTAGGTGTTTCCTATGAGACACAAAATACTAGTTGTTAATATCACAGAAATTAGTTTTGAATTTATTTATGAAAATAAGGAAAATAAAAAATAAATGATACTTATGCATACAATGGGGCTCTCAGTACGAATGGAAATGCTAGAGCATCTATGATATCGAATCTGCATGGGCTCATCACCAGTAGCCACACCTTGTACAATAAAAAATTTAATTAAATTTCATTACGACAAATTTTTTACAAGAATGCATCTATATTTAATCAAATAGAAAGAACCTAATTACCTTTCCCTTGTTAATGGGTCCTACCTCATCCCCTGCACTTTGTCCCCTAGGGACAGGTGATACTTACAAGAAAAAAGAAAGATTAGAAACCATATATGCTACAATATCAAATAGAAAAAATAATGAGAACACAACATAGTGTACTGTAGATGTCTTAAGGCCAAATGAAATAGCCAAGAGTGTGGCATCATCAACCTATCTGAGCTCCTCCTTAGTCATCAACTAAACATAAATGAAGATCACATACATGTATAAGTTAGTATGGTTTAAAAATTAAAATTACTCTATTATAAAGTTAACTTTAAATCACATATGTCGTAACAAAAAATTTATACACGTACTAACATAGAAGAAGCCCATGACTCTGCATGCCCCTCCTCTCTCACATTAGGGTCTGTAGCCTCTATACACACATCTAGTGTATCCTTGTCAAATACAAACTAATATTCAGAAAGATCACCTATGGGGCCCAAACAAATATTCTTGCACATTATGTAAGTATGGGGCATGTAAACATTTGATGAGCTCATCAATGATGAACTCATGCTAGCATCATCAACATGGGGAGGCAAAATTGACTTAGCCTAGGATATCAATAGGCTACTTAATATATGGATGGCTCTAATAGTCTGAGAGCTAGCCTTTTCAATGATATCAAGATGCTGCACTCAAGGAGAGGGGGAGACATTAGTAGGGGCAACAAAAGTGCCAGCTTTCTTCCATGGGAAAAGGGTCTATCCTAAGGAGCTCCTCCTCCTACACCCCTATTGGGCTTCATGCTCCAATAGTTCACCTTAAGGCCCAACACAAATTCTGCATACAATTTTCTAAGGAAATAAAATCACACCTCTAATTTTCTATGTGGAGGGATGTCAAAAACCATCCACCAACAATCCCAAAAGTTCACACATATAGCATCACTTATGCACCATTTAATCAATCCTCATTTAGGAAAAAAAATCAAGAAAGAAAACTCTAGAAATTGCTAATACATAATTGTTACAAAATATTTATATATCCAACTAAATACAACATGAATGTAAATTAATGCATTACTGATTTGAAAAACCAAGTGAGAATATTTGTTTAGCTATGGATTGTATACTTGGTATTCATAACCCCCCACATAGAATGTCTACCACATCATGAAATCTACTACTCTCATGCTACTTTACACCTTCTATTGGCAGCTTGGAAGACCATGATCAAAATGCATATTGGTTATTTAATTTCTAATTTCTCACCCACTCTTTCAAACCATATCAACTTATGAAGTAAACATTTGACTAAGGTATTTGATCCGTCACAATGAAACCCTTCCCCTTCAATCACCCTTCATACTCATTTGGAAAATATTCCTTAAATCAAGCCAACTAGTCTTTGAGATAAAATAAGTTGTGTCATAAATCCTAGGTACCCATAAGTAAGGATGACCACAATGCTCCAAGCCATTGATTATCTCAACAATTTGTGCCCTCAATAGAGAAAAAATGGATTCATCAACATAGTGTAGAAATGGCTAAATAGGTGTTGAAGTGGCCATAAAGAATACAACTACTCTCTTAGCAATTTTTGGAATATTAAATGTTTGTTGTTGTCCAGTGAGCCTCTAGTACACCTACCTATCAAAAGATACTTCAAGAAACAATAGTAAAAAACATTAAATGTGGTAGGTCATTTTGAATTCAAAATTGAGAGGGAGATCTCATGTGGACAACCAGAGGGGGGAATATTTCATTCCATAAGTTAGATCCCAAACATTCTGAAAGGGAGATGAGTTTAGCAGAACAACATAGGCAAAAAGTTCTATTAGATCCAACAACAACATGTGTGGATGACTTTTTAAGGTTTCTTGTGAAATTAATGTTTTTTAGTGTATGTGTAGTGATTTCTCTAGGCTTACTGTATGTAGCCATACATTGTTGTAAGTTTTTTAAAAAATAATTAGATATTTTTTTCTTTTAGGGTTTATAGTTTATTCTCCAAATTTGTATCAGTTTGATTCATTTAATATTAAGAAAGCAAGCATAGTTTCCATCTCCAATCTATTATGTTTTAGATCTTGTCTACATTAGTATATTCCATTGTGCATGTTAGTAAGTTTTGAAAAAATGAATGAGAAATTAATAACCCTGTTTATGAATTTTCTAGAATGTTGTTGTTTCTGTTCACAACACTTGACTTGTATCTGAGCCAAGTAACTTAGCTTACATTGACTGATGAACTCAATCTCCTCTGTCAATCTCCCTTTGGTGATTGAGAAACTCAGTCCTTATAGGTTCTGAGCAACTCAAAACTGCTATGACTTGACTCCTTAACTTTCTAAGCAACTTGGTTGCTTCATCAATTTGTGAATTTCTTGAGTTTTTTACATGGTATTAGAGCCATTTGTCCCCATATCCTCATCATTTTAGGAATTATTTCTATGTGTTAAATTTTTTTGTGTAGGAGACATGGTTGGAGATGTAGGAAAGACTTGGCAGTAGCCACTGTCCTCCAATGGACAAAATTATGACACTTGGGCAAAGAAGATGAGAACCATTATGGTTGCAAATGATTTGTAAGAGTTTGTGTTAAATGGGTTAAATGATGTAACTAACCCAACACAATATGTTTCCCTCACCAACCATCAAAAGACTTAGCTAAGGAGTCAAGAAGAAGGGATGCAAAAGCTTTAAGCTTGATTGAGGCAGCTATGACTGAAACAATTTTTCCTAAGATAATAGTAGCTAATTATTCAAAGGAAGTATAAGATATACTTAAGAAAAATTTAAAAGGGACTGATAAAGTCTGTGTAGTGAAGCTACAGATGATTAGAAGGGAGTTTGAGAACCTTCAAATCAAGGATAATGAGTCTATTGTAGACTTTAGCTCAAGGATCTCTTGTTTGATAAACTAGTTGAAATCAAATGGAGAAGATTATGAGGAGTAGATAATAATGGAAAATATATTGAGGAGATTTCCTCTAAGGTATGATAATGTTGTGATGAAAATTGAAGAGGAAAAGGACCTCACTACTTTTATAATGTATGAGTTGATGGGTACACTTCAAACTCATGAGCACCAGATTAATAAATTAGAAACATCTTTCTTAGAGCAAGTTTCCACAACTTAGTCCAATACAAGAGGTAGGGGGAGAGGAAGAAATGGCTCTAGTAGAGGCTCTAGAGGTAGAGGTCATCAAAAATTTAGACAAAGGAATGATGGAGGAGAAAGCTTAGGACGAGCAGACAATCAAGAGGGAGCAAGAATAACTCTAGAGGAGGTAAGAAGAACTACAACTCTAACAAGAGTAATGTAGAATGTTATTATTGCCATAATTTTGGGCATTATTCAAGTGAATGATAGAAAAAGAAAGGTGATCAGTCAAGGTAGAATACAAATGTGGCTGATGTGAATGTGGTGAAGTACACAATCCCACAACCTTCATCATATGCAATATTGGTGAAGAAGGCAACCCTAAGGTATGGTATTTGGATAGTGGTTGCAATAACCACACTAGTGGTAATGAAATTATATTTTCAATTATTGATAATAATTTTAAATATGAAATTAGAATGGTTTCAAACAATTGAACCATCCCTTTTGTGGGAAAATGATCTATAATGGTCTATACTAAGCAAGGTGAGAAGAGAGAAATCCAAAATATTTGTTTTGCCCCAGGCATGAAGCACAATTTGATGAGTGTTGGATAACTCATTCAAAATGGTTACAAGGTGCTGATGGAAAATGACAATTGTGTCATTCATAAGAAAGATGGGAGTAAGAAGATTCTAGTAGTAGTTAAAATGACAAGGAACCAAATGTTCCCCTTGAAGATAGAGACTTGTTTCTCTTCTCAAATTGTTGTTGCACCTCCCAAGCATGCATGTACAACATTACATTAGCAATTAGCTCTAAAAAGTGTGATTGAAAACCCCTCCAAGCTTTGACATCTCAGGTTTGGACATCTTGGTTTTGCTGGATTAAATTTATTATCCAAGAAAAGAATGGTAGATGGTTTGCCTAATATTGTAGAATTATGTGACAACTACAAGGCTTGTATTTTGGGTAAGAAACATAGGTTTCTTTTAAATTTTGGTAATTCTAGAAGGGTAAGGGCACCATTAGAGTGGGTGCATTTTGATTTAGTTGGCCCTAAGCAAACCACTTCTATTGGATGGAGTACTTCTTTTATGACATTCATAGATGATTTAAGCCATATGAAATGGGTGTATTTTTTGAAAAGAAAATCTAAAGTATTTGATAAGTTTGTTGAATTTAAAGCCCAGGCTAAAAAGAAATTTGGAAATTATGTAAAATTCCTAAGGTTAGATGGAGGGGGGCGGTAGTGGAAGTATACCTCCAATTCTTTTGTAAATTTTTGTAGGAAAAATGACATCAAGAAGGAGCTTACTACTAGCTATACTCCGTAGCAAAATGGAGTGGCTAAGAAGAAGAATAGAACCATTATTGAGATGTAAAGGAGCATGATGGAAGAAAAGAGACTCCCAATTGAATATTAGGGAGAGGTTGTAGAAAAAACAATATACTAGATAAATAGGTGTCCAACAAAGGCAATCCATGACAAGATTCCCCTTGAGGCATCGACAAGACATAGATCGATAGTTGATCACTTGAGAGTGTTTAGGTGTGTAACATATGCACATGTGCCAAAGTAGAAAAGGCAAAAGTTGGATGATAAGGGTGTGAAGTGTATTTTCATAGATTATAATTTAGAACCAAAGGCCTATAGATTGTATAATCGAATCACCAAGAAAATCATCATTTCAAGAGATGTGGAGTTTCTTGAAAATGAGTCATGGGATGGCTCAGTGGATGAATCTTCAAGCACTTCAAGTAAAGTGCCAACTATCGATGAAGAAGATGAAGTTTGTGATTAAAAAAATGAAGGAGCAATATATATAGATAGCTCTAGCTAGAGGCAAAAAGAAAAGTAGCCTAAAACATGTAGAGAATTAGCTCCTAGTAGTTCTAGATAGCTTCGAGTTGGTATGCAAAACAATAGCTGTAGTAGTATTGAAAATTATGATCCCACTCTTGCCTCCTTATTGTCAAGTAAGACTAAGAGTCTAAGGGAGATATAACCAGATGAAAGGTATGATGAAGATTATGATGAGAGTGTTAATTTTGCATTATTTTCTCATCGTGATCCAATCTATCTTGAAGAAGCCATGAAAGAAAAAAAATGGTGTAATGCCATGGATGAGGAAATAGATGCTATAGAGATAAATGAAATATGGGAGTTAAGTATTTTTCTTCCCAACAAATAAGTAATTATAGTTAAACGGGTCAATAAGATCAAGTGCAATGCTAAAGGAAAAATAGATAGGCATAAGGGATGATTAGTGGTCAAGGGGTACAAAAAATAGTATGACAGAGATTATGCTGAGATTTATGCCCTAGTTGCAAGAATGGAAACCATGCATGTTGTCATAGAAACTATAGCCCAACGCAAATGGAAGGTATGTCAAATGGATGTGAAATTTGCCTTCTTGAATGGAGTGTTGAACTTAGAAGAGGTGTATGTGTAGCAGCCACCTAGTTATGAAGTTCTAGGAAAGAAATACAAGGTGTATATGTTGAAGAGGGCTCTTTATGGGCTCAAGAAAGCTCCGCAAGCATGTACCTATAGTAGGATTGACTCATATTTGATGAGCAATAGCTTTAGCAAAAGTGATGTTGATCCCAGTCTCTACATCAAGGCAACAAATCGTAAGGTTTTTATTGTTGTCTTGTATATTGATGACTTAATTTTCATTGGAAATGATAATTTCCTAATTGATGAGTTCAAAGAGGCCATGAAGAGTGAATTTGAGATGACAAAATTAGGTCTCTTGAAGTACTTTCAAGGTATAGAAGTAAAAAAAATGCATGATGGCATCTTTATCTCTTAAGAAAAATATGCAAATCAGATCTTAGAGAGATTCAAAATAAAAAATAGTAAGGTAGCCCCAAGACCAATAGTCATAGGTCTAAAGTTGAGCAAGGAAGATTGCAATAGCAATGTGAATCCAAAATTGTATAAAAGTATGGTTGGAAGCTTGATGTATTTGATAGCAACTAGGCCTGATATGATGCATGCAGTAAGTCTAATTTTCATATTCGTGGAAGCTCTAAAGGATTCCTATTGGCAAGCAAGAAAGAGGATCCTAAGGTATGTGAATGGTACCAAGGGATTCGGCATTTTGTATACTTATGATAATGAATTTAGGCTAATTGGTTACACTAATAGTGATTGGGCTAGAAGTCTAGATGATAGGAAGAACACTCTTGGTTATATGTTTCATATGGGTTTGGGTTCAATTTCATGGGCATCCAAGAAGAAACTAATTGTTGCTCAATCCACAACAGAGGCTAAATACATAGCAACAAATGCAACAACATGTCAAGCAATTTGGCTAAGAATAATCTTGGCACATTTAAATGAAAAGAAAGAGGATGGAACCACAATTTATTGTGAAAACATTTCCTCAATTGCATTGACAAAGAATCTAGTCTTCCATGGGAGAAGCAAGCACATTGAGATAAGATATAATTTCATTAGAGAGCTAGTGGAAAATGGAGAAATCAAAATGGAATACTATAAGTCCGAGCAACAACTAGTAGACATTTTCACTAAGCCATTGAGAACAACAAGTTTTGTGCACCTAAGAGGAAGTCTAGTGATCCTAGTATTGTTGGCATAGGAAAAAGGGGGAGTGTTGGACTATTAACAAAAATATTTTGTCCTATGAGATTGTAGTACACCTACCCATCAGAAGACACTACAAACTGCAACTGTCAGAAACATTAAATATGGTAGGTCATTTTGAATTCAACAATGATAGGGAGATTTCACATGGACACAAGGAGACAAAATGGGGGGAATATTTCATTCCATAATTCAAATCCTAGACATTCTGAAAGGGAGACAAGTTTAGCAGAACACAGAGGCAGAGAGTTCTATTAAATCTAACAACAACATGTGCACATATGACTTTCTAAGATTTCTTGTGAAAGTAATGTTTTGTCCTATATGAGTAGTGATTGCTCTAGGCTTATTGTATGCAGCTATATGTTGTTGTAAGTTTATTTTATGAATTCAAATATTTTTTCTTCTAGAGTTTATTATTTATTCTCCATATTTGTATCAATTTGATTTAGTTAATAGTAAGAAAGCAAGCATACTTGCCATATCCAATCTATTATATTTTAGATCTTGTCTCCATTGATAAATTCCATTGTGTACATTAGTAAGTTTTGGAAAAATGAAGGAGAAATTAATAACCTTGTTTATGTATTCTCTAGAATGTTGATATTTTTCTTTGCAACACTCAACTTATGTTTGAGCTGAGTAACTCAATTTACATTGACCAAGGAACTTGGTCTCCTCTACCAAGTCCCCTATCTGTTGAGCTCTCTTTGGTGACTGAGAAACTCAGTCCCTATAGGTGCTAAGAAACTTGGCACTATTGTGACTCAACTCCTTACCTTTCCAAGTAGCTTGGCTACTTCAACAATTTGTGAATTTCTTAATTTTTTTACAAATGAGCCTATAAAAATGCAACAAAGCATTCAAGTAAGCTTTCTAGATTTCAATGCATCAACATAAGAACCACTGATATAATTTAATGGTATGGCTATCTTCATTTAAGCCTTTAATAATTCATTTTGCATATGTAAAACATCCTTGATTGATAACTAACATTTTGATCCTATCCAAACTTTGGATTCCCCTCTAATGTTCCACCATAGAGATTACCAGTTGTGCCTCTCAATTTCCTATTATCTATAGAAATTTTCCCAATAATTATTGCAATGACCATTAAATATAATACTCACTTGGAAATATGTTTTTTGTCTAGATCAACAACTACTATTAATTCAAGAAATACTTAACATTAATACATAAACATGTGGATCCTAGATTCAACACATCAGAGCCCCAATTTTCTAACAAATTTGTCCTCCCTATAAACATGAGATATATGGAGGGGGTCAATAGAGTCTAGTAGGAGCCATATTTCAACCATAACATTGTTGGAAATATGAGGTAGGCAATGTTATTAAGAGGGGAGAGGTGAATTATGAACCAATAAAACTTAATCTTATTTCACAAACTAATCCTTCATATAATATTTTGATCTAATTACATGCATGAAAGAATGAAAGAAAATAAACGTTCATAGCAATTTGACATAAAATATGGTGACCAAAAAAACATCCAAATAGAAAGTAAAATTGGGGTGGGGATGATACCCACAAGCTTTAGTATTACAGTATAAAGTTGACCTACTAAGGCTTACAATTGATCATTTCTGATGATCTTCCCTATTAGGAGAAATAAGGATTGTGAGGTCCACCTTGTCAAAGGATTTACAAAACATACAATGAATTATGCACTTGGCAAAGAGATTTCTCAAAGACTATTAAGTCTACCTTGTTTAAGGATTTGACTAATGCACCTATTAGGATGAACTAGTGGCTAATCTTTGATCTACAACTTTGACTTGTCAGTTGAGATTTCTTGAATTGTAATGATCAGCTCGGTATGATAGATAATACTTTATTGTCCCTTATACTACTTGTAACATTTTTTAATTTTCATTTCTTCTCATCATATGCTTGTATACCTTATTTGGATATGATATAATGCATTAAATATATACCAATCTAAATCACAACTTACTGGAGCTGGCTACAATACAAGTTTCACCAAAATCCACAAAGTTAGCCCAACTATTGTAACCTAGGTTTTGAAGAAAAACTTGATGATGTTCTAATAGTTGGCAAACACTATCAACGCTCAGCATCATCTGGCACTTAGTTGACAAAGAGGCTTGATTCATGCTAATCACTTCCTAGTAGCTTGAACTCAGTTAGCATTGTGTGACTCGGTGAAGACTATGAAACTCAAGATATACTGAATCACTTAGTTGACACTTAATGGCTCGGTCAATACTAGGTTCACATCACTAACACTATTTGCTTAGTAGACACTGGAGAACATGGTTAACACTGTGAAACTCAGTTAACACTATAGTTTTCATCACTTTCACTAAACAACTTGGTAAACACTGCTACACTTGGCATATATTGTACATAGGTTATGAAGCTTGGTAGCAACTGAGAAACTTGGTAGAAACTATATATTGACTAAGTGTGAGTCACTAATAGACAAATTGACCCTAATGTTAACAATCTTACCCTTTGGCATTTGTAACAAAAGACACTTATCATCCAAAAATTGAATACTCAAAATTACAAGTCAAAACATTCTTTTATCTCCATTATGTGTCTACAACTAGCTAACATACTCTATTTTTTAGATTTTTCAAAATTTCTTTTGTAAAGGATGTTTTCTGTTTATCTGTTTAATATAGTACTATCTCCCATACATATACCTAGAGTACTACTCCCTCATACATGTATTCTTCACATATCTTTACATATACTTCTCCCTCTTTATACATATATATACATTCATCTATACTTCTCCCCCTTTTTCACATAAATGCCAAAGGTGTTTATTATATATTAATACCAAAATGTGACAAGAATTGAGAGTGTACCTTCAAGATTAATGCCATTGTCTTGTTCCAATTTTCTTGTAACACCTTGCTTGCATGCAATGCAATCTTAACTTTTGCTGATAACTCTATCATGTGATCAACTATGGAGAAGTTATTATCATGGATGAGTGTCTTAGCTTTTGCAATGTGTGTCTACAATACATCCATGTTTGGAAGAATCATGCCTTGGATTTCTATAAGTGTGACCCTGATCTTGGCTTCTTACTTTAGTAATTCTACTTGCAAATTTATTAGAAATCTGATCTTTGAATAATGAGAAAAACTATAGGTTGGGTCTAGTGACAACTGGTGTGCACTTTCCTTCATGTCTTCATCTATCTTTCATATTTTATTTTTAATTACTTGTGTGAAGATGGATCTATCGCACAACTTGAAAAATAATTAAGTGGCATTATTTATAGGTGTCTCCAATAAAATAAGAGATTGGACAAATCTACTTAGTTTATTGCAATTTTTTGTGCCACTTGTTTCAATACCTTGTTCTCAAATTTTCTTTTTTCTCTTTGTAGCAACTTATCCCATCCATTCAAGTCTTCATTGAATTTCTAGAAAAATTCTACTAATTGATCCAAAATAGGTTGTGTATTATCAACCTTAATACTTAGTGCATTTACAAATATGTTCTTTATATCTTCAAGCACTTGGGTTTTCTTTCTCTTCTCTTCTCTAAGCTTCTATTGCTTAGCTATCTTTTGCAATAATTCACCCATGGTGTTTATTTGATTAGGATTGAGAGTAGAGATATCCAAATTCAAAATAATTATATCCTCATCTAGATCAATATCTTCTACTTTACCATTACCCTTATTTGAAACTTCAGTACTCAGTTGAGATTTTTTCTCAACTATCATTGTACTAGCTATATGTTGAATAGAAACAATAGTAGAAAAAGAGGGGCTAGCAAAAAATGTAGATATGGCACTAATAATAGAAATAACTTGTTGTTGCATGATAAAACTTGATGATGGAGCTGCTTGTTTCTCATTAAATGAAGTGTTGACCACTTCAGTTAATGGAATCCCTAGCTGAATAGGTCCTAAGATTGGTTGGGTGCTTGCTATTGTAGCGGTAGTCAAAAGAAAATTAGTAAAAGCTTTCTTGGAGCCAAATGCACTAAGGCTCTAGTCAAAGAATGAGGAAGTGAAGCCATTATTGTTGTTGTAATATTTTCTACATCAATTTCCTCAATGCTTTGAATCTCTAGAAGACTTCGTCCAGTAGCTTCCTATTCTTCCTCCTGATCAATCTAGATTTACATCATCTATTTCATCATCTTTTATTTCTACATCCTCATCCTCATCACCATCATCATCTTTGTCATTAACATGAAAAATAAAATCACTAGGTTGATGCAGTTTGTAAATATTCTTCCATGTTGTTGTAGCAATCTTCACAACATATTTAGTGTTATTGAGAAGTATCATGCAAGTGTTCATCTTGAGAGTGAACTTATGTTCATTCTTCTTCGAACATTCTTTCACATTTTTTTATTAAGATTTTCCATGAGTTTCCTTAGAGTCTATTCAAAGATGTCTTTTGCAGTCTTCTTTGCATGCTCCTATCTAGGCTTGATTGCTTGCAAAATCTCATTAGGAATTTGCTGAGTAAGCTCATCAAGAGAATACTTCCATTTTCCCAATTTGGTCATAATAGTGTCTTCAATCTTACTTTTCTCATATACATTCCTTGATTCATATTTTAGGAATTTGAAACATGCCATGCCAATTCCTTCTTCCAATTCCTTTAACTTTTCCTGAAGAGTAGGTGTAGGCCTTTTGAAGATAAATTTCTCGACATCCTCCTCACCTAACTTCAATTTCTTTCTAGATTTTGGTGCCCTTCTTGTGAATATAAAAATGGATTACTTAGTAGGTTTGGTTGTGATAACCTTACCTTTCCTTATTATAAGCTCTTCTTCCACATATTTGGATTCCTCATCTTCATCCTCTACATTGTCTTCTTCCACATTGTCACCTTTTTCTTATGTTAGCAGGAGAGTAGAACTTGCTTGTTTCAAATTTGCTATCCTCTTTCTTCCTTTGAAAACTACTCAAGGAAGCTTAATTTCAAGTTCTATTCTTGTCTTGGCTTTTTCATAAGACCCAAAATATGGTGCCTTAGGATCCATAGACTCATTCAGTAGAGCCTCAATGATATTTGTAATCTCATTTATGTTAACCTCATACTCTATAGGATTATAACCCATGCTATTCTAGGCCTAACTACTTGAATCAATACCTTGTCACAATCTGCCATAAAATAGATATCACCCTTGTAGTCTTCTACAAGCTTCATAGGTATCCTATATCTATTCTGCATCTTCTCTTTGAATGTTTCAAAGTAGTTTTCTACGATGCTATCAAGGTTGTTACTGATTTCTGCTATATACTCATTTATTTGATATAAAATAGGGACATCTTTTCTCCATACTATTGATCCTTTAGAAGGGAAGAATTTTTGCACAAAGAAATATAAACAAGTCAAGAGTGAACTAAACCTACAAAGATTATTCTTGGAACCTTTGATGCTCTCCATGTTCTTATTGAACTAATTCAATAAAAACTTGGCAAGGTCAAATGACATGTTATTCTTCACCACTTTGAGAGCTAGATCAACTACTTCACATGACACAATGTTGAGATGACTAGAGCTATAGATCTTATGAGCAATGATATATATTCAAAATTCTAGTTCTATGTTAGTTACATTGCTAATCTCCATTCCTCTACCATCCCACTTGGCAAGAGTTTTCTTTTCCAATTGCACCTAACCTAGGGTTTTCACCACTTTGGCTTTGTCCAACATTGGAAGACCAATAATTTTGTGAATCATTTTCCTTGTGATTAGAATGGGTTGGTCTAACCATAACTTTCAATTGTGAACTTGGTATAGGATAAATCTTATCCACTTTGATTGAAATTTTCTTGGCATATGTGAAATATGTGTTAAGCCCTTAGCTTCTAGATGTTGATGCTTAGGTTTAGAATGTCATTCATACATAACTCATTAAATGCTTCATTCAAATCATGAGTACCTAGATTTTGGATAGAACATTTATAGTATGAATGGATATTGTGTGTGAGAAATACCTTGGATGGAATTTGTGATTATGCACCAGTTGGGTCGACAGCTTTGACAATGGCTGGACTCAATTTGAAGTTTGGTGCCTTGTAATCAATTCCTCAAACCAACATTTTAAACCCCTTCTTGATTTTTCTATAGGAAGATGCCATGCTTGGTAGGACTTTAGAAAACTCAAAATTTCTTCAACAAGAAAACACTCAAATTTTTCTCAAGCTTTGAAATCTCTCTTCTCAATTAGCTCTAGAAACTTGAGGTGAAACAATGCATTCACTTTCTTCCTTTTAACTAATTTCCTCTTTACAACCACCATTAATGATTGGTGTGTTTGTTTTCTAGGTGATAGGATGTCTTCCAGTTGGTTAAGCTTTTAATGGTTGATAGACATTCATTATCACTCAGTAGAGTCTCTAACAACTTGATGTCCACATATAATACTTTAGTGTATCTTGACCTTGCTTGGTAGGGTCTTGTGACCTGACCTAGATCAGTAATTTCTATGATTTCCATGACCACTCAATGATCCTTGTGCATCTTAAATTTTGATATGGATCTCCTCTTCTTGCTAGCTAGAATTGATGTGAGATGTCTACTTTAAAGTCTTAGTTCTAGTTATTCCCATAGGGATTCAAGTTGAGATGCTTAAGTCACCCAACTCTTGAGTGGAATCTTCTTCATGACTTGGACTTGCATTCTCAAGAGATTTTGGTATCCATTATTGCTTCATCTACTTTCTAATATTGCCAGCTTTGGCTTTCTTTTCATCTTCAATTCTTCTTGTGTTCATATAGTTCTTGGCAAGATGTCCAAGTTTTGTACAAATAAAACATCTTTTAGTAGTATCTCTTTTCCTCATATGATGTTTTACACAGTTTTCTCCAATGTGCCCAAATTCACAATAGTAATGGCATCTACACCATGTGTTGTAGTCCCATCCAAATATTTCTTTCACAATTTGTTCTACTAGATTCAATATCTTGGTTTTACATTCAACATATTTGTGTCCTTGTTTCTTGCAATCGAGACATTTACCTACAAACTTAGGTTTCTTCTTGCATTCACTTGCTCTATGACTATGCTTATTGTAGTTGTAACACTTCACATTGAATTTTTCTTTACCATTACTCAAACATTCATTTGATGTGTGACCTATCTTACCAAAATGATTTTAAGTAGGCCTTTGATTCTTTAGAGATCCTTGTTTGGATGATTTTCCTTCTTTTGTATAACCTAATCCTACCTTGCCTTTGTGTCTATACAAATTTTGCTCATTCAACTGATTCATACATTCTTGATATTTCAACATCCTTTAATTTGTTTCCTTTTCACTATTTAGATCATTATGTAGTCTTTCATTTTATGACCTAAGATTCATAGGTTCTTCATTTTCATTTTTGAGTTGATCCATGAAGTTTGTTTGCTGAAGGGATAGATGTTGAATTTCATTGTTCTTTTCTTCTATCTCTTTTTTGGCTTTGTTTTTTTCTTCCATGATTTCACATAATCTTATTGACTGGATTTATTGTTCTCTTTTTATCTTTCTAACTTAATTTTGAAGATTGGAATTCTTTTCTAATAGGTCTTTGATTACTTCATCAACTTCATCCGATTTTCTTTCTAGATAGATATCTTCACTTCTTTTTTTTGTGTAGATATTGTCATTCATTTGTATTGTAAGATCTTTCCTTCTTTTCAATTATTGAGAGATTTTCTCCTTTTATTTCTTTAGCTTCCCAATGGCCAATTCAAGATCCAATTTTTTATTGTTAATAGGCTTTTCTAGTCTGTATACCTCCATTGCCTCTAATCTTTGTTCATGTTGTTAAACTTCTTCTGTGAGGACCACAAGGTTTTGATAACAATTGTTGGAAATATGAGGTAGGCAAGATTACTCAGAGAGAAGGGGTGAATTAGGAACTAATCAAACTTAATCTTATTTCACCAATTAATCATTCATATAATATTCTAATCTATTTGCATGCATGAAAGAATGAAAAAAATAAAAATTCATAGCAATTTGACACAAGATATGCTAACCCAAAAACCTTTTGAATAGAAAGTAAAACTAGGATGGGGATGATATCCACAAGCTTTAGTACTATAGTATAAATCTGGCCTATTAAGGCTTACAATTGATCACTTTTGATGATTTTCCCTCTTAGGAGAAATAAGGACTATGAGGTCCACCTTGTCAAAGGATTTTCAAAACATACAATGAAGCATATGTTAGGATTAAACCACAAACAAAAATAACAATTACATGCAAATATAACCAATAATAGAAAATAATAGATCACATAGAAAATAACACAAGGCACCAAGATTTAACATGGTTCACCCAATACTTGGGCTATGTCCACCAAACAGAGAGTCTAATATTATTACGATCTAGTGATTACAACTTGATTACAATCTGTAATCCTTTATAACTCAATATTTCTGCAAGAACCAACTTTTGCATCACCACTTAATGAAAATACTTAACCCTAAGCCCTTTTATACAAGTAATTTTATACCACTTTAGGATTACAACATGTTGGCCATATGTCGGACACAACGTCAACCACAACCCCAAAGAATTTATGAAGTATGTATAGTACTTTCTTGATTAGTCACCACAAACTAACAATCTCCCACTTGGGGATTGATTAGGCTCCACACTAAACAATGATCTCCCACTTGGAGACTGATCCAGTAGCTATATTGCTACCACATGGGGCTCTCACTGGATCAAACCATTCTAGACTCTATTGTTCTTTTATTTGAATGTTTAGTCTAGAAGACCAATAAAGGTAGAAGAGGAATTCAACTTCTCCCTTGTTACTACCTTTGTAAACATATCTGTTGGATTGTCATCTAGATGTATCTTATCTATCTTTAACTATCCATCCTCCAAAATTAACCAAATGAAATGGTACTGCAATTGTATGTGTTTGGTCTTGGAATGCAAAGCTGAATTCTTTGCAAGATGAATGACACTTTGAATATCAGTAAAAAAATAATTATCCCTTTTAGGGTGTACCAATTATTCCAAGAAGAATTGAAGCCATATCATCTCCTTGGTTACCTCTGTAGCAACTACATACTTTGCCTCTGTAGTGGATAAAGCATTAACCTTTTGTAACCTAGAAACCCAGCTCACAACTACCCCATCAACAATAAAGACATAACCTGTAGTACTCTATCTGGAATCAATATCCCTTACCAAATCAAAGTCAACATAACCTTGTAAATTAGTAGTAGAGCCCCCAAAGTGTAAACACTTATTGGATGCTCCTCTCAAATATCTGAGAATCCATTTGACCACATTCCAATGCTCAATTCCTAGATGACTCATATACCTACTAATGAATCCTATTGCATGTGCAATATATGGCCTTGTACATACCATAGCATATATCAAGCTTCCTATAGTTGAGGCATAGGGCATCTTGGAAATCTTACCCTCCTCTTCTTGTGTCTTAGGACACATCTCCTTAGTCAACTTCAAATGAATAGGTAAAGGTGTGCTAACAGCTTTAGCATTCTCCATAGAGAAATGTTGCAACACCTTCTCAACATAATCAGCCTAAGATAGCATCAATTTTCTATTTTTTCCTATCTCTACAAATCTTCACACCAAGGATTTTTTTTTCTGCCCCCAAATCCTTTATAGCAAATGCATGTGCTAACTGGCATTTCAGCCCCTTAATATGATCCATGTTAGACCCAGCTACAAGCATATCATCAACATATAAACATAAAATAATGTAGCTATCATCATCCAGCCTCTTAAAATAAACACAATGATCTGAATGACACCTATTGTATCCATGCTCATGCATAAAACTATCAAATTTCAGATACCATTGCTGAGGTGCTTGCTTCAAGCCATATAATTTTTTTCTTCAATTTGCACACTAAGTTCTCCTTACCTTTGACCTCAAAACCCTATGGCTAAGCCATATGTATTTCTTCATCCAAATCACTATGAAGGGATGTTATTTTAACATCAAGATACTCTAAATGCAAATCTTCAATAACTACAAGTCTTAAAATAGTATGGATAGAAGTCATCTTAACAACAGGAGAAAATATCTCATCAAAATCAATGCCCTTTATTTGTGCAAATCCTTTCACTACTAACCTAGATTTAAATCTTTCCTTACCTCCTTCCTCTTCTTTCAACTTGTAAACCCACTTATTATATAAAGCTCTTTTACCTACAGGCAACTTGCATAAATCTCATGTCTTATTCTTCAGCAAAGAGTCCATTTTGTCTTTCATTGCAGACTCCCACTGAATCTTAGTATCCACCTACACTACTTCATCGTAACGTTTAAGTTCACTAGCATCAGTAAGTAAAATTGAATACAAAGAGGGAGAAAATCTTTCTGAAAGTCTAATTTTCCTTGTTGACCATCTAACATTCATCAATATGTGTGGTATTTATTGTTGCAATTGTTGCACATCATGAGAAATGGTTGGAACATTAGCTTTTGGAGTATCATCCAACACTACATAATCATCTTCTTTCTTCTCATGTTGCTACAATAGATCTTTGTACAACACATTCTCATTGAATATGACATCCCTGCTTCTTACAATTTTTTGATTTTCAAAATCCCAAAGCTTATAACCAAATTCATTCATGCCATATCCAAAAAATACACTTTTTTTTTAATTCACTTCTACCTTAGTTTTATTTTCAGAATCTATGTGAGCAAAAGCTTCACAATTGAAGGTTTTGAGAAAAGAATAACTCACCTTCTTACTAGTCCATGCTTCCTCTAGAATACCACAACCCAAAGGAGTAGAGGGACCTCTATTAATCAAATATATAGTAGTATTCATAGCCTCTACCCACATGTGTAAGGGCAACCCAAAATGTAACCTCATGCTCTTTGCGCACTCCATTATAGTCCTATTCATGAGTTCAACCACTCCATTTTCCTATGGAGTCCTTGGAATAGTTTTATGTTTATGAATACCATTAGTGGAGCAATAATCTTCAAATTCATGACTATAATACTCACCACCATTATCAGATCTCAGACATTTTAATTTCTTACCAATCTCATTTTCAACCAAGCATTTTCATTTCTTAAAAGTTTGAAATACATCATATTTCTATCTAAGGAAATAAATTCATACTTTTCTAGTTGTGTCATCAATAAATGTAACATAATAATGAGAGCCACCAAGGGAAGATACTGGAGCCGAGCCCCATACATCTGTATGCACAAGCTCTAATTTCTTGTTTTTGTTTTCCTTCCCAATCTTCACAAAACTCACTCCCTTTTGTTTTCCATATGCACAACTTTCATAGAAATCCATATTGAAAAATTTTAGACTTTCTAAAACTTTCTTTGAATGAAGTACTTTCATAGCTTTCTCACTCATGTGCCCAAGTCTATTGTGCCACAACGTTGTATTAGAACCTACAACAACTATTTGTTCTCCTTGCTCAACTGCAGTAATTGTTCCTAAATATCCTTTTTTCTTTGAAACAACTAAAGTAGAAAGAACAACATGACCTGTACAAAGATATAAGGTGCCTACTTTCACACCGTTTTCTACTACAAGGGAACCTTTTGAAACCTTCCAATTTTTATCATTAAAAGTAACTACACAACCCTCATCACCGAGTTGCCCGGCTGAAATTAAATTCCTACGCAGTCGTGGAACATGTATTACCTCATGTAGTAGCCAATAATTCCCATTCTACAACTTAATCTTAATTTTTTCCTTTCCAACAATCTGGCAAGGTTCATTATCCCCGAAATAAACAAGCCCAAAATCCCGTTGGACATAATCAATGAAATAACCTCTATGAGTTGTTGCATGAAATGAAGCACTAGAATCTAAAACCCATGAATCATCAACACTTTCTAAAGATAGAAGCAAAGAATCCTCTTCAAATTTTTTACTTACCACATTTGCCTTCTTGTCTCCATCTGGTTTATTTCCTTCATTTTTCTTTTGATTCCAACAATCTTTCTTTTTATGACCTGGTTTCCCACAGTACCAGTAGTCATTCAGTTCTCTCGATTGAGAACTCCTCCCCTTTCACTTTCCTCTTGATTTTCCACGATTTCCAAAATTACTTCCTCTTTCAGTTGTTTTGCCCTTACTTTGTGCATTAAAAGTACTTCTTGATGTAGATCCACCTAAGGATTTCCTATGAGTTTCCTCACTCAAAATAACATTGATCACATCATCATATTTTAGGGTACTAGATCCAAGAACATAATTACTCACAACCATTACCAAGTCATTCTAGCTTTTAGGAAAAGAACACAAAATCAAGAGAGCCCTAATTTCTTCTTCAAAATTGATACCCATAGAAGATAACTAACTAGTAATAGTATTAAACTCATTTAAGTGATTTGCAAAAAATCCACCTTCTACCATTTTCATATTAAATAAATGCTTCATAAGAAATACCTTATTTGAAGCAGAGGGCTTTCATATAGTGTCGCTAGGGTTTTCATTAACTCTTTTGTTGTCTTCACTTTTGTAATATTAAATGCCACTGATGGTGCCAAGCATACTTGAATGCTTCTAAGTTTCTTTTTGTCCAAAAGATCCCATTCATGATTTGACATAAATCCCTAATTCTTTTCTTTGCTTTCTAACAACTTCCATAAATCCTTCTCATAAAGATAGTCTTACATTTGCATCTTCCATAACTAGAAGTTCTACCTATTAAACCTGCCAACCCTCAACTAGCCCTCGTTTCCCATCACTCCCAGTCAACTGTGAGACTCCCACTCAACCATGAGACTTTCCTATAGAGGATAACTTAAAAAACAACCTTGCTCTAATACACTTGTTAGGATTAAACCACAAAGAAAAATAACAATTACATGCAAATATAACCAATAATAAAAAATAATAGATCACATAGAAAAGAACACAAGGCACCAAGATTTAATACGGTTCACCCAATCCTTGGGCTACGTCCACCAAATAGCAAGTTTGATATTATTACAATCTAGTGATTACAACTTGATTACAATATGTAATCCCTTACAGCTCAATATTACGACAATAACCAATTTTTGCATCACCACTTAATGAAAATATGTAACCCTAAGCTCTTTTATACAAGTAATTTTATGCCACTTTAGGGTTACAACATGTTGGCCATATGTCAGCCACAGCCCCAAAGAATTTATGAAGTATGTACAAAACTTTCTTGATTAGTCACCACAAACTAATAGCATACACTCAGTAAAGAGATTAATCTAAGACTACTAAGTCTACACTATTGAAGTATTTGACTGATGCACCTATTAGGATGAACTAGTGGTTGATCTCTGATTTTTAACTCTAACTTTCTAGTTGATATTTCTTGAATTGTAATGATCACCTTGCTATGATAGATAATACTTTGTTGTCCCTTATTCTACTTGTAGCCTTATTTAATTTGTACTTCTACTCATCATATGCTTACATACCTTCCAAACTAAATCAAAACTAAATCACAACTTACTGGAGTTGGCTACAATACAAGTTTCATCAAAATCCACAAATTCTGACCAACTGCTCTAACTTGGATTCTATACACAAACTCAATGATATTCTGATACTTGACAACTACTGTCAACACTCATAATCCTTTGGTACCTAATTGATGAAGAGGTTCAATTCATACTGATCACTTCCAAGTGGCTTGAACTTGGTGAGCATTGTGTGACTCGGTGAATACTACAAAACTTGACATATACTAAAGCACTCGATTGAGACTTCATGGCTCTATCAACACTAGATTCACATTGCTAACATTGTTGGCTCAATAGACACTGGAGAACATGGTTAACACTATGAAAATTAGTTAACACTATGGAACTCAGTTAAGACTAGAGTTTGCATCACTTGCACTAAACAACTTGGTAAACATTGTTACACTTGGCATAAACTATACGTAGGTTCTGAAGCTCAGTAGCAACTATATATTGACTAAGTCAATAATAGACAAATTGACCTTAATGTCAACAAACATGTTTAATCTTCTAATTGATAATCCTTCTACTAATAGAAGGATTGATAATGAGAGTGGAGTCACCTTTAATAAGGAGCTTTGATATGTTTATTTTCTTTGCTAATATCATATCATATGATAATGCATAAGCCTATGTCAGGTTATTTATATATGAAAGAAAGGATAAAAATTTAAAAGTGATCACCTCTCTGCAATGATTTTGTAAAAATATCATGCAACCAAAATTCCCTATGTTACCTCCTTCAAGAGCCATCAAAATTTAATTTAGTAAATCCTACAAGCATCATATTATTTGAGACCTATCCAGTCAAGGAATAGTTAAAGATGGATCCAAGAATGTAGGGATGTGAATAAGCCTCCACTCCTTAATAAAGGTACTATCCCAAAGTTACTAATTTTATCTTCCACATAAGCATTAACCACTTCTAAAATAGATTTCTCTAAAGCCTTAAGCACCACATCTACTGGAGAAATTGGAGTTGAGATAAAGGATTCGAGATCATGGTTGAATCTTATAAAATTCTAGGGCCCAACCCATATTAGTTGGGTTGGCCCTTTACCTATATAGATAGATGGGTGATCATGATCCGATGATGGGTTTACATTCCTAAAAATGAATTTATCTCATTCCACAAAATTGAATGTAATATTAATCTAGGGAAACATTTCCATATATAGAAAAAAGTATGACTGGGAAAAGAGGATTGGCCAAGATCATGATACTTCCCATAAAGTGTTTGACAATTGCATCTTTAAGTTCAATTTCTGTATTAAAAAGTGCCAATACTTTTGGGAAAAAATATTATTTTAACAAACAAGTGGTCTATATTTTATAATTCATCTTTGCATAATATAAATTGGAAGGTTCATGATATGTTAAGTTGTTGTAGCCTACCACTGGTCAGAACTCTCTTCCTAAGAGAAAGCCATGCAAAGAAACTTGCCTTAGGAAGAGTGACCTTGTTCCAATAAAAGAAGTATGCACATTATTTGACATCCTACAATTAAATTAAAGCAAGTACCTTTTACCCCTCCTTAATACTATGTTATCCACTAGAAGCTGGTGCCCAAACTAGTTCATCCTTGTTAGCATTGAGGAAGATTTTCTTTGAGACAACATATTATTTAAACATTGTTTCCAATATTGTGAAATTGGCAGGTCAAAAAAGGCCTTTCCATGTAACTTTAGTAGAAAAAATTTCCACTACAAGAGCATTGTATACCAAAAAATTACCCTATCTACTTTTAATAGTATCAATGAAATCCCTCAAATTTGTGCAAAGATTAAGTGGAGGCATCACCATCCAAGAATCCTCCCAAAAGTTTGCATGACATCACATTGCTCACTTCTCAAGTGACATAATTTGCTACAATCTCTCTAGAAGAAATCAAGAAATTCCACATGGTTGAACCAATTAAGTGATTCAAAATTGTCAAGTAAAAGCACAAAGTAGTGTCACCCTTTTATAAAGGAAAAGGCTAACAAAAGTATAACTATTTAACTTCAATGACATAAAATTGGTATTATTATTTAGAATTTCAAAATGAAGTAAGCTAATGAAATGACTAGAAATGGATGAAGTTTAGGATTATTATTTTTAATGATTATTTGGCATAAGAATTGATGTCTTTTCCTAATTTTTAAGGATTATTTTTTAGTTGCTTAAAAAAGGATGAAAATGAGGGGCCTAGTTCCCACCCAAAAATCGTATGAAAATAATTCTTTTCCCCTTTGATCTTAGATTATAATATAGATGACATATATAGCTAGATCATTCAAAAATATAAATTATCTTTTGACCTATATTTTCTCTTTTATAACAATTCAAATTTTAACTCACTTGAAATTGATAGTTTTCATCTCCCACCACATTTTTCAAAAAAAATCTATTCTAACCAAAAGAAAAATTATACCTTTTGGAAGAGAACTTTCTCCTCTAGAATGTTGTTTTATCCAAATACTTCTTGAACATAATTTTACACCATTTTCTCTCTAATCTTTTAATCATTTTCCACACAAGTTTAGCTTGCCAAATGAATTTTAGCTCTAAAGGCTCTATTTTTCTTGGACATATAATTTAAACCTACCCCACCATAAGTATTTTCATGCATCATTAAAGGGAATTTTTTTCATTTGTCATATTACCATTCCAAATAAAATCCCTATTTAATTTCTTCAAAAATTTAATAATTTCTGCCAGAGCTTTAAGCATAGACATGGTGTAATTTTAGATGGTAGATAACATTGACTTCGCTAGGAGTTTTTTACTTGATAAGGACAAACCAACTTCCAAAAGATGATCTTATTTATGATTTTATCCACAATTGGATTCCAATGCACCACTTTAGTATCTCTAAGAAATAATAGAATACATAGATATAATTATGGCATAATTTCTTGAGAAAATCTGAAAAAAATTGTTCAATTTCCTAGAAATTATTTTATTGATGAAAAAACACTTTAGATTTCTATTCATTGATTCTCTACCCTAAAATTTATGTATATAATTCTAAGGTTTTTTGAGATTATGGCTATTGCACATATTGCATAATATGGTAATATTGTATTATTTTAATTATGATGTAATGTTGCACCTAGAAGCACCTAGGTGGGTGTACAACATGTAGAGATTATTATGGAATATTCTTGATGAATTGTATTGTAACATTGTGATACCATTTTCTATAATTACATTTAATATTGGAGAAAACTAAATTCAATGTGCAATATTAAATGTAGGGTCAATGGATTTGGTAGCACATGGTTTTAGCAAATGGTTTATGTAATACCACTTGGTGGTTTTGTGGGAGCTTGCTATTATATAAGAAACCACAAGGGTAGTAGTTGTATGAGAAAGAGAAAAGAAAAGAAAGAAATTCAAGCAAGACAAGGCTTCATAGGTTAACCAAGGTAGCATTTGTAAAGGTTGGAAGTATGAGATCGGATGTGCAAGTTCATGCTTGTTTGTAGGGATTTCTTGGTTGTGGTTATGGCTTTGAAGGATTTCATGGTTGTATTGAAATAGTATTTTACTAAATAATACATGGTGATGGATTCTTTAGGAAGTTGGGCATTCCCCTCAATGATAGTTTCCTAGGGTATATCTGGTACCACAATTTTGTGGGTATGTTGTCTACTCTCTTGCATTTGGATCTCAATTGCATATTTATTTTAGATCTATAATGGGTTATGTGGAAATGGTTATACTTTTTATTGCAATTTTTCTTACAAGTGGTATCATAGCTATGATTTTCTTGTTGTAACCATAGATTAAATCCATGGGAATGCATGAGAGGATAAAATAAAGGGCATGATATATGGGTTTTGTAGGTTTTTTATTGTAGATACGAGGGTTTTAGATTTGTTGTTATAATGGGATGTTGGCAGATTTTGGGCATATAAAATTGTTGATCAAAAGAGTTTTTTGGATGTTTCATTTAAATGAAGGTTTTAGGGGGTAGCTTGCAGAAATGAGCTCTTAGGAAAAAGTAGACATCACCATTGGATATGGGTTGGTTTTTCCATAAATTTTGATATATAATATTCCCTAGTTTGGTCATGTTGATAGAAAATGCAAAGATTTTTCAATTTTAGCCCACGATGACTGTCAAATCTAATTCTAGTGGAAGTTTTCATCACAAAACAAAAATTGCATTGAAAGTGGCAAAAAGGTCATCTTGATAAAATGACCATAAATTTTACTCAGGATATCATATTTTGAACTTCTTATAGTTAGTAAAAAGATAATTTAGAGGACTATAACATGGTGCAAGTTTGATTTTATGATTTTGAAATTTTGTTAGGTTTTATGAGCCTAAAATTTAGTTAATAATTATTTTGAGCAAAAATTTGGGCATAACTTGGGCATATAGAATCAAATTTCAAACTTTGAATAGTAAATGGAAAGCTTTTGGAGAGTTCTACACATTGGTTGGTATATGATGTAAGTTTGGTATAATTTATTTGGTGCTATATTGATCTGAATAGTTTATGATATATATTGACTATGGTAATAACATTGTGAGTTTACGACATTGTATATTTTGGAGATTTGAAATTTGATGTCATTGTATACTTATCTTATATTTTAGATTAGTCTCATGAAGATATGGTTATAGTTTATGATATATATTGACTATGGTACTATGGTAATACCATTGTGAGTTTATGACATTGTATATTTTGGAGATTTGAGATTTGATGTCATTGTATACTTAGCTTATATTTTAGATTAGTCTCATGAAGATATGGTTATCCATGTTTTATTTGGATATGTATGATGAATTATTGGGTCTACAAGTTGTGTAGTGTTGTAAGTGGTCTATACTTATAGGTTGCATTTATGGCCTAGATATGGGTTGTCTTTGCCCATTGATCTTTCATTATTGGTACATATTATGATTGTGTATGCCCTAAGTCACATGATTTTATGAATTGTCTTCATGTAGAAGGGATGAGATGCTGTTATCAGGTACAATCATGGTGGAGGATTGTAGTTAACTAGTTTATGCTAATATGTTGGACACTTTGAGAGTTATTTTCTTATTTCATGGATGTGAGCATGGTGCAGTAGATTTTGGAATGACATTATTAGATATACATGATGTAGAAGCATCATGGGTTGCATTGTTATCCTGCTTGTTTCTTGTTTCTTAGTTATTGTCAAGCTCATGGTTGCTACTGAGCTCTTAGTTGTTGCCAAGTTCTCTATGGTTTCGAAGTTTGTGTTTGTGCCAAGCTTGTTATGTGCCAAGCATTGCCCCAAGTGCCATTATTTTGTTTTGGTTCTAATTTGGGTTGACCTTCCATGTTGATTTTGTATTTGTATTTAATATTTTTTGAGATTAGACTTGTGGCTTCATTATGCATTTAATGTAAGGGTTTATTTAGTTAATAATTTGTAACAGGTTGACTTGTGGCTGTACAAGTATTTAAAGGGGTCTTAGGTAGAGTCTTAGGAAGGATTTTAGAAAGGGACAGTAGAAGTAGAGTGAGAATGTGAAGATCACCATTGAAGAACAAAGTTTGAATTGTAATGCTGATCATAACCCATAAGGCCTTATAGTTGGGCATGTATGTGGATTATTTAATAAAAAATTAAAGTATTCTTCTCTTCTATCTCCTTTGGTTGATGCTCTTTGTGTTGTGTTTCCATTGTGTTTACTCTTATAGGTGGCTTTGGTAGCTGGGTGTACCTTTGGCCTAAGTTTTCCATCATTATCTTTGTGTCAAGTGGTATTAGAGATTGAGGTTCATCATTGTGAAGATTGAGTTATGTAAAACCTTGAGTTGATTTGGTTGTAGGGTAGCAGTGTTGAAAATAATTGGTTAATTATGTATTGTCTTTAATATTACACAAAATGGCATATCTTTACTAGTTAGTGTATGCCAAGGCCACTCAGGCATTGAAGACAATTTCCTATATCTATCAAGCATTTCATATTTTGCCAAGTTTAGAAGATAATGTCTACCAAGTTCACTTGAGCAACAAATAGAAATTCACAAAAGTTGAGTGTTAATCAAGCTCACTCAGTTAATGAAGGAAAAGTTGGATGGAACCAGTGTTAACCAAGCTCACTCGGTTACCAAAGGAAATATGTGAAAATGTAGTGTTTAACTAAGTTCACTTGGTTAACACAAGAAAATTATTTATGAATTAGTATGTACTAAGCAGGGTCGACTAACGAAGGATTTTCTTGTTTTGGCATATTGAGTTCAATACTTTTGTTTGTTGGTTCTAGCCAACCAAGGAGATGAATATTAATTATTATAAGTTGTATTCAAACTGACTTGACAATGTGTGTGATATAAATATAAAGTCAAGTTGAGGATTGAATGTGTGGAATTGAATAGAAGATTTGAAGATGCTAAGAGGAAGTGAATTAGAAGGATAATAAAAATATCCTTCATTCAATTAGAAAGGATCAAGTATACAAGCTAGAATTTAGATCTATAATCAAAAATTCAATTGCATAAGAAATCAAGTCATCTCATTATTACTCTCTAACCATTGTGGCAGTGATTTAAATCTCTTAACAAAGTTGTCTTAACAACTATTTGTAAATCCTCTAACAAGGTGACATTTCTAGATTGAAGTGTCTAAAGACCTCTAATAAGACCACTCCTAATAGGGTGATTAAATCCTCTAATAGGGTCACCAATAATAGGGTGTTTTTTAATCTTTAACAGGGTTGGATCCTAATAGGGCTCACTTTAGAAGAGTTAAAATCAGTAACTAGTTGCAATTGGTGGTTTTTCCCAAATTAAGTTTCCATGTTAAATCTTGATGTCACTTGTGTTCATGCTATTTATTTTATGTATAAAACTAAGTTAAGTAAGGTTAATAATAGATAATATCTTAATATTTGCATGTTAAACATTTTTTGATTTGTAATTTTTATTTCAATGCTTACCATATTACAACATTTACTAGTGTAAACTAAGTGTATGTGTGTTTACTGTCCATCAGTAATTTTAGTGAAGTTTATGTTATGTAGTGACATCAAAGGGATCTAGGATTTATTTTAGTGGTAATTGATTCACCCCTCTCCTCTCAATTACTCCTCTTATATTTCCAACAATTGGTATTAGAGCTTCTTAGTGCTTGCAGAGAAAGGTTTCAAGGACCTAAGCTAAAGATTAGGATGTCCGATAGGAGAGAGATTCCCAAGTTGAGAAAAGATAACTTCTAGACATGGCAAGAACTTTTGAAGTTTCACTTGGAAACCATTAGTGATTCAGGTTTGAAATACTTGGAAAATGCTTCCAAAGATCTTACTAGAACACTGACTATGGAAGAGATTACTAAAAAGAAAAATCATAATAGTATGATGAATGACATTGCATCAACTCTTAACTATGTTGAGTTTGATGAGGTCAAAGGATGTTATACTACTCATGACATGTGGACCAAACTAAAGGATATCTATGGAGGTTATGATAACATAAAAATTGCTAAGGCAAAAAGCTTGAGAGGTCAGTTTGATCAGATGAAAATGAGAGAGGATGAAAACATTGCAAAATATGTTGAGAGAATCAAAGTCACTGTCAATGCTATCAAAGCCTTTGGAGGAACAATTGAAGATGTGACAATGGTAAGAAAGGTACTAAAAACCCTTCTTCCTATCTATGCAATTAGAGTGTCTTCTATTTAAGATATGAGATTCGATCCAAATAACAAGATAACTTTGGATGCCCTAGTTGGAAGATTGACTGCAATTAAACTAGATAACTATGATAATTATACTCCTAGTTCTAGAAATCTTGAGCCCGCATTTTTGTAATGTCCCTTTCTAATTTTATATGATATTTAAAGCCTCTAATCAGATTTTAAAATCAAACAACTAATTATATTTCAAAAGATCAACCAATTTCTCAATAAAACCCAAATCGGGTATGCCCAAAATACTGCCAAAAACTTCACAACTTCACATATTATTAATAAATCTAAAAGTAAAAAATTTTAAAGAATTTTTTCCATCATAAAATCTCAAAAAATTAAATTTCTAGATCTATATAATTTTACACAACAAATCCCAAATGGAGGACAAAAACAATGTTCATCGAGCTCCCGAAAACAACACAAAATAGCCTAAAAACACCACAAAACACTAATAATCTATCATATAAGTATAACCATGACCCAATAAATGTAGTCACATCTATTTTAACATCTAAATGTCTAAAATATATCAAAAAACCAAACTAATATGAAATACTCAACCGGAAACACCAAACTCTTACAAGAAACACACATGAAAACTCACAAATTTGCACTGTTCAGCACGAGGGCAAATTCTGCATGAGCTTTCACATGGAATGGCCTCAAAATCCCATCCTTAGACTCCCTAGAAGCCTAAAAACTCTGATCCTTGGGTCTCCTTCTCCATAAGTTTGGCAAACTCTGAAGAACAACAAAGCAATGAGCAAAAATAAGTTCTAGAATGAGTCCAAAATGCCTCCAAATCACTTTAAAAGAGGGCATAACCCTAAATAGTGACCAAGAGGGGTCAATAATGCATATTTTAATAATAATTTTTATTTATTAATCCATTGGTTTCCAAAGATTATCCCTTTTTTCTAAAACTTACCTTTTTGAGCATACCTACCTTACCAAAAATTATTATTTTTAATTATTTGAAAAGGGAACATGACAAGTCTTTCCCTCCCAAATATTTCTTGTCCTTAATAAATGAAGGTTGGGATGCTCAATAATATGTGCTTCTTCCCAAGTTGAATCCTCCAATGGTAATCCTTTCCATTTGACCAAATGCTCTATGATGCCCCTATTTCTCAATATTTTTTCTTGTATCCAAAACCTCTTCTGGTATCAAAACTAATTTCCCTTCATCATCAAGAGGTGGTAATTTTGTAGATACTATATTTTTCTGGCTTAGAACATTCTTCAGGCAAGAGACATGGAAAATATTATGTATTCTGCTATTTGGTGGGAGCTCCAATTCATAAGCTATCTCTCCTACCTTCCTGATGATCTTATAAGGCCCATAGAACCTTGGCTTGAGCTTCCCTATCCCAGTCCTCTTCAAGATGCTTTTTTTATATGGTTGAAACCTAATAAATACCAAATCTCCCACCTCAAAAGATCTTTTAGTCCTTTTCCTATTAGCATACAACTTCTGTTGGTTCTGTGCATGTTGTAGATTATCCTTGAGGGACCCTATTATGTCTTGGTTTTGTTTGACGAAATCACTTGTTGCAGGTACTTTTCTATCAAAAAGTACTAGATCAACAAAGGAAAGGGCATCATAACCATAAATAGCATGAAAATGAGGCATACCAATACACATGTGATGAGATGTATTGTAACAATACTCCCCTAGGTGCAACCATTTCACCCAAGCATGTTGTTGATTTGAAACATAGTTACTCAAATATCCCTCTATCCATTTATTAACTATCTCTATTTTTCCATCTATTTGAGGGTGATAGCTAGTACTAGGAGTGAGTTTAGTTACTACCAAATGAAAGAGCTCCTTCCAAAAAGAGTTGAGGAATCTACTATCTCGGTCACTGACAATGTTTCTAGGCAAGCCATGTAATCTAAAATTTTCCTTGAAGAACAATTTGGCCACTTGTGATGCCTTGAAATCAAATGTGATGGGAAAGAAATGTGCATACTTAGTCTATGTACCACCACATATATGCAACCCTTACCTTGAACCTTGGGCAACCTAGTAATGAAGTCCATGGAAATACTTTCCCATTTTTGTTTAGGAATAGGAAGTGGTTGCAACAACCCTTTAGGAAAAAATTTCTCACTCTTGTTTTGTTGGCATACTATACATTCCTTAATGTGTTTAAGGACATCCTCCTTCATAGCCTTCAATGCAAACCACTCTCAAAGTTGCTTGTATGTCTTGAAGTATCCTTGATGACCAGCCAAAGGTGTGTCATGAAAGGCCCTCCATATCCTCTCCTTAATTTTTGATCCTAGCACTAAGAAGATCATGTTCTTGCAATAAATCAATTCATCAACAACCTTGTACCTATTATCATCCACTAACTTATCCAAAATCTTGGTGGTAAAGGAAACTTTAGCATACTCTAAAATTATGGAGACTTTCCAATCAGCAGAGATAGATGTTAAGGAACACAAAGTGGACTTTCTTGAGAGAGCATCAACAACCACATTATTCTTTCCTTTCATATATTCAATATCAAAATCATAAGCTTGAAATTTGATTAACCATTTTTGTTGATGATCATTCAAATCTCTTTGGTTCAAGAAGAACCTAAGGCTATTATGATTTGTCTTTACAATGAATCTCCCACATACCAAATATTGTCTAAACTTATGAAGTGCATGATGGAGTAACCTCTCTCTAATTGATTTAATTTTCTACTCTCAAATGCTATTGATGTCCCCTTTGAGTTAGGACAGCCCCTATAACTTCTCCAAAAGCGTCACATTCAACAACAAAAGGTAAAGAGAAATCTGGAATTGCAAGCACAAGGCATGAACTCATCACCTCCTTAAGCTTATCAAATATTTTTTGTGCCTCTTCTATCCAAAAAAAAGCTCCTTTATTTGTCAAATCAGTCAAGGGGGTAAAAATCTGAGAAAATCCCTTCGCAAATCTCCTATAGTGGCTACACAACCCAAAGAAACCTCTCAATTGTGCAAGATTAGTGGGTGGAGGCCAATCCAAAATTACCTGAATTTTTTGTTGATCAACTTGTACTCCTTTAGAACTTATAATGTGTCCCAAATATAGGATCTCTATCAAACCAAACTCACATTTAGATAGCTTAGCATAGAAGGATTGCTGCTCCAAGATCCCCAAAATAGTGTCTATGTGCTTTAGATGCTCTTCTCATGTTTGACTGTAAATCAAGATATCATCAAAAAATGCCAAAATAAATTTTTGAAGATTCTTGCTAAATACCTTATTCATACAAGATTGGAATGTTTCTAGTGCATTAGTGAGGCCAAGTGGCATAACAAAAAATTCAAAGTGCCCATAGTGACATCTGAAAGCGGTCTTTTCCACATCTTCCCTCCTCATTCGGATTTGATGGTACCCTAATCTTAAGTCAATTTTTGAGAAGTATACAACACCATATAACTCATCAATGATTTCATCTATGTGTGGTATGGGATACCTATTTTTATGGTCTTCTTGTTCAAAGCCCTGTAGTCTATACACATTCTCATTGTACCATTCTTTTTCTTGACAAGTACCACAGATGATGTAAATGGACTAGAGCTAGGCCTTATGAATCCCATATCTAGGATTTCCTTAATAGTTTTCTCTATTTCTTCCTTATAACCCCTAACCCCTTGGATGGTAGTATGGAGTTGTTATAACTGTTTTGGCACATTTTTCTAACTCTATAACATGATCAAAATATCTATCTGGTCGTAATCCTAGAGGAAAATCATTAAAAACTATACTATGCTTATCAAGGATATTTAGAATTTCAAAATGGAAATTACCTTGATTCTATGGAGAGCTTGTTGGATGGATTATGATTCTTGCTGCCCATGCTACTTGTCCTCTTCAAAAATTCCTCTCCATCCTCTTTGCAGTGACCACCTTAGGTGCTCCATTCGATAAGTCTTTCAATAAGACTTCTTTCCCATTGGAATGAAATTTAAACTCCATAGTTTAATGGTTCATGCAATAGCCTCCAATAGAGTGCAACCATTGAACACCCAATACAAGATCTTTCTCCGCAATGCTAACAACATAGAAGTCATCACATAGCTCATAATCTCCTAAGGTCATCTTGAGTTGTCTCACCACTTGTGTGCAAGGCATAGTGAATCCATTAGCTACAGTAACATTGAATCCCTCAAAATCTTCTACTTTAAGCCCTCTTTTCATGAAAAATCCCTCATCAATAAAATTTTGAGTTGCCCCACTATCAAGAAGAACTATCAACCTTTGTCATACTAATACCCCTCAAATTTGAAAGGGATGGTATCTTGGGACTCATGATAATGTTGCTAAAGTGCCATCCTTGCTGATTTCTTTTTCCTTCTCTTCTTCTTCCTCCTTAGTGTCATGAAATTCCTCATGCTCATCCGAATTAGATTCTAAAGCAACTTCAATATAGTGCACTTGACCTTTCCCCAAACATCTATATCCTGGAGCCCATGGTTCTCTACACGTGAAACAAAGCTTTTTCCTCTGTAATTCACTCCTAGTCTCTTCATCTGCCTTTTTTTTTGCTACATTTATCACATTCTTCGGTGGTAGTGCTGGAAAAGTCTTTTTCTAAAAATTTCCCTTATGTTGCCAAAGATTTGGGGGTTTTTGATTAGTGACTGGTTTCATAGGCACACAAGTTTCAAGTTGTAAGCTTCTTTTGATAGCTTCCTATAAGGTTGAGGGTGAGAAAGCCTTAACCAAAGCCTTGACAAAATCTTCCAAACCATTAAGAAAAAGATAAACAAATACTAGGTTCCATAACAACCACTTTTTGAAACTCTTCTATATACTCATTAATTGATTTGATTTTCTTCAACTTTGGCAATTCTTTAAAATACTCTTCATCACCCTTGAGGTCAAATCTATCTATCACTCTTTGGCTAAAATCATCAAATGTAGTTACCTGATCATGACCTTGAGTAGTCATTCCATGATACCACCAATCATAGACTAAATCTTCCAATTGTAGACTTGCAAATTGAACGGCATCACTCTCCTTCATGGGGTTAAGTGTGAAGAAGGTCTGTAATTTTTGTAGCCATGCTCTCACTGAAATTTTATTTGTTCCACCAAAAGTAGGTGTTGTAAACTTGCTTATTTTATTTTTGATCTCTCTTCCACTTATGTCATGCTCCCTCTTGTACTCTTTCTTGGGCATCAAAGTGTTCATCATATCCACATATTCTTTAAAAGGAACCGAACAAAAAAAGTCATCATCTAAGCCATTGTAAGTAGCTCTTAATGCAATCAAGTTATCTGTAACCTCTTCCATAAGACTAAGGGCTAGATTTGGTACTAATGGCTCATCTATAGGCACGAAAATAGTTTTTGTTGATTTAGAGGGTGTGGGTTTCAGATTTATTGGCTCCTCTAAAGTGCTACCTTTCTCATTAGTAGAAGCAACTCCTTGCAGTTTTTCTATCAATATCTGCAAAGCCTCTCTAGTTTCTGCCAAACTATCCACTATTTTCTTCTGAGTATTCTAGATGTCTTGGAAGAATTTCTTTCCCATCTCGTCTAGGTCAGCCATACTTTTTCCTTCCTTTGATTTTGTACTTTTACTTTTAATTGGAGGTTTTATCAAAATTTCTTTATTCTTTTCTCGCTACGAATATCTCTTTTCTCTTTCACTTAGTTGTATACAAACTTCTACAAACCCTCAGGCTAGAAAGATCATAGCTTTGATACCACTATAATGTCCCCTTTCTAATTTTATATGATATTTAAAGCCTCTAATCAGATTTTAAAATCAAACAACCAATATTTCAAAAGATCAACTAATTTCTCAATAAAACCCAAATTGGGTATGCTTGAAATAGTGCCAAAAACTTCACAACTTCACATATTATTAATAAATCTAAAAGTAGAAATTTTTAAAGAATTTTTTCTAGAATAACATCTCACAAAATAAAATTTCTAGATCTGTATAGATTTTAAACAACAGCTCCCAAATGGAGGACAAAAACAATGCTCATAGGGCTCTTGAAAACAACACAAAATAGCCCGAAAACACCACAAAACACTAATAATCTATCGTAAAAGTATAACCAAGACCCAATACATGTATTTAGCTCTATTTTAATATCTAAATTTCTAAAATACAGTATAAAACCAAACTAATATGAAATAGTCAACCCAAAACACCAAACTCTTACAAGAAACACACTCGAAAACTCACAAATTTGCATTGTTCAGCACAAGGACAAACTGTGCATGAGCTTGCACATGGAATGACCTCAAAATACCATCCTTAGTCTCCCTAAAAAACTACAAACTCCCATCCTTGGGTCTCCTTCTCCATAGGTTTGACGGCCTCTAAAGAACAACAAAGCAATGAGCAAAAATCAAGTTCTAGAATGAGCCCAAAATGCCTCCAAATCTCTTTAAAAGAGGGCATAACCCTAACTCATGACCAAGAGGGGTCAATAATACATATTTTAATAATAATTTTCATTTATTAATCCATTGGTTTCCAAAGATTAGCCCCTTTTGCTGAAACTTGACTTTTTGAGCCTGCCTACCTTAGCAAAAGTTATTATTTTTAATTATTTGAAAATGGTACATGAAAATTTGAAGCCAAGGTATCACTCAAAAAGAAAGCTAAAAGGTCTAAAATAAAAAAATCTAAAATTGAAGAGGAAGATAGTTCTAATAGTGATCTTAAGGCCATTGAAGCATTCCTTGCAAGAAGGTATCCCAAAGGAAAAGGAAAGTACAAAGGTAAAATCCATTTGATCTACTTCTCTTGCAAAAAAGTTGGACATATTGCTGCAAGACATCCAAACAAAGAAGAAAAAGATGAAAAGAAGCACAAAAATTACAAAGGAAAGAAGGATTTCAAGAACTTCAAAGAATACAAGGAAAAAGGTGAGAAATCTTGTTTTATGGCTAAAGATTCAGATAGTAGTGAAGATGATAAAATGATTTATATTGTTGTAAAAGATGAATCTAATGATGAAGGAGATGAAATGGAACTTATCTCTCATGTTAGTAAAAATGTTACATGGTTATTGATATTTGTTTCTCACATCATATGATTGGTGACAAAACAAATTTTGAACATATGGAACATTATGATGGTGAAAGTGTGATATTTGGGAACAATAAACCATGTTGCACAAAAAGAAAAGGTTGTATCTCACCAACCAATGAACTTAGATGTGGAAATGATTATTGGGTTGAAGGACTAAATCACAATCTATTGAGTGTGGTACAATTGAATAACATTGGATTCAAGGTAGAATTCATGAATGGAAAAGCCAAGCTGTTGGATGGAAAAGGAAATCTAGTTGGGTCTAGTAGAAAAACAAAAGATAACCTATTCTACCTATATCTCAATGAAATTTCATGTTTTATTGCTCAAGTAGAAGAAATATGGCTATGACATAAAAGGCTATGTCATGTGAAATTTTATAATTTGATCAAGATAAGAAAGAAAAAAAGAGTGAGAGGTATTCCTAGTTTGAGGAAACCTGATATGGGCCTACGAAAAAAATTGTCAAATTGATAAGATGGGAAAGATAATTTTCAAAAGAAAGGACTATAATTTTGAAGAAGTCTTGGAGCTAGTTCACACAAACTTATGTGGACCTATTGGAATAGAGAGATACAATGGAGATAATTATTTTATTCTTTTTGTTGATGATTATTATGTATCTAAAAGATAAGTTTGAAGCATTTCAAAAGTTTAAGTGGTATCTAGAAAAAGTAGAGAAAGAAATTGGAAAAAATATGAAGTGTTTGAGGTCAAATGGAGGTGGTGAATTCATTTCCAACGAGTTCAATGAATTTTGAATTGAAAGTGGAATTAAGAGACAGGTATCAACCCTTGGTACACCACAAGAAAATGGTCTAGCTGAAAGAAGGAACAAATCCATCATGGATTGTGTAAGAACTTTGATGATAGAAAAGAGTGTTGCATCTCCTTGCATATATAAAACTACCACTTAATCGAATAACCCTTTTTTATCTCACTCCAACTTCCACTCTTATAAAAATAAGCATTCTACCTTATAAAAAACCATCTTAATATTAGTGTTAGAGTAGATTACTTGAAACATGTTACACCATAAGATACACCTACATTTAACCAAAACATATTATTGAATCCTAATTCATCATTAGCTAGGACCACATGATCAACTATTTGAATCACACATTGATCCAACAAAGAACATTTTGCATTTTCACTTTCTCTAATGAATAGACACAACCTCAAGAAATTTGATTACAACTACGAATGTATAACTGATTTGGAATACAACTTATTGGTTTCACATCATTTCTATTTCATCGACCAAAACCACAATATATCTACCAAAAATTCTTGACATGTTACTAGTTCAAAATATAACACAAACATTTAACCTATTCATCATTTTTCTTCTCATACTTCCTTCAATCCATTCAAGACATGTCTTTATTTTAAACCAAAATATGAGTGAATCTAACCATGATCAAATATTTAAGTTAACATAAAAAATATTGAAAAAATCATTTCAAATCATTTCTTTGCATCAAAAAATCATCCAACCCAGTTGTACTATTCCACTTCAATAAATCATTGTAAAAATTTAGTATAGCTCTGATACCATGTAAGAATTTGGTATAGCCTTGATACCATGTAAGAAGAAAGCAATTAGTACTAAAGTGCACACCTTGAATAGAGTACAAATGAAGAATGACTCAAATCAAACTCCTTATGAACTATGGTATCGCTACAAACCTAATGTAAGTTACTCTAAAGTATTTGGTAGCAAATATTATATTCTAAATGAGTCTAGGAAAGGTAAATTTGATATCAAAGGCGATAAAGGTATATTCCTAAGATACTCCTATAGAAGTAAAGCTTACAAATGTTTGAACTTATAAACTCATAAGATCATAGAAAGTGCATATGTAAGAATTGATGAGGTTGTAGAAAAGAGTGAAGAAGAGAGCAGCAAAGAACATGACGATTACATAATGTTTGTCTATTATGAACCTGAAACATTTCCATATCCAATTGGAAGTCAATAGAATTCACCTCCTGAGTCCCCAAAATCTCAAAAAGCTACTAAATTGCAATTAGTGCAACTCGAGTCACAATCTGAAGGACTTGAGTCATAGTCAAAAGCTATCGAGTTGTTGTCAAAGAAAATCAAGTATGATGGACCCAACTCATAGATAGTGGGACTCAAGCTTGATATAGAAGATCATGGAGAGGCTAGTGGAACAAGTTTTAAATCCAAAGTACCTGTGCTAGAAAGATATGTCAGAAGGCACCATGCACCTAATTAGATCATTGGAGACAAGTCAGATAGAACAATGATAAGAAATAAATTGAAAGGTACATGTTTTCTTATTGAATTTGAACCTAGATCAATGAAAGATGCTTTGGATAATGAAAGTTGGATTGAAGATATGAATGAAGAAATAGAATTGATAGAGAGGAATAAGACTTGGATTCTTGTTCCTAGACCC
Source organism: Cupressus sempervirens (assembly GCA_028749045.1). NCBI lineage: Eukaryota > Viridiplantae > Streptophyta > Pinopsida > Cupressales > Cupressaceae > Cupressus > Cupressus sempervirens. The sequence goes on along the minus strand of CM053784.1, from coordinate 152,680,457 downwards.
AAGGATAAAAATGTAATTGGCACAAATTGGGTTTTTAGAAATAAGCTGAATGAAGATGAAGAAGTTTTCAGAAACAAGGCAAGGTTATTATGCAAAGGCTATTATCAAGAAGAAGTATTGATTATGGTGAAAATTTTGCTCTTGTTGCAAGATTAGAAGGTGTTATAACTTCACTTGCTTACGCTACACATAGAGGATTTAAAGTTTATCAAATGGATGTGAAATTTGCATTCTTGAATGGAATCCTTGAAGAGGAAGTCTATATAGAACAACCTAAAGTTTTTGTGGACCCTAGCAAAATGGATATGGTTTGTAAATTGCATAAACCATTGTATGGTCTTAAGAAAGCTTCTAGAGCTTGGTATGAAAGACTTCATAACTACTTGATAAATATTGGTTTTCAAAGAACAAATGATCACAATAGCTTGTATATCAAAGAAGGACCAGAAAAGAAGATTGTGTTGGCTAAAATATTTGTGGATGACACATTATTTACTAGAAATGATGACTTATGAAAAGTGAGTAAAGAATTTGAGATGTCCATGTTTGAAGAGATAAAATTCTTTGTTGCATTGCAGATTTAGTAGAAGAAAGATGGTACCTACATTACTCAATCCAAATATATCAAGGAGATACTAAAGAAATTTGGAATGGGAAATTCAAGATCAATTGGAAAACCTATGTCCATTGACATAAGATTTCCAAAAATGATGATTCTAAGGAGGTAGATCAAACCACATACAGATCAATGATTGAAAAATTGCAATATGTATTGCATACAAGGCTTGATATTGCATTGGCATTTGGTATGGTGGAAAAATTCTCAAAAAAACCTAAAGAAAACTATATGATTGAAATCAAGAGAATCATGAGGTATCTAAAGGGTACTAAAGACTATGGATTATGGTACAAAAAAGAAGGAAATTTGGATTTTAAAGAATTTATAGATGTTGATTGGGTAGGAAGTGTTGATGGAAAGAAGAGCGCCCTTGGTGGAGTGTTCTTTCTTGGTAAAAGACTAGTGTCTTGGACAAGCAAGAAGTATAATTTTATTTCTTAGTCAAAAATAGAGGTAGAGTATGTGGTAACAATAGTTAATTGCTCCAATATTGTTTGGTTCAAACAACTATTGGCAGGTATGAAGATAGAAATCAAGGATCCAGTGGTTATCTTCTATGATAACACCAGTGAAATTAATATATCAAAGAATCCTGTGATGCATACCAAAACCAAGCACATTACTATAAAATATCATTTGATGAGAGAATTAGTGCAAGATAAAGAGGTAGATTGGAATATATTAATACTAAAGAAAAAATTGCAAATATATTCACTAAGCCATTACCTAAGGATGCATTTTTTTACCTAAGAAGTAAGTTAGGGGTCATTCCCCTATCTAAAGCTCACTAAATGAAGTTTAGTGATGCATCAACTAGAGCATGTTGAAGATCAGTCAATTGATGCAGTATTGAAAATGACATATTGCACATGAATGAGTACATAAGGTAAATTGATATTCACTTAATAATGTTTTTGGCATGAGATGTCAAAGAGGGAGCGTTTGTTGTCATATCATAGAAATTTTGTTTGAAGATATCAGAAAAGAAGATGAACTTGATCTGATATCAAAGAAGATGGAGTTCGCTAACAGAGGGAGCTCACAATGATAGAGGGAATACACATGGATGAGAATCAAAAAAAAACTAAGGATATGTTCCCTACTTTATTCTTGCTCTAAAATTTCATTATATTATGACATGTGTTGCCATCAATGCAAAAGAGGGAGATTATTGAAAATAATTGGTTAATTGTGTATTGTCTTTGATGTTACACAAAATGTAATATCTTTACTAGTCATTGTATGTCAAGCTCAATTGGGCATTGAAGATAGTTTCCTATATCTATTGAGAATTTTAGAGTTTTCCAAGTTCAAAAGACAATGTCTACCAAGTTCATTTAGGCGACAAAGAGAAGTTCACAGAAGTTGAGTGTTAATCAAGATCACTTAGTTAATGAAAGAAAATTTGGATGGAACTAGTGTTAACCAATCTCACTTGGTTACCAAATGAACTTTGTGAAAATGTAGTGTTAATCAAGTTCACTTGGTTAATACAAGAAAATAATTTCTGAGTTAGCATATATCGAGTAGGGTTAGCGAACGAAGGATTTTTTTGTTTTGGCATATTGAGCTCAATAGTTTTATTTGTTGGTTCTAGCTGATTAATAAGATGAATATTAAGTATTTTAAGTTGTATTCAAGACAACTTGACAATGTGTGTGATACAAATATAAGGTTAAGTTGAGGATTGAATGTTTGGAAGTGCAGAGAAGACTTGAAGATGATAAGAGGAAGCGAATTAGAAGGATAAGAAAAATATCCTTATGGAGCTGCAAAGAAACATTTGATAAAAAAGGATCAAGTATACAAGGCAGAATTGAGATTTCTAATCAATATTTAGTTGCATTATAAATTATGTTATCTCATTGTTACTCTCTCACCATTGTAGTAGTGACCTAAATCTCTTAACGGAGTTGGCTTAACAACTATTTGTAAATCCTCCAACAAGGTGGCATTTCTAGATTGAAGTGTCTAAAGACCTCTAACAAGGCCACTCCTAATAGGGTGATTAAATCCTCTAACTAGGTCACACCTAACAATGTGTTTTGTAACCTCTAATAGGGTTGGCTCCTAATAGGGCTCACTTCAATAGAGTGAAAATCAGTAACTAGTTGCAATTGGTGGTTTTTCCCAAATTGGGTTTCGACATTAAATCTTGATCTCACTTGCATTCATGCTATTTCTTTTATGTATATAACTAAGTTAAGTAAGGTTAATCATAGATAATATCTTAATATTTGTATGTTAAACATTTTTTGCATTACATTTTTTATTTCAATGCTTACTGAGTTACACCATTTACTAATGTAAATTGAGTGCCTATGTGTTTACCAAGCATCAATAATTTTAATCAGTTTTATGTTATGTATTGACATCTAAGGGATATGGGATTTATTTTAGTTGTAACGAATTCACCCCTCCCCTATAAGTTACTCTTATATTTCCAACAAGTAGATCTAAGGATTTGAACTACAACTTGTAGAGGGTTACGATCTTGCAGGAACCTGATTGTAAACATGGTTCAAGGTAGAAGAAATGATGACAATGTCATATTAGATACATTGAGACAAATTTCAGCCATATAATATGATGTAGGGATAGCCCAAAAGAGAGGAGCACATCTTGATGATGTGAGTGATGATGAAGCAGTAGCACCAAACCTTAATCTAGAACCTAAAGAAGATCAAGACAAGGTGAGAGTATTGTCTAGGGAAAATTTAAAGCCTATTGTAGAATTGTGTTGGATTGGATCTTTGATATGGAGAAGTTCTTTGAATATGAAAAAAGTCTTGATAATAGGAAGGTGAAAATTGTAGATACTAGGTTGAACTGTGGTGACAGCATTTGCAAATTGATAAACAAAGGAGAGGAAAGGAGAAAATCAAGACTTGGCAAAAAATGGTGAATAAAGTGAAGAACAAGTTCTTTCCTACTGATTACCATGTTAACTTATTGAAAAAGATGCAAAATTTGAGGCAAAGAGACATGACTATGAAGGAATGTACTAAAAAATTATATAGATTGGACATCAAATCTAGACATGTGGATGATGATGTTGAGAAAATTGCAAGATACATAAATAGACTAAGATATGGAATTCAAGATGAGATAACTTTTGTGAAATTGAAAAGTGTAGAGGAAGTATATCAATATGCCTTGAAATATAATGAGATCTTGACAAAGAAACATGAACAAAGAAAAATAGGTAGAGGTGGTATATTCTAGAGAGGTAGAGGAAGATCTTATGGAGAAGGTAGCAGATCTGACAATTTTGTGAAAGATAAGGGAAAATTTGAATGGAAGAGTGGTGACAAAAGCAAGACCGAGTGAAAAGGTGGTGATTTTCACTAAGGAGGTACTGGTTCTTACTAAGGAAGAGGTAATTCTTATTCTAGAGGTGGTTTTTATGGTAATTGTTTCAGATGTGGCAAAGAAGGGCATATATCCTTTGAGTGTAGATCCTCTAAAAATGGGCAAGGTAACATAAATCTTGTGGTTCAAGGAGACACTAAGGGTTCACCTAGTGGACCTAAGACTAGAGCAAATCTGATGGTGAGAAGAACCTTATGCAATAAGGGAACTTATGAAGAACTTGTCCTTAGGAGAATTCTTTTGAAGACCAGATGTAAGATAGCTGGAAAATGTTGCAAGGTGATCATTGATAGTAGAAGTTCTACAATTTTAACATTTGAGGAGCTGGTTACAAAGTTGCAGTTGTAGAGGTTAAAGCATCCTAAACTCTGTCATGTTTCATGGATCAAAGATGAACATAAGATATTGGTAAGTAAACAATGTACTATAAAGTTCAAGATTGGACATTAGTTTGATGAAGCTCTGTGTGATATTATGCATATGGATTGTTGTCATATTTTCTTGGGTAGACATTAGAAATATGATAGATATGTTGTATATAATGGAAGATTGAATCAATAAATCCTTTGGGTGAATGGGAGAAAGAAAATGTTGTTTCCTTTGATTGAAAGTCCATATGAGGTTAATTGCACTACTATTAAAATTTGCATGGTTAATGGAAAAAAATTTGAAAAGGAAATGAAGAAGAATTAAGTTTTTTATGTTGTAATTCCTAGGAAGCCAAGTTGTATTAGTAGCAACTAAGTAATAGAAAATAGTGGTGACTAAGTAATAGCTAGTGATGGCCAAGAAACAAAAATTGGTAGAAGCCAAGTACCAAAAAAAATATAAAATTTTCTAAATGAATATAAAGAAATTATTGCAAAAGATATTCCTAATGGTTTATCAAGAGTAAGAAGTATAGATCATTGTATGGATCTGATTCCTAAAGCTATTTTTTAAAATAAAGCACCATACAAGTTGATATCTACAAAGAATGAAGAACTTAATAGACAAGTGCATGAGTTGTTGCATAAAGGTTTGATCAGAGAAATTTTGAGTCCATGTGTTGTACCTATTTTATTAGCACCTAAGAAGAATGGATAATGGAGAATGTGTACTGATTCTAGAGCTATTAACAAGATCACAGTGAAATATACATTTCCTATATCGAGGATGGATAACATAATGGATTGTTTGAGTGTAGCAAAGTATTTTACCAAGATTAATTTGAAGGGTGTTTATCATTAGATTGGAATCAGAGAAAGTGATGAATTGAAGACTACTTTCAAGAAAAAAGATGGTTTGTATGAATGGTTGGTAATGCCTTTTGGTTTGACTAATCCACCTAGTATTTTCATGAGGTTAATGAACAAAGTTCTCAAGAGATTTTTGGGTAAGTTTGTGATTATTTATTTGGATGATATTTTGATATTTTGGAATAGCCTACACCTTAGAATGTAGGTGAGGTAAGATCATTTCATGGTTTGGCTAGTTTTCACAAAAAATTTATAAAGAATTTCAATTCTATTTTTAATTCTATGACTAAGATAATGAGAAGAGACAAAAAGGATTTCAAGTGGACACATGGAGCTGATAAAAATTTTGATACTTTGAAACAAAAGGTTGTTGAGTTACCTATATTAGCTTTTCCTAATTTCAATAAGGTATTTCAAGTTGAATGTGATGCAAGTGATAGTGCAATAGGAGTTGTATTGAGTCAAGAAGGTAGACATGTTTCTTTCTTTAGTGAGAAGTTAAATGATGCTAGAAGAAAGTATTTGTATGATCAAGAGTTTTATGCTATTGTTCAAGCCTTGAAGAAGTGGGGACATTATTTGTGATTAAGCATAAGAGTAAGTCACTAACCGAGTTACTGATGCATTGAGCAGAAGACATTCTTAGTTTATCAAGATGAAGGTTGAAGTTCTTGGTTTTGATGAGATGAAGGAGTTGTATGATATTGACCCTAATTTTTCTAGGGCATGGAGAAAGTGTATAACACCAAATCTATCAGATCACATGAATAAGTATGATGAGTATTTCATTCAAGAAGGTATGTTGTTCAAAGGAACACAATTGTGTATCCCTAGAAGTGATATGAGAGTTAATCTGATTAAGGAAAAACATAGTGGTGGATTGGCTAGACATTTTAGAATTGATAAAACATTGAGTTTGTTGAAGGATAAGTATTATTGGCCATAGATGTATAAGGATGTTCATAATTTTTTAAAGAGTTGTGGAGTTTGTCAAGTTGCAAAAGTAAGTCAAAATACTAGTTTTTATACACCTATTTATGTTCCTAAAAATCCATGGAGTGACATCAGTATGGATTTTGTTCTTGGATTAACTAAGATAGCAAAGGAGCGTGATTCTATATTTGTTGTTGTGCAGAGATTTTCTAAGATGGCTTGTTTATACCATGTAAGAAGGCATTAGATGCAAAGCATGTTGCTAAGATTTTCTTCAAAGAGATTGTTAGATTGCATGGATTATCAAGAAGTGTTATTTCTAACAAAAACAACAAGTTTGTTGGTTACTTCTAGAAAACTTTATGGAAGAATATGGGTACTAAGTTGAATTTTAGTTCTACATTCCATCCAAAGACAAATGGATAGATAGAGGTTGTGAATAGAAGCTTGGGTAATTTTTTGAGATGTTTAGTTGGAGATAAACCACATAATTGGGAGTTGGTGTTTGCACAAGCTAAGTTTGCATATAATAATTTTGTGAATAGGAGTATAGGAAAGACACTTGTTGAGATTATTACTAGAATGCAGCCTTGAGGGATGTTGCTAGTAAAGAAAAGAGAAGTGATGCAAGGGTAGAATTTGTTGATTTTATGGATTCTTTGCATAAGGAAGTGAAGTTGAGGTTGAAACAAAGTAATCTGAAATATAAGGAAATGTTGATAAGTCTAGAAGACATCATTATTTTGAAGTTAGTGGTGAGGTAATGGTTTTGTTGACCATTCCCCCCACGCCCCCCCACCCTTGTTTTCCAAATATTGCCAATCTCATGAAAACCACTATGGTAGCCTTGACCCATGTCCTTTGGATGATTCATTTATTGTCATGCAAACTTTAGAGAAAACTTTAGAGGGATATGTAAAAGCTTGGTCAAAATGTATTTTCTTTATATCCATAAGTCTTAAATTCTTTATATTGCATGTTTTATGAATATTTCAAGTTGCGACCCTGTGGCAACCCTTTATCACTTGGATGTTATTGTTTATGTCTTAACCATCAACTAGGCCATGAATGAGTGAAATAGTCAAGTTAACAGTCAGTGAAGTTTCATGATGGTTGGAGCTAGCATCTAGTTAATGGTTGTGGGGTTGTGATCAGACCATAATAGTTCAAGTTAAATATGCTTCGCATGGTCACAAGTAGTTATGGTCAACCTAGGGTCAGATTGGCAAAGTTGCAAAAAGCTTTTGTGTGCATGTTTATAAGGTTAAAATGCTAGAACAAGAGTTAAGGTTGTGAGGAAGTGACAAGTGGACACATGTCATGGTGGGCCAGGTGCATTCCAACTCTCTTCATCACATCATCACAAGGGTTAGTTTCAAAGGAGTTTTCTATCGAATGAAAGTAGATCAAATAGATCATTTCACTCCATCAATGATCTTTAGAGTTTTAAGTTGCAACCATGTGATGGTCAACAACTGTAGTCAAAATTTAGTGTTTTGCATCATCGTAGAGGATTAAGGGTTATCCAAGGTTAGATTTGTGAGGCAATGATCCCTTTTTTCCCACTATCACATGGAGTCTAGGGCTAATCATGGTTAAGGTTGTGAAGCACCAATGCATATTAAGCACACCGTCACAGGCTTAGCATCGAGTTCAATGATTCAAGTTGCAATGTCACAATGACAATACAAGTAGCCAAGTTCTTGGCATTTGTAGGATCAAAGGCATTTTGTGTCACATTCAATAAGGGTTATGAGGTTGTGATGACATCTAGCAGTCAAGTCTAATGATTTATGCAACATTGCATGGTCAATTAGAAGTTAAGCTTTTCAATTTGCAAGGCTTTGCTACAGTTAGAATAAAAATTATGAATGTGTGAGGAGTTCATCTACAGTTAAAGGTTATACCTTTGCATCTTCAGTGGGATTCAATGCTAAATTGTGGTTAAGGAAAAAGTTATGAATGTGTGAGGAGTTCATCTACAGTTAAAGGTTATACCTTTGCATCTTCAATGGGAGTCAAATTGCAAGGCTTTGCTACAGTTAGAATTAAAATTATGAATGTGTGAGGAGTTCATCTATAGTTAAAGGTTATACCTTTGCATCTTCAGTGGGAGTCAATGCTAAATTGTGGTGAATTCTTTGTTCACTCATTTGTGGGGTTAGCATCAAAGTTATGTCTTGAGTTGCAACTGGGTGATCAATAGTTAGGGTGTGGTCTTCGAGGTTTTCTTGTGGTTTATGATGTAGTTAAGGATTGTGATAGAACTTGATGACACAACTAATTTCATAGCTTCGCATGGTCACAATGGTTAGATGGAAGAAATAAATGACAGTGGCAACTAGGTGATTGTGGTCGAAGCCTTATCTTCGCATAGTTGCAGGTATCCAAGATATAGTTAGACTTTAATTTGCAATCATACAAAAGGAAGCACAAGTAATTAAGTTCTCAATAGTCAGAGGGTTGCCAACATTTTATGCCAGTCAAGAAGTAGGTTGTGATAGGGAAATAAGGGCAAGATTGGGGATTTCCCATCATCATACAGTTAGAGGGTTGTCAAGCCCAAACTACAATGATGGTACAAAATGATCAATTCTTTGATGTTGCAGAGTCATCACAGTTAAGAGGATAAGTGAAAACAAACTACAATGCGGTGATAAGTATGAAATAATGGGTAGTTGTGCTTTCACAAGGCTAGATGGTTAAATTGGAAAGCAAGTTGCGAACACTGGAAAAGGCACAGGTCAACATAAAGTAGAAAGCTGGCAAGGTGGAAAAATATTTTAGGGGCATTGGTCCACATGGTAGGTTAGATGGTTGACTCCATTTGACTAATGACATGGCTAACTTGGCATGTTGAGAACAAAGAAAAGTAGCTCATTGACGGAAATTAGATCTATTTCATCATCTACAACCACTCTTTGAGTGCTCCCCATGCTTATTCAATTCAAATTTCTTCCTATCTCCACTTTCTTATCCATGAATTCAATCATGGCAGTTATGGTTGTCATTTCTTGTCTCTTCGAAGCTAGATTTTCATGTTTAAGATTTGATTTCCTATATGGGGATGTGCATCTAATCATGATTTCCTCTTATCAATAGTTATTGCTTTCCCCTATATTTCAAGTCCACCTAATTAGGGTTTGAACTCAATGTAGTATCAAATTTATGCCTAAACTCTATAAAAGACAATTATAAATATTTGTAAAAGGTGGTTCCTCTTTGTTCTATCATGCTTACTTATAGTAGCCTTAAGCTATGTAATTGTATTCTTTGTCTTCCATTAATGAAATAGCTCCCTTATTTACCTCTTCTTTCCATTCTTGATTTTTGCATGTATCTTACCTTGCGGTGAATGTTTCCTCTTCATTTTCTTGGTTCATATGTTATGTCAAGTCTGCTAGTAGTTTTTTGTATAGTAAAGTTCCTTTTCCTTTCAACACTGCAATTAGTCCCAAACTTGCATATGAATTCTTTGGAAGTAGAATAGATTTAAGATCTATTTATTTGGGTTTTTCATTGATGTGTTGTGCATACATGGGTAGAGTTGCAACTATTTCAATTAGACGCATCTCCATCCTTTAGGTTAGATTAGGTATTTTTCTTTTTGCATCTTCTTCTCCCTTTTCCTCTCAAAGAGTAGTTAGGCGAATCCTAATTGAAAGGAAGCCAATCTTCTCTAGAGATTTGACCTTAGAGCACAAGTCCCACACTTAGGGGTCATTTCCATGTTACATGAGGTCACTTAAGGGTCATACCCATAGTAAGGGTGTAGAATTTTGTGTCAACAGGTTCATCTAAAGAAAGGTAGATTTCTTAGTGGAACATATAGTAAGCTAAAGATGAAGAAGTTTAGACCTTGTAAGATCTTGAGAAATTTTGATAGTGTTAAAGCTTATGAAGTTGAGTTACCTGATGACATGGATCTATCTCTCATTTTCAATATTGCTGATTTGTATAAGTATCATGAGTTAGATGATGAAGTTGTTGTATCAGATTGTTATCGTAAGAAGTATATCAAAGAGGTTGAACAGGTATTAAATTAGAGATTTGGTAAAAATACAAGAAGAAAAGATTATTATGAGTATTAGGTGAAGTGGAAGAATAGAGTAGTTGAATATACTACATGGATTTCTCAATCTGAGTTGGATTCGGCTCAAGTTGTGACACTTGCATGATTTAGGAGAATCATTTTCTTTCAACCCTAGTTGTCTAATGTAGGAGCATCTTGGATTACATTGCTATCCTGCTTTTTTCTTGTTTCTTAGTTGTTGCCAAGCTCCTGGTTGTTGTTAATCGCTTAGTTGTTGTCGAGTTCTCTATTACTGTTGAGTCCTCTGTATGTGTCAAGTTTGTAGTTGTTGTCAAGTTTGTGGTTGATGTCAAGTTCTCTATGGTTGCCAAGTTCATGTTGGTGTCGAGCTCGTGTATGTGTTGAGCTTTCTAAGTGCCAGTATTTTGTTTTGGTCCTTCTTTGACCAAGTTGTCTGTGTTTGGTTCTAATTGGGCTAACCTTGGGCATTGATTTCATATTTGCATTTAATATGTTTTGAGAGCCTACTTGTGGTTTGGTTATGCATTTAATGTAAGGGTTTTTTTAGTTGATAATTTGTAACAGTCTGACTTGTGGTTGTAAAAGTATTGAAATGGATTTTGGGTAGAGTCTTAGGTAGGATTTGTGGAAAAGAAGAGGAGAAGTAGAGTGAGAATGTGAAGATCATCATTGAAGAACAAAGTTTGAATTGTAATGTTGGTTGTAACCCAAAAGGCCTTACAGTTGGGCATATATGTGGATAATTTGATGAGTCAATATATCCTTTGGTTATTGTTCTTTGTGTTGTGTTTATATTATGTTTACTCTTGTAGGTGGCTTTGGTAGTTGGGTGTTCCTTTGGTGCTAGTTGTCCATCATCCTTCCTATGTTAATATAGGAATATACTTGATGTAAATTAGTTTGGATTCCTAATTTGGTTATGGTGGTATATATCTTCTTAGTTGATGATCATGGTTATTTATTATCTTTGAAGGACCTTATGATGTGCACTTTGAGTTCTTTTATGGTTTGATTCCTTTATTGATTATCATGGTTAGAGGATTCTATATTTCATCATGATGTCATGGATAAATTGGATACAAGGTTTAGTGGGAGCTTGTGACAGTTATGAGGTGGTAGTGTAATATTAGTTCTTGGTTTGGTTTAGAGATCTTGGTTTCTCTTGGTATTGACACTTTGGTTGTGTGTGTAGATCTAGAGGGCCTTCATATAGGAGATGGATTTTATGATTCCATTGATGACTTTGTACCATAGTTGAGTGGGAATTGTTGGCATTGATAAATTTATTGAGTGGTTGTAAATGTTGGAGGATGTCATAGATATTATTGATCCAAAAACTTCTTTGACATTTGCATGATGTACTTGCTATCTTCATGGCTTGTGGATATGGTTCTTCATGGTATGTGGAGATGGTTCTTCATGGTGTGTGTGAAGAAGGTTGCATCTTGAGGACTCATGTAGTTCTTGGTAAATGTGTGGTTTATACTTTCATTTGACATGTTATCCTTGGTGTTAGGATGGTCTTATTATCATGTCATGGTATACTCTTAATATGCATTTAGAGTTTTGAAATTTTATGGTACATTCATATGGAGCATGTTATCTCTTTAGTTGAGATGGTTTAGATCATGTTATCATGTTTATGTTCTTGAGGTCATAGTTGGAACGTTCACATTGATCTTTGTTTAAAATTTCTTAGGATTGAGTACATTGACCATTTGTTGGATACTTCATGATATTCCTATGTTACATTTTGAGTTGGCATGGATTGATTGGTTATAGTTGCTCATGGATACTTAGAGATAGTGGTGATGTTGATTTGTCTTGTGATTGGAGAAGTATTAGTTGGGAAAGTTAATGGTTTTAGTAGGAAGTCTGAGAGAAATTCACCTGATATGGACTTGAGAGGAGATTGTTCTTAGACAAGTCTTGGTTGGAGGTTTGGATATGTTGATGAGTATTCTTATTCCCCACTTTTGGTATACTTAGCAATTTTCTAGTTGAGAGGTATAGCCCATTGTTTCTCTCAGGGGCAATATTTCTATGCTTGTCTTTCATGGATATGAATCTTGAGCTATGGTACATAAGTCAGTTCTCAAGGGTTCATTTGAGAGGTAGATTAGCATTGGTTATCTCCTTTTGTATTTTATGTTATGTTGGTTGAGTTTGGGAGATGGTTTTATATTAGGCACATACCTTGGACTAGGAATTGTTATTCCTTGGTTTAGGAATGGTTTATGAGTTTGATCTTTTTGTTAGAGGCTTCCATCCATTACTAGTTATATGGTATGGTTTGGTTGTTGTTGTGGCTTCTTGGTTGGGGTTTTATGCAGGAGATCATACTTGCATAGTTTATATCTAGAGGTTTGTGTATAAGGACATGATATAGGTTATGATTTTTAGGGTTTTTCTTTGGTATTGGTTATATTCCTAGATGTTTAGTTTCACATATGTTTGATTTGGGATTGGTTTGAGATTGTGATCACTGATTTGTGTTCATGTATATTATGTGAGAGATGGCATAATTATTCCTTTATCTCTTTCCTTTGTTGGTTGTGTAGAACTTGGGAGAATGTTGGATACTTGTTATGGGAGTTGTTCTTGTAGGTTATTGGTTTATGTGTTATATATTGTTGTAGATGTCCTTGATACTACATAGATTCACTTCTTTGAGATGTTTTGGGTAGATTGATTATACATTTGACATTATCTTTTGCAAGGAGAGCTTCTTGGTATATATTTCACCAGTATTTCTCTTGAGGCTTGTGATTGTAGGTTACATATTGGATATTTTGATGTTGTGAGATTCACTTGGTATACCTTTGGAGGTATGGATAGTTGGATGGGTTGACACTTGTCAGTTTTATTTTAGCTATGGATTTTTACAGCTATGGATACATGTGAAATTACCTTTGGATCAGGTGTTTGTGCTTACCATTACAATTGGTACAGGTTTTATGATTCTTATGTGATAGGTTGGGTGGCTTTTTCTTTGATGGCTTCTATGTATGTGAGGTGGTAGTGGCATAATAGGAGGTGGGATCATTCATGTTTGAGATGCTAAATTCTTTGATTTTGTTGCGAGTACTAGAATGGAGCATATAGTTTACTTTGATCCATGATGGTGGATGTTTTGGCAGGGATTGTTCCCTTGTTCATTTATGTGGCTATAGATTGACCCTATGCAATGCATACAACAAGTGGGAGATTATTGAGATTATGGGTGTTTTACACATTGCATAATATTATTATATTGTATTATTTTATTTTATTATGTAATGTTGCACCTAGGAGCACCTAGATGGGTGTGCAATATCTAGAGATTCCCATAGACTATTCTTGATGAATTATATTGTAACATTGTGATAATATTTGATGTAATTGTTTAATCTTGAGGAAAAATAAATTAGATGTCCAGTACTAAATGTGGGGTCAATGGATTTGGTAGCACATGGTTTGTGTAATACCACTTGGTGCTTTTGTGAGAGCTTGTTACTATATAAGAAACTACAAGGGTAGTTGTTGTATGAGAAGGGAAAAGGGAAAAAAGAAAAGTTGAGCAAGACAAGTCTTGATAGGTTAGCCAAGGTAGCATTTGTGAATGTTAGAAGCATGGCATGTGATGTGTGTATTTATGCTTGTTCACATGGATTTCCTAGTTGTGGCTATGGCTTTCAAGGCCTCCATGGTTGTATTGCAATGATATTTTTCTGAATAATACATGTTGATGAATGTTTTTAGATGTTGGATTTTTCCCTCAATGAGGGTTTTCCATCCTATAAATTTGGTGTCACATTTTTGTGGGTATGTTGTCTATTCTCTTGCATGTGTATTCAATTGCATATTTATTTCAAATTTATTATGGGTTATGTGGAAATGGTTATATTTTTTATTTCAAGTTTCCATACAAGGTTCTCTTGATCTCTCTTATTGCTTGAATATTGGCTCTTTTGAATAGTAATGCACCATAATAAAATAGGGAGTGTGTTATTGCAAGGGACATACCTTCTATTTTAACTCCTACCCATTTACTCTCTTCCTATTTTTCTTTGATTATTTTGATGAACCATCTTGGTGAATCCCTTGTGTAGATGGAAAGAAGTCCACTAGATCTCCATTTACAATGACTGAAAATAAAGCCTTAGATATGCATGTTTTAATCCATTTACACCATTTTGCATTGAACACAAATTTATGAAGTACCTTGAAGAGAAAAGAACAATGCATCTTATCACAATTTTTCATCATGTCTAGATTAATTAAATCATAACATGAGTTTGATTTGAGTGAATTTAATGTAAAACCACATGTGCTACTATAGCTCCTTTCATAGTTTCTTTGCCCAAAACAAAAACTCCTTATTTTGGAGAAAAAAAATCTTGTTAAGATTCATTGCAATCTCAAGTATATTGCCTTAATGAATATTTTGTACATTGTGTTACATAAGGAAATGTGTTTGAAATCCACAAATGTTCTTGTCTTTCGACATAAGGAATCAAGAAAATGTTGTTAATATTAAAACTCTTTAACATAGAATAGATTCTTTGAGATTCCTCCAAAGCCACCAATAGATCAAAGCTAATTACATCACATCTATTCTGAAAGAACATAGTTGTAAATACATCTAGGCCATCAGCTTTAACTAAATGAAGGGAAAAAAAAACATTATACCTAACTCTTTCATTGTGAAGGGGGGAAAAAAGGTTCTTATTATCTTCTGAGTTACTATTGATGGAATGACATTTAATAACTCATGTTCCTTGTTGGGATAAGGCTAAAATAAATCATTTGGGGCTAGAAAATCTTCAAAATATTTCACACCCTCCTCTTTTATACTTTGATATTTATTCATTAGTAAAGTTACTTGTAAATGATTCTTTGATCTCAAAAATAAAATAGAGTTAGAAGTCCTCTGTTGTTTCATTGACAATTTTTTTTTAAGGAATCACATATGGAAAGTTGTCAAGAAAGGAATCATATAAAAAATCTTACAAGTTAAAAAATTAGGCCATGAATTATAGTGAACAAGCACACAAAAAACACATTAACCTAAAGCTATGTGAATAAAGTGTAAATGGCCTAACATGGGATAAAAGAGAATGCACATGATTTTGCAAGGAATAGACGAGGAAATAATTACGTGATTAGAAGATACAAAGAAGAGGTCCATACTAATAAACAAGGAAGCATGATGAAGCCATTAGAGGATGAAAGGACAACTATTGTTATAAACATGCAATAAGAATAAAAGAGAAGGAAATAAGTAATGAAAATGAAGATTAAAAAAAAAATCATTGACTAAGGAAATACCAAAGGAAAGGTAGGGAGAATCTTTGAAGGAAAATCTTGAGGAGAACAAGTTAAGAAGAATTGTAAACATGTCAAATTAAATGATTTTTAATATTGATGCTTTTTAATCTTTGTATGATTTTGTTGAAGAGAAGAGTTTGAAAGAATCTAAGAAGAATTGTAAACATGTCAAATTAAATGATTTTTAATATTGATGCTTTTTAATCTTTGTATGATTTTGTTGAAGAGAAGAGTTTGAAAGAATCTAAATATGAGATGGATGTGGCTCAACTAATTAAGATAACATGTATGGATGGGAAATTAAGTTATGGGGGCTTGTGGATGGGAAAGAAATCAAAAGAAAATACAAAAAGAAAAAGGAAATAAACCAAAAGTAGATTGAAAATCTTAGACTAGGTAAATAGAACAAGTAATTTAGATGTGAAAGAGTTCGATACAAGTTTTAAAAAGAGAGAAGATAGAAGAAGCATGAGATGATGGAAAAAATAAAGAAGTCATGAATGAGATTATAACCATTGCAAAGGTCAATAAAGGCTACAATTTAAAGAAATTGCATAGGTTTAGTGTATGATGAAAGGCCTCAAGAAATTAAATGCAAAGGCGAAGATTGCTACATGGAGAGAGAAAATATTGAAATCAATAATTTTTCAAAATTCCTTTTAAACAACAGAATTGATTCTCATGAATATTGTGAATGAGTGTAATAGAAAATTGTGTAAATAGAAATTTTAAGTTAAATGGGACAACAATGGATGCAACCTATGATAGAGAGGTTATTGTAGGGCTATATGAAGAGGTGAATTTATTGCTCCTATATGAGAATATTATTTTGTTTGATCTTGTGAGTAGTGAGAATATGTGAATGACATATGAAGTCAGACATATCAATGTTTTTAGAAAATATTTGAGTTGTAATATGTTTGGTGAAGTCCAAAATGAGTTTTTTTTATAAAGGATAATTTTGATTAAATTGAGAGATAGTTAGACAACCTATTTGATTCTTTTAAAAAAATTGTAAATTGATTTACATTTGGTTTAGATGGCAAGGGATATTTTGAGAGTGATATTATGAATGGAGCAATGGAAATAACACAATATTTTTTTGAAGAAGTATGACAATGCCCTGAGAATGATTTTGGAAGAGTAAAAAGAAAATAATAGAGGAATATAAATTTTGACTACATTTGACCTCATGTATAGGAGCACATGATTTCTTTAATCACTTGGGCAGGGTGATGTAGGAGCTTGCAAAAATTAGCTATGCCAAATCATAATTGGAGGTAGTCAACAAGTTGAGGCAACATAAAAATATATCACCAAATAGATATACTTGGAGTTCTATTTGTGACATTGATCAAGAGATAGCAAAGGGTGAAAAAATGGGTGGATCTATTTTCTAGTGTGTGGCTACAATGATGGAGAGGGCTCAAGAAAGGGAAGAGTCAAGCTTAAAAATAGAGGCAAGAGTTCACAGCAAATGGAAGATTTAAGGCTTATTTAAGAAGTGCAATGTGATTAGATAGATCCATTTACCGAGAAACAAAATAAATCAATAAAATGAATTAGGGGTCTTAACATTGAAAGGTGTGGTCAAAAGAAAAATAGGGGTTGCATAATGAGAAGAAGAAATTTGGGGCTATGGTTAGCCAATAGAAAGGAGTTGGGACTTGATAACCAAGAGTTCTTGTTCAATTCAAAGGAGAAAAGGCAAAGAGAAGTGGTAACCTATATGTGGAGATAGAGTTTGGTCATGTGCTCGAATGTGTGTTTAATTTGCCCTACATCTTATAAACTCAATAAAAGATAGAGAATAATTTTTTATTCAAGAACGAGAGATATATAGAGAGAGGAAGGGAAAGGAACTTAAAGAGCTTTGTCATTGTTCAACAAATGATGTAACAAAGATTTCATTTCACCAAATTTTATAAAATTTCTTTGTATCAATAAATAATTATATTCTCTATTTTATTTTGTAATCATTTCATTCTAACAATGAACTACGGTGAAGTCATGTAGATTGGTTATGTGCTTTGTTGAGATCTCCCAAAAGTTATAAATTTCTCACTTTGAAATTTCTTGTTGTCTAATATGAAATACTAGAATTTTCATTAAAAAGTCATGTAATATTTGACTATTAATATTGGGACAGGCTAATCTCCAGAGAAAAATGCACTAAAGACAAAACAAAGTCAAACTTTTTTTTTCCAGATTCACAAAAGCATAGTGGTTTTTTTCCAAAAAGTTTATTTTTTTCGACTACAAACTATGCAGATCATGAAGATCAAATGCTGTAATTTTTGAAAAAATTCATAATGTTTTTTAATTTTTTGAATATTGGTCAACTATACAGATCGTAAAGAGGATAGCCATGTTCGTTAATATCTTTTTAAATATCTTATGAATATTTAAGGTAGGGGTCATTTGTACTGATAATTGTTATGTGTTCAAACACCCTCACCAATTGTATCCAATCATTTGAATACATATAAATATTTTTAAATACTAACTTCCAATGAATTCACTAATTATAACTAACACTTAACAAGATAACTTTGTCACGAAATGTAAGTAGATAAGTAGATAAAGACTATACAAATACCAATGGCCAAATCTTATGCATGATACCCTTTTTTCGGTGTTCATTTTAATAAATGACAGGAGAAGAAAACCTTCCAAGTATTTGTAACAGAATCCATACGTAGAGATCAAAATAAACAAAACCCATTACATGTAAATTTGAAGACTAAACATTTGCATCTCTCATTTTTCCAAGCCATGACTTTGCTGAAACCTTTTCTCACATACCACCACACTATTCCTATTTTGTGTGATATCAAACAATTTATATTTTTCTTACCTCTTATGATCCGGTCAATATCTTAAGAAATATTTTTGTTTGAGGATGACTTTGTGAAATCCCATAGAGATGTATTAGATTTGCAGAAGACTCTCCACCGCAGAACGATAATTGACTATTTCAACACAAAAACAATAAATGCAATGCAGGTATTTAATGTTGAAGAAATTTTAAATAGAGATACCACTTAGTTTGTTCATATGGTACAAGACATTATCTTTTATTGGAAGACAATTCCTGAAATGCAATTGTTTAGCTATGTCTTTCTTGCTCTATGGCTTGCTTCTTTGAAGATATATGATACATAACAATGATTTGTTCTTTAAAAATAAAAAATAATAATATTGCTTAGTCTACATGGAGTTAGTAAAAACATGAGGTTGTACTCTATATTCTTTTGTTTTAATATAAAGTGATATTTGAAGTATTGTAAAAGTTATATGAGTTCTTAAAATTATTTGGGGTGAGCAAATAAATATAGTAAATGTGATGTATATTGTTTTTATGTAATGCTGGTTATAGAATTTAATAACTAAATAAATGAATAATAGTTATATATGAATTATACTTGAAGTTGAAAATGAAGAGTTAAGATAAAAGTACTTAGTTCTATTTAATTCTAAGCCTCAGGATATAATTCTTGTTGATTTGTAGAAGTGTTGACATTAGTGATAAAATATTAGAAATGATAAAGTGTAAGGAAAGAAACATGTTTTATATAAATTGATGTCTTTTATGTCAATGTATGAATTTATTACTTAGTCTATGTGGACATAGTAAAAGTATGATGTACTCTCTCTTTCTTAATATAAAGTGATATTTGAAGTATAGTTGAAGTAATATGAGTTCTTAAAAATTATCGCAGCGAGCAAATAAATATTGTAATTTTAGAATCATGGCATGTGTAGTGTTCTTTATATAATGTTGTTTGTATAATTTAATATTTAATTAATTGAATAATATTTTAATATAAATTATATAAGTTAGAAAATGAAGATATAGAGATAAATGTATTTAGTTATTTTTAATTCTAAAGATATACTTATTTATTGATTAATAGAAGTGTTGAAATTAGTAACAAAATATTACAAAGAATAGAGTGTAAGAAAATAAATATATTTTATATAAATAGATGTTTTTATATTAATGTATGAATCTATTTTTAAATTGAATTCAAATCAAATTTAGAAAAATTAATAGACTTAGATTTAATGTAAGGAAAGAAAATATAAAGATATATGATTAAATGTATATCGAACTAATACAACAAGAAATGAAATAGGGAATTGTCATAGACAACATTAAATAACTTATATTACAAAATTCAATTAAGGACTTGACTAAGTTGGAAGTTATCTTTGCCACAACTTTCCTCATGTTGTTTCCTTTGCTATTTTCTTTCCTCCAACTCACCTTAAGTCCCTAAAATAGCCTATTCCACTTTTTCTTGGGATTTCCTCTGTTGAGTCGCCAAGCTCTTAATTTTGTCTCCTAGCTAAACCTAGGACTCTTTCATGGAAACAAGGGAAATGAGAATCACATTCTTCTCTTTTCTAAAGGTACAAGGGTTGTAAGCTCTAAAATTTGTTCCCTCAACATCTCCCAATTTTACAACTTCCTACCAAAATCCCTCCACACTTCCCACATAGCTTCATATAACTTCCCTTTACTCCAGTTCTTTGCCTTGTACTTAGCCTCGACAAGGGCTTCTAGTTTTTTTCAAATCTTTCTTCTCTCTATTTGCAGCTAGAAAAGGAGCCACTTTGTAACAACTTAAGGTCTATTATGAAAGACACACAATTCATTTGACTTTAGAGGTAGAGCCTCTAGATTTATACTTCCATTAGTAGCCTTAGGATGTAGGTAAAAAAGGGGATATTTTGGGGGGATTGCAATAGTTTAACCGAGGAAGAAATATGGGAAAACAACAAATTGTTAAGCTCAATGGTTAGTGTAGGTCTAGGACCATCTTGAGGCCTCAAAATATGATGGAAATTATAATGCCACAAAATCAAATCATGGTGGAGGTGGGATCCACCCTTCACCTTGGATTTGTCAACCAAAAGTGATAGAGAAGAGTAAATATAGAAAGGAAATATAATTTAATATTGCTTCTGAAGTGATTAAGAATAGGGAAAAGATGGGAATAAACATGCAGCTTCCGTCTAGAGTGATGATCCAATAATAATCTTTGCAACCACTTTCTAATCACTCAAAATTTTCTTGCAAATGAAGCCACTTTGCAGTTTCAAAGTTTTATTCATAGGGTCCAAGAAATGATGGAAATCATTTGTGAAGGAAGCTTTAGTAGTCTGAGGAATTTTAGACCCCTCCATGCTTAATTTAGTGATTGCGACAATGGTTTTTGGCATAATTATGAAAGAAACTCCCCTTATGGTCACTTTTCCATCCTATCAAGAAACACAAAAAAATGGGACCCCTACATATACCCTCCATGTATTTATTCCCATTCTTAATAATCCCCCAAATCCTATTGCATTTATCAAGTAGAATTTGATTTGAACGTCACCACCCATGGTTACCCACAACTCTCACATCTCAAAATGCAAATAGATAAAGGCCTAGTAAACAAGACCCATAGAGAAATGCTTTAGCAAGATGAAGACATAAGGAAAAAAGAACCTCCAAATACTTAGAAAGAAAAACTTAAGAAGGTAAATGAAAAATGCATGTTAGCCTAAATCCCAAGGAAATACATAATTAATAAGTCTCATTACTTCCACCGATATCACCTTCATTGTTAAAGTAAGTGAAAATATCTTGTGATATTGTCACATAAGCCTCTGTGGATATCATATTGATATCTTCCTAGATTTTAACAAAAAACTTGTACTTTACATAAGTTGCTAACCTATATGCACTATGATTACCTTCACAAAAATGTGTTGGCAAATGACCTCATTTTTTGTGTCTAGGAAATGTAGATTTTTTCTGATGATATCATAACCTTCCCAACCCATGTCAGGTTTATGGTTTAAAATATTAATAATGTTGACCACATCACCTTTGGACATGGTTTTCTTAACTCCCTTTTCATGCACTATCCTAACCCCATGAAAAAATGCTAAAATTCCTACCATGTAAGCTATTTGAATTCTTATATTTGCAGTATATGCCACCAACACTCTTCTTTTAAAGTTTCTTATGAGGCTACCCCATCCCACCTAATCAGAATTACCATGAGTTGAATCAATAAAATTCAATTTGATCTTTATAAAGATGAGTTGCACCTATTTCAAAATGAGTATGCATGAAGGTGTATTAGACTAAATAAAAACTAGATAACATATTTAATATATAATTTTGATTTATTTAAGTCAAACTCCAAAGGAAAGGTAATGTTACAATCCACTAAAGTTGTGTTCTTCATCCCTTATTTGGAATACATAGATAGTAGATTTTAACAACCCTAGATGACACAATCAAGGATCATAACATTAAACTATGAAATTATGTATAATAAACTAAACTAAAATGTTTATTTGTGTAAAACTATTTGAATAATTGATTATTAAGTGGGTAATATTCTCTAATGAGCTAATAGTTGAAATTTAGGTGCCCAAATTTTGCTAATATTTCAAGATTCTATAGGTACCCCATTTTTTTTAATAAAAACTTATTTTAGTCTTACTTTTCATATAAAGTAGTCTTTTCAGGATCAAGATCTTTGTTTCACAATGAAATTTCTATTTAGGAATCATGGTTCTCTTAAGTATCTCATGGAAATCCAAATTCATGTACATGTCTCTGCAATATATGTCTTGTTATTCCAAAGAAGACTATTTCAACCAATTTTAAAAATTTTATAATATTTATAACCAAATTAAAAATAAAAAGCAATGTTCTTGTTATTTTAAATTTATTTAATAATTACTATTAATTAGTGAAAGAGTCGACTGCATAACTGCTTTTGTTCTTCATCCCGGTAGCAAAAGTGAGGACGGGCTAGAAATTGCTTGTGTAGGACCATGATATGAACCTGCATAGGAGGGTGAGAACCCATTGACCTGAATTAATAGAGGAAGAATAATATAGATGATGGAAGACTTGTTTTTTTTTTTTTTTTTGATGAATAGGAAGACTTGTTTTGTCTAATAAAAGGTGTTTTGTTTTGGATTTATGTGAAGTCTTAGCATGGCATAGGTTTTTAGTTTGTGGATAATTAGTTGGAAAAGCCACATTTTTGTAATAATTATATAATCAATGGTATAATATATAGCTTTTAGTAGTTAAATAGAATATGATGTGAATTCAAAAGTTAGCATTCGGTAGTAGGGAATTTAGATCAATTTCAATGTAAAGAGACATAATATTATATCTATGTAGTTGTTATGACTCGTTTGTATGACCAATTTTGAGATGATTCATATGATGTAATATGTTTATAAATTAATAAATATATAGGTTTTTATCCTTTTGTAAAAAAAAATAGTGAAATAATTTATTTTATTAAAAAATTTAATTCAAATAATTGCCATAATATTGGATACATGATCAAATTAGATTCTTCAAAATTTATAAGTTATTATTAAAATATAAATTAATTTACCAATATTATGTCAATATGAAATAAAATAGGTTTTGAAGGGACTCTTTAATCATTTATAAAAAGGAAATCCCAACACCATGTAAAACTAGATATAAACCAACAACTAGCCAATAAAAAAATAAAAAATAAAAATACAAAATGGTCAATGGGTAAAAGTACAAAGTTGTGTCACCTTTCAGATTGACTTATCAGAATGACTGAATTTGAGTATTTCTATCTAAAAATGAATTTTGTCCAAACATGAGATCTAGATAAATTCATTCTACCTAAGTTATATATGTTCTCACACTTTTCCAATTGGAAATGTTCATTAATGCATATTTTATACTAGTTTGTGTCCAATTACTAGAGAAGTAAAATTATTTTAGAAAACCAATGTTTCAATAACTCTTTCACATTTTATTAATATTTTTTTAATAACATAGACACCATTTTTATAGAGCTTAAAGTCAATAAAATCTTCATATAGAGTTTATAGTGTTTTAATTAGATATAGTATATTATAATTAAAAAATAACACAAGTACGTATTTAATACTCGAGAAGATGTTGGTTTTGAGAAAAAAAAAAATAGTAAGTTCAATTAATTTTTTTTTAAACTATGACATTCTAGAGGAGAGAATCCTCTTCTAGAAGGTATAATTTTTCTTTTGGTTGGAATAGATTTATTTTTAAAAATGTGGTGGGAGATGAAAACTATCCATATAAGTTGAGTTGAAATTTGAATTTTTATAAAAGAGAAAATATAGGTCGAAAGCCAATTTTTTTTTTGATTGATCTAGCTATATATGTCATCTATAACATAATCTAAGATGAAAGGGAAAAAGCTTCACTTCCATATTGTTTTGTGGTGGGAACTAGACGCCTAATTTTTAGCATTTTTAAGCAACTAAAAAATCATCCTTAAAAATTAGGAAAATATATCAATTCTTATTCCAAATAATAATTAAAAATAATAATCTTAAATTTCATCTATTTCTACACATTTCATTAGTTTACTTCATTTTCAAATTCTAAATAATAATACCAGTTTTATGTC
Organism: Cupressus sempervirens; assembly: GCA_028749045.1. Classification (NCBI taxonomy): domain Eukaryota; kingdom Viridiplantae; phylum Streptophyta; class Pinopsida; order Cupressales; family Cupressaceae; genus Cupressus; species Cupressus sempervirens. Next base: position 152,656,466 of record CM053784.1, on the reverse strand, counting down.
ATTGAAGTTGAATAGTTATACTTTTGTTAGTATTTTCCTTCATAAAAGGATAACATAGGTTTGTGCTTTTACCCCAATATACCTAGAAGCCTACTAGATATTTTTTAGAACTTATTGGCTTCTACATTTCTTCAATTCACTATTTCATTGATGTTCAAAATATCAAAAAATTATGGGCTTGATAAATCTTAACTTTATCATAGATGTGTGTTCTATTTGAGGGGCCAAGAATAGGTCCAATACCCATGTCATGTTGATCAATCGCCAAATTCTCCTTCCACTATAATAGAAGAGACAAAATTACCTTTAGTCAAAAATTTAAATGCTTGCCCATTTTCATCAAGTTGTTTGAGACAATTGGCAGTATATTTTGCATATCGATTCTACACAACCATAAATACTATTCAAGCTTATCACATACCTTATTAGTGGTCTCTTCAAGGAGCCTAATATTTTACTCATAGTCCATCTTCTTAATTTTCACATTGTTGGCCGCATTTTGGATAAGAGAAATAATTTTATCAACATATTCCAAAGTACGATTTTTGTTCAAGTTATGCTAACTTAAATTTATTTTATCATTAATTGCATTAAAATCTGCCCTTAATGAAGTTAATTAGATATACCATCCATTCAAATAGATAAATTTTCCCCTCAATCTCATATTTATCCATTAGTAGCATGTCCCATGTTCTAATGGGAGAGGACTCTATTTCCATATCCATATGGGCACATTTATTTTCTTCAATAGGGATTTCTATGTGGAAATCCATCTATTAGGAGTCCATTACAGAATTTGTGATGTTGGTATTATCCCTTTCTTCCACATCAATCTTACTTTTCATGTTCACACAAAATTTCTCCAAAGGCTTCTTAACATGGACAGTACTAATATCCTTTTTATCCCCAACCACAAAATGAGAAAAATTAAGGCATTTTTATTCTCTTTGACCTTTATGTACTTTGAGTCCATCTAGAGGATTCATTCACCTTACATTTACCTTTTTTTGCAGAAATATGAGTTAAGTAGTCTATAATATACTTCACCAAGGGAACACTGTCATAGTCATCTTTATCATTTTCATGTTCATGAGGCTAAGTTGCAGCCAAGTTATCCTTCCTAGGGTTTATTTGATTAGAAATTTGGTAACAATTAACTTCATCATCAAATTGATAACTTTAGGGTTGGTAAAGAAATCATAGTAATGCCCATGAACCTTCCTTTAAAACTTAACATTTTTTAGAGTTATAAGGTTTAGGTTAAATAGACACAACTTTGGCATGTGAGAAGAAATATGTTGTCTTCATGAAAAAATAATGAATTGGTGTTCTTTTTGTGAAAAGATGAGAGAGAAGATAGAAGGGGAAATATATTCATCTATCATTCCTAAAATAATTTGAAAACATGAAGTGATAGCTAAACAAGATTGTAAAGAAACCAATCATCAAGGGTTAAATAAACTCCACAATAAACTTTTCAAATTTTTGCACAAAGGGGTTTGATTAAGACCTGACCTATCACCCTCAAGTAGTCCTCTTAACCCTCTCCCATTCCCCCTCTTTGAAAAAGACATTAGTAGCTTCATCTAGAATTGTACAATATCTGTAAAATTTTGATCCGTCCATTATATTCTAGTATCTTTGGAAGTGAGATCTTCAGCGATTAAGATTTTGACCCTTTACATGCACAAATGTTCACTATTCCACCATTCATGAAAGTTCTTGATTTCCATAAGGTTGCGACCATGGAGTTTCTCTAGATATAGAGCAATGCCCATTTCTGGGAGTTTATCTCAAACAAGATGATTGATATTGCCTTTTTCATATGAATTGGGCTCTTCCCCATTTCTTTTAACATCCATACTATTGCAGGAAAAACATGGAGAAAAGAAGAACATGGGAAAGCTAGAGCCCATAAAGAAAATAATAACCAAAGAAGAGAAAACATTGGAAAATAAAACTTATAAAACAATGAGTTTCCTTTTTTCCCATAATGGGGATTGAACATCTCATCCTTCTTATTTGCACAAGAAAATTGTAATGTGTCATCATTACGAAGAGATTTTTTCTTTTAGCAAAATTGACTATCCTCTCAACAATCAGATATTTAATTTCTATGGAGATTTGAATTTAAGCTCCCCACCATATATATTTGATTTTTTAACTCTTATGTTATCAAAACCATCAACAACTTTATTTCCTTTGTGAAAAACATGGATATTTTATAACCATTAAAAGTTCTAGTCATATCTATGCTATTAAGATTAAGTTTTTACTTGTCCAACAAGAGCTTGAAGATCCCTTAGGCAGTTGATAATATTTAAAGATTTGCTCTCAAGACAAATCTTTTGGTAGTTATTAGAGACCGTCAGTTTGATTCTGACGTAAATTTCATTTGCCTCAATATATATCATAATTATAAGTTACTTTGAGATCGTATCATAAATACTTAGATGCCAACATTGATTTAAAAAAATAGTCTATATAGTTTTAAGATTTGTCACCCTCATTAAACCAATTTAAACCTTCTCTAACATTAATGAGCCACCCTTATAAATCACACACTAAAGGAAGAATTAAACTTGGGAAAAAAAAAGTCAACTTTGACTATTTAACACTTTCAGTTTAGGAATTAAGCTTAGTATGGTATTTAAGCCATTCCCATTACTCATTACTGATGTTATAGTTCAAAGAGTAACATTTTAAATATAAGCCAAACAGCAATTTGTCTTTGTCAACTACGATAATTTTATTTCAAAATATAAGCAAGAGAATATTAATTACAAATGCCATTGTCCGGGATACATTTTTTGCAGACTTCATTTTATGGAATGCTAACAAAAGAAACCTTTCGAATCCTTAATAAGGAGCCATACAATGAGACGAGAATAAACACTTTTAACATCTCTTAAAACTGCCATGAAAAGAAAACCAGTACACATAATACTCGAAGCCCTTAAAACATTATTGCTCCAAGATTAACACGACTCATAGATCTTGTAGAAGTCCGACTTGCCAAGACCGGCTCTACTTGAATTCCCAACGACCTACAAATTTCCACAGCCATCTTATTGTTGAAATCTTCCACACCCATTTTTTTAGGGTTCTCTTTAATTCTTGACTGTGAAAGACCCAACAACATTTTTACATATCCATCTCTCATTTTTCCAAGCCATGACTTTGCTGAAACCTTTTCTTCAGGCTTTGCTTTCCTCAGATTTATCTTTGGCAAGATTCTGAGCTTCCAACCTTGCCTCTTTTTGTGCCCTCCAAGCTTAACTAATCTAAAACTCTTTCCACCTCCATTAGACGTCTCATTAAGCCTTTTGTATCGTCTTCTCTTCATAAACCTATTCACAGATGAGGAAGAAGATCCAGAGCTAAAAAGAGTGATCTCCATCTATGCTGAAATGAAGCAATGTATTATGAATAGGATTCAGACATTGCCCACTATTAATAGCTCACCAGGGTATCACGCTTGTTGTGTAAGACATCAAGCAATTCCTATTTTTCTAACTTCTTATGATCTGGTCAATATCTTATGAAATATTATAGTTTGGGAAGACTTTGTGAAAAACTCATATAATTGTATTAGATTTGCTGAAGACTCTCTCCACGCCAGAAAGATAAGTATTGGACAACATTGACAGAATCAACACATTATAATACAAAAGAATACAATGCGCTGTAAGATGTCAAAGTAAGTAGATCTCCTGTTTCCTATTGGTATGGGACGTTGAAGAGTTTTTATATAGAGATGCCAGAGCCATTCCAGGTTTGGTATGTACACTAAGAGAATTTCGGAAAATGCAATTGTTTAGACTTGTGTTTTTTAAAGGGTTTTTTAATAAATGATTTACAAGGTACTATATTTGTCGAGGGTTCTGTAAATGAGATTGTAAGTAAAGTCTAGAGGTTCATCTTGTAGGAAATCTGGTTGTTAAGTGTGGAGATGGATGACTTAGAAATTAGTGCTTCTTCTCTATGAGCGCCCTGTTTACATGTAATGTACATCAAGTGTTCTATGCATTCTCACGAGAATAAGATTCTTCTTAATCACTATTCATAAAACATGAGTCAATGAGTTTGACTCAAAAACTATACACTTAAATCATGATAGCAATTTAGGTGTGTCTTTCTTGCTCATGTCTTGCACATTTCTTTGGAAGTAAACTTAGTCTTCAAGGACATAGTAAAAGTACAATGTCATACTCTATCACTTGCTTGCTAGATAAAACAATATTTGAAGTGTTGGTAAAGCAATATGAGTTCTTAAAATTATTTGGGTGAGAAAATAAATATAATAATTTTAAAATCATGGTATATGTAGGATCTCTTACATAATGTTGTGTATATAATGTCAAAATGATCAAGGATTAGCCCATAGAAAATTGTATACAAACTAATATTTACATAAGATATAATTTAACATTTTAAGTGATAATTACTTCATCATAAATATATTTATTATTTTATAATCAAATTCTATAATACATTCTTTTCTCTAATATGATTAGCAAATTTACATGTTCTTTCATTAAAAAAATTGCACATCAATTAGTATTACAATTATATTTGAAAAGAAATAAGGTCCTTTGTGTAGGCAACATAACTATGTAACTACTCATAATCTTAATTAATGAAATAAAATTTAAGAGTTAACAAAGTAGAAAAATGAAAAAATAAACTATCTTTCTAGTCTAAAAAAATATTTATAAAACTTGTGATAAACTAGTGATTGTCATGGTAAATACCAAAATTTATAAAAATGCAAAACTTAACTAGCCCATACTAGCTATCAAATTTTGGGAAAAATGAGGGGAATCAATTATTATTGCATGTTATGATTGATTCTCACAAGTTATCATTGTGTTGTAGGCTCTTGCCAGATGGTTAAATTGATTTTTAATTGTATGGTGTAATATGAAATATATGCTTACCAAAATAAAAAAATTATTTGTATTAATTTTTTAAAAATGTAATTTATGTAATAAAGTCATATAATGTTTACTTTTAAAAAATTAAAAGTTTAGATTATGATTCCTTCAAACTAATCATATCATTATGCCTATTAGACATTCAAAAATATTTATTATATTATTATATTATATATAATATTATTCATCATATATAATTACAAAATAATATTAGAAAAGTAAATAAAGATTATATGTTTTACAAAATAATAACAAGAAAAAATTAAATTTGTTATATTTATAAATAGTATAATTAACATATGAACATTAATGAAGATTGAAAAATGTATGTGAAATATCTAAGATAGAAATATTAAATAAAAATACAAAATCAAATAGAGATGGCAAGCTTGGATGGGTCAACAAAGCAACAGGATGTGATTACAAGTTCGAATTTGAAATCACTGAGTGGGAGAAATGGTGATTCAGAGGAGGTTGGAAGTAGGGAGAGATTTGTAGGGGTTTCATGCTCTCCTGTAGGTTTTATTCCTAATAGTATTATGTTCACAAATTCTCTGGAGAGTTCTTCCAAAAGTGTCTTTAAAGACAGTCTTTTGGGGCTTATGGTCCCACTTCCCTCAAATGCTATCTTTGGGTAATGAAAAGGTGGGGTTAGAGGTGATTGTGAAAGTGGGGTCTAAAGCACCTATTAAAGGGACATGTATGAGATGCATGTCTTAATGATTTATTGTATTTTATAATAATTGTACAACTAAAAAAAATAACAATATCAGTAATAGATCACCTTTATCACATGTAACAAGTGAAATTAATTTTCCTACCAACCATTTTTTAATTATGAATGAACCATTTCCATTAATTATAATATAAACAATACATATTCACAAAAAAGGGGTTGGCGGATACAAGATCACCCCGTGAGTTCAAACATCACAAGGCTGAATTAATGCCTATTTATCAAAAAAAATATAAAAGCATTAAATAGAAAGCCCTCATGCTACAAGAGCAGTGTAAGGTGAGGGTGGGTCTTTATCATCAGAACCCCAAAAGTCCTTGTGGTAACTGGTTGGCTCAGGGGGAGCTCAACTGTCAGCAGCAGCAGCATCAACACCTTTATCTCCCTCTTGTTTGGGCGGAGAGATGGCTAAGTCCAACCAAGGGAAAGCCCATTTGGGGTCATGTTGCATAGATGACCAACCTGCATTAGGGGCAATAGGAGGAGCCACTCAAGACCAGCCTAAGCCCAACCTCTGTGGAGGTGAGGTAGAGTGGTGACGTCCACCAAAACCATCGGGAGAGCTGTGATGTGTAGATCAGCTCTGGCCTTGCCAACAACCATAAGGAGGAGTGCAGTCACTTGATAAAGCATATGGAGGCACCTAGACAATCTTACAAGGTGCATTTACCCAGTGAGCTAAGCACAACTTTGTCAATTTGTACTTGAATATGCATCATAGCATTATTAGAGATACATGCTTTAGAGTACATAGTAACATGAATGTCAAGACAGTTGTGAGAGAATAAAATAGCATTATGGTCCTTCTAAATAGTTTTAAAAATATCCATTCTAAAAGCATGCCAAATCTGGACATATCTAAAAGGAAGCCTAGGAGGATCTCCTAGAACAACCATATGCCAAGTGAAATCCTCTAGATGAGAAGGCTTGAAGAAATCATGAATCCAGAGCCAATACTTCTGGGCTCTTCTGCAAAACCAAAAAATGTGCAAGAAGCTCTCGAGCTAGCCACAAAAAGGGTATCTATGATCTAGGATGCCCAGATGCCAAAGCCGAGGACCTAAAGGAAAGCCTTGGAAGAGGAGGCACCAAGAAAAGTGAGAAATCTTTGGCTCCATAATGGCGCGCCAGATAGTGGCAAATCTATTACTCCAAGTCTTATGAGAAGGGTGTAGATGCCAACGCTAATTAAGAGTATCAACCATTGAAAGATGGGGCACCAAACATCGATACCCCAGATTGGGCTTGTAATTAGTCATAGGAGTGGTAGGATACCACTTTCAATCTTTCCACCATGGGTGAGATGAGTAAATACCAAGCTTGTGTAACAAATTGGGAGGCATTACAAAAACTAGAAGATCAATTATCTGTCGATCTACACTAATAAGCTTGAACTACACCTATAGGTCCTTCCATGAGCGAAGGCTCATAGTAACCCAGGAAAATAAGTCCTTGGGAGTTTTAATACCCATGCAAAATAGGCACAAAGCATTGGCTCCTTGTATCTTGGCTAAAGGAACACCTTGAGCAGAAAATAAGGGAGACCACCAAAGGTTTTGTTAGTTCATTGAGAGGCCATCTCTGAATCCATTACCTACTCAATGAAGCCAAGGTTTGAGAGCTTCCCAGGCTTTCTAAATACTCTTAACAAAAAAAGTGCTCTAAATCTGAATAGATTTAGGAGTCACAAAAAGGGTCTAAAAGCCAATCCCCTTCCAGGCAAGCTAGTTAACTAGATAGCCTAAAGAAATGTAGTGCCTTAGTAAACTTTTCTAGGCCTTGTCACTAGTGAGAGCCTGAATGACCCACTTAGCACAAAGGTAAATCCTCTACTTGTGAGTGGAAAGCAACCCAAGTCCACTAGAATCCTTGGGCAAACAATAATAATCCCAAACAACTCTGTGAAAGCCGTGATGCACAATATCATAGGCTCAGAGAAAGTCTTGGAGGAGATGCTCAAGCTTGAGGTATGAATCTTTGGAAGGGGCCCAACAGGAAGAGTAGTAGACATGCATAGTAGTAAGCACTTTAAAGCAATTTTGAAACATTCTTGCAAGGGATAGAGGCTTAGTGATCCAATATTCCAAGTTCTCAATTTGAGCAAGAACAATATTCCACAACTCCATAGGGGAGGCTTGAAAAGCAAAGAGAATGCCCAAAAACTTAAAAATTTCACCATGTTGAACCTATTTCCACCCATACTACTACAAAAATAGAGGGCCTGGAAAGAAAGATTGTCTATAAAAAAGGGTTTTATGCCATTGAATGGAAGACCCAGAGGCAAGACACAAAGTATCCAAAAATTGCAAGGCATTGGCAATATTGTCTTCATCTTCCACTAGAGTAAGGAAGGAATCATCTTCAAAATGCCCATTAACAAGCTGTGTGGAGGAATTAGGAATAGAGATGCCATGAACCAGACCCTAAGAAATGGAATTGGCAAGAAGATAGCTAAAGCCCTCAACCACCAACACATAGAGTGAAGGTGCAAGAGGACAACCTTGACAGATAGATCTGAAGAGCCAAAAAGCTTTAGATTACCTCTCATTAATGGTGATGCAAACAAAGGCATCCCCAAAAAACATATGCAAATAATGTAGAAAGATTGGACCAAACCCTAAAGCTTGAAGCATGGCTAGGATGAAAGGCCACTCAATCCTATCATAAGCTTTGGAAAAATCAATCTTCAGAAATAAAGCTTGCTGCTTGGATTGTTAAGTCCATTCCATTCCTTCCCAAACAACAATGATGTTATCCAAAATATAATGGGACCTTATTCAAAATCACTTTGTTTAAGGCAAACAATTTAAGGAAGCAAGTGCCAAATTTTAAGAGAGAGGGCTTTGGCTATGATCTTGTAGGAGACATTCAACAAAGTGATGGGCCTCCAATTGCATATTTCCTCAAGATCACCAACTTTAGATATGAACTGAATATTACCCTTGTTTATAATGTTACCTAAGAAATTAGCATTGTAAGCTTTATGATACACCTAAAGCAAGTAAGGGAAAATATCATCCGATAGGATTTTGTAAAACTCACAAGGAAAACCATCACAGCTAGGGGCCTTGTCATCAGCCATTGAAATGATAGCTTCCTTTAGGTCTGCAAGCATTAAATTTTTCTCACAAAAGGCATATTGCTTAGGAGAAATCCTATTAGGAGTGATAACAAGTCAAGCTTGTAAAGCTTGGTAATGCAACTCAGAAGGCCCCTAAGCCATAAAAACCTAATCGTAGCGGCACACAAAAGCCTAAAGAATGTGTGGTAGATCAATAAGAACATGTTGGTCATCTCGGATACATTTGATGCCAACTATAGAAAAGCAAACCTGCATAACATTAAATGATTCTTTAGAAGCCTGGTCACCAACCTCCAACCAATAGAGACGAGCTTTGATCTAAGCTCCTCGAGAAGCATAACTATCTACAACTTGCTTCTGGTGTCAAAGATTAGCAAGCTGAACTTGGAGATCCATATCATATGGATTCATGGCAAGAGCTTCCAAGATCATACACAGATCTTTAGTTATGACTTCATAAGATCTTCTGTAGTACTTAGCCAACTATCTACCATAAATGTGAAGAAACCTTGTAGTATGGAGGATGGCATCATTCCACCATTGAATCAATACAACTTGAGTGTGGGGTCAAGGTTCAAGATTCTAGACTCAAAGAATTTGGGCAATAGTCGATGGATGGGATAACAAAGATGTACTAAGGTAAAACTGAGTTTTACAAGGATGAGGCTAAGTTGTTTGCCAAGTAATAGAAAAGATAATGGAGGAATGATCTGACAACATCACATCTAGTAGAGGTTTGATAGGTTGGGCATACTTGTGAGAAAAAAAAGGACTTCATAGAAATCATAGCCCTATTAAGTCTCTTTAATACTCTGTCGGACCCAGTTTGAAAATTGGCCCATGTATGCCAAACCCCATCAGGACGGTAGCAACTAGCATTTGGATCAAAAAGGCCTAGCTTGTTCTGCATGTAAAAGCAAGCCTCTCTTTCACCAACTACCCAATGAAAAGGAAAAAGCCCTTCCCTATCAGTGGTCAACTCAACCATGTTGAAGTCGCCACAAAAAACCCAGGTCACAGGGGGCAAATGATCTACCAACCAGTGCCATAGGTTTCAATGCTCAACATTTTCATTAGGGGCATAAATGTTAACAAGACCAAAAGAATGATAATAAAAAGATAGTAAAATCTAAACCACCCTGTGCAAAGGATCAGATCCATGCAAAATAATAGAAGAAACTAAAAAAGAGGAAAGAAGAGTAACTACTCCACCTTGACCAACCTCATGCTATGAAGCAAATATGGCACTATTTGGTCAAATAACCTCATAAACTAAGGTAAGGCGAAATCCACCAACTTTAACTTCTTGAAGACAAAGCACATCACGATTACCAAGCTGACACTTGGTGTCATGAATAAAATATTTTCTAAGGAGATCTTTCAGCCCCTGCACATTCTATGAGAAGTAATTCATGATAAAATAGCTTACATGTCATCCTTGTCTCCAAGAGAGGAGAAACTATTGTTAAAAAAAGTGGGAGCATCAAGCGAGGAGTCATCAAGAGAGATGACCCTCTAATTCTTCTCCCCATTATCAAAATACTCATCACGATCATCTAGGTTATGAGACTGATGGAGGGTTTGCTGAGCAATCATTGATGTCGCTTGTGGTGCTCGAGTCCATAAAGGATAAGGTTTAGGAGCATGAACTCTCGATATCCTTTGCACTCTAGGATTTGAAATAAGAGGCAGGGGAAGCAAAGGGATGGAAGGCTCTGGTTGAATCAGCTTGAGCTAGGTCTACTATTATGCATAGGCATAGAGCTCACCTTAGCCACAACCAAAATCTTTCCTTTTTTCACCACCATAGCCCATTTATCTTCTGTAGTGATTTTAATTGGCTTGGGATCCAAAATAGGTGGATGGTGTCGGTCCAACAAAGGAAAATCTCTAATCTTGTGCTCAGCAAACTAGCACCGATAACAGGTATTTAGATGGTTTTAGGTAAAGCACCTTTTGAGTGAAGGTGGTACCACCAATCTAGATATCCATGGAGTCTTTGAGGTCCCTCGATAGGTCGACCTCAACATAAACCCTACACTAGGGCCAAGCATTGAAAAACTTATTTGGTTCAAGGCAAACAACCTTGGCAACAGTTTGTGCAATAGCTTTCAAGAATGACCAACAGGGGATAGGTAATCCAAGGAACTCCACCCAAATAGGAACCTTAAGGTTTCTATCATCAAGGACATTAAAATTACATGATTAGTGTTAAAAAACCAAGAGGAAGGACCTAAGAGTCCAGGGACCTCAAACAAACACATGTTTAGCTTGGCCAGAGTTACCAAAGTGAAAAGGGAAAAAGCCTTTGGTAAGGCTTTGAGCACCTTCATGGTGAACACCTTGAGGTGTCCAAACCAACCCATTCCTGCGGCATGCTTTTAGAAGGAATGTGATCCACAAAATACCCAATGAGGGTTTGTTGTTCTAACCAAGTGCATACACTATCAAACCCCTTAACATTCAAAACAATATCAAGAGGGGAATTACCTCATAAAACACCTTGGGAATGAATTTGCATGGTCACTTGTTCGATGGTGCCATTCTCTCCAATGGCAGCAACTCCATCTCCAACATCAATTGTTGAGTCAGAAAAAGTTGAGGCTATTATAAATGAAAACTATTCCCACAATAAGTATGGTATGTCAGGTGGCAAACCAGCGAAGGCTCAAATGGAAGCCATGAAAACCCTAGCATAGCTCATTTTTCTCTCCATAAACCATTTTTTAAGTGAAGGAATCAAACAAATTTGTATGTATTGACATTTTAAACCATAATGATTAAGATATATTATTTCATACTACTTCCAAAATCCCTTAAAGTTTAGGTTGTAGCCATTAACTTTGGATGAGAACAAATCTTCTAATTTAGCATATGTTGAAAACTATGTGAGACTCCATTTTTAGTTTAAATAGTTTCTTTGGTATTTCATATTACATTAATGGATCAATTCATTTAGTGCAAATGAGAAGTAATACTAAAAAGTAATAGATGACAAATCACACAAGAATTAAACCCATTCACAAGGATTATACTAATTTGGAACACAATTTATTCAAATTATTTTGGTAGGGATAAAAGAACAAAACTCATCCACATACCACAAGGAAGATATTATAATATTGTTTCTCAATGCCCAAAACCAAATCAGGATTACTTAGTGTATGATTTGTCATATAAATGCTCCATTCATTGGAAAAATTGATCTTGAAACTAGGCGGATGGGCTTCATAACATCTTAGAGGAAAGTATGATGATATGATAATGAAAGAAGGTGAAAATGTTGCATAGTATGTGAACCTAATCAAAGAAGTTGTGAGTGCAATCAAAGCTGCTAGAAGAGTCATTAGTGACACTAAAACTATAAGTAAGCTTCTCAGGACTCTTCTTTCAGTTTATGCTATCAAAGTTTTTGTAATTCAAGAAGTGAGAGCCATGTCTGGTAATAATTTGCCACTTGATAGTTTAGTTTGTTGGTTAACTACATTTGAATTGAGAAATTTTAGCAATAGTATGGTTACAATTGCAAATTCTTTTAAATATTTCCTAACCATTGGAAGTTCCAAGAAAGAATTGGAAGAAAGTGAATCTGAATCCAAGTATGATCTGGATGAACTTGAAGCATTGCTTGCAAGAATATTGTCAAGATGTAAAGGTAAATACAAAGGTAAACTGCCCCTAATTTGTTTCAAGTGTAATGAAGTTGGTCATTTTGTTGCTAAGTGTCTTAACAGAAGTAAGAGTGGTAGAAATGACAAGAAATATTACAAGTACAACAAGAATAGGGATTACAAAGACAAAGAGAAGAAATCATGTTATATTTCTGAGGAAGAGCACATCAAATCTAGTATTGTTGAAGAGAAGAAAGTGCTTGAAATGGTATATGTTGCAATCAAGGAAGATCCTAGTGGAGAAAGGTATGAAAGTGAATTTTTCCTTATTTCACATGTTAGCAAGAATGATTCATGGATTCTAGATAATAGATGCTCACATCACATGATTGTTTATCTAATTAAGTTGATAAATTTGAAGAAATTGATGATGGTAAAATTGTTAAGCTAGGTAATGATTTTCCATGTCCAGTGAAAGGTAAAGGATCACTAATGTTGAATGACAAGATGATGCTATAAATGAATGTAAAAAATTGATATCACTTGTTATGTTGTCATTAATGTCAAATTCTTAGTTGGAAAGAAATTTTGATAAATCAATAGAGTGCTATATCAATTTTATTAATGACGATGAATTGATTAATGAAGAGGATTTTTAAAAAATATGATGAAGACATAGTAGATAAGTATGGTATTCATGTGGGCACTCGAATGAGTTGGATAGTGACAATGTAATGTTGGTTTGATTTTCTTACAATCATGAAATATTATAATGTAATGTGCTACACAAGCTACAAGAGTGATAACGTTAAAGAAGGGAAGATAGTATTCATTGAGTGACTACAATGTTCACCAAGCAGTTGCCAAAGTAAAATTAGAAGTTGATTATTACCCAAGTGATTTCAATATTGATTGAGTGTCATATTACTCAAATGAAATGTTATGTTCATTGAGTAACTGTAATAAGAACAAGTTTTTAAAGATGGAGTCTAAATTCAAATTTTGGTCAAATAAAGAATGTTTGAGATGTTTAAAGGCATGAGTCAAAGTTTGTTTCAAGATTAATGACTAGGAAAATGCAAGGAAGATTTGATATTGATGGAGATTATAGAAGGATAAGGATGGACACAAAGTTATATGAAAGTTCTATTTTCTAAGTGGTTGTAAGCAATAAATTTGAGATCGACAATCATGATTAGAAGGCAATAATTAGAATAATTTGGAAGCACAGATATGACTATTTAAGGAGAAGTTGAGAAAGTGCTTTGGTTTCTAGTTGAATGTCGATCACTGGTGGAATTTTTGGAGAAAAGAAATTGAAGTGTGAATTTTTTGAAGATAGAAGAGCCAAGTGAATCAAGACAAGAAGAGAGAAGACCAGAGAAGAGTTTAAGGAAAGAAGAAAGAGAGTGAATTAACCAATCAAGACAACAGAGTAAAGAGATCAAAGGATAGAGATTAGAAAGAGATTGAACAGAAAGGAGATCTAACAAGAAAGGTAGTGATATACCTAATAGATCATTTATGATGTTACTTTCTAATCATTATAGTAAAAAAAATCTTAACCGAGTGGACCTAAAAATGTCTATGAAGTCCTATATGGTAACATTGATTAGTGGTGTTTATAAGTCCTTTAGAGAAGACCACTCTTTAGACAAGGTCAAGTGGTGATAAGGTCTAGATGATCTTTTAGCATAAATCCTCTAACAAGAACTTATTAACAATTATATATAAACCTTTAACAAGGTTGGCTCCTAGCAAAACTCACTTCAATAGAGTGAAAATTTTGGGTTGTCAGTCTCAAGTAGTTTTTCCCTTTACAGGGTTTCCACATTAAAAATCTTTGTGTCTAATGTGTGATTGTTGTTATATTGCAAGTTTTTTTACATGTTATTTTCATTTTACCAAAACTTGATAACAACAAAGTTAATGATCAATAATAAGTTTTATTAGTGTTACTTATTTATAACAAAGAAGTAAATGAATAGTTTGGAGTAAAGTGATTGAGTTAATTAAGAAGTTGAACAAGTACACCAAGTAAATATTTTGAATGTTTATAAATTTTATTTGGTACTAAAATTGTTTGAAGGGACTATAGGATAACTGAACATAATTGATTCACCCCTAAGTTACCCCCACCCCTCTCAGTTATCTAATAGACGATAAATCCATGGATTCTAGTATGGGGTTTATATAAACCCACCAAACATTAAAGAATGAATTAACTCAAATATATTTTCCATAACATTTGATAAAAGATCGGATTAGTTTTTCCAAATTTTATAAATTATTGTAAAAATATAAATTAATTTTCCTATATTATGTCAATACAATTTGTTTTTATTGAAGTGAAATAGATTTGAAGGGACACTCAAATCCTTTAAAAAAAATAACTCCCAACACTAGGAAAAACTTGATGCAAACCAACAACTAGCCAATGAAAAAACAAAAGGATACAAAAATAAGGTCCATAGACCTAGAAGCCTACTAGAATTTTTTTATCACTTAGTTGTTTCTATATTTTTTGAATTCTCTATTTAATTAATGTTTAGAACATCATGGAAAAAATGGCTTTGATAAATCTTAACTTTATCATGGACGTGTCTTCTAGTTGAGGGGCCAAGAATAGATCCAACGCCCATCTCATGTTGATCCATAGCCAAATTTACATTTAGTCAAAAATTTGAGTGCTTGTACCTTCTCATCAAATTATTTTAGATTGTTGGTACTATATTTTGCATGTCCATTCTACTCATAGTCATGACTACCAATCAAACTTATCACATACATTATCAATTTGGTCTCTTTAAGAAGCCCAATCTTTTACTCATGACCCATCATCTTAGTTTTCACATCCTTGGCCACATTTTGGATAAGAGAAATAATTTTATCAACACCTTTCAAAGTTGGGTTTTTGTTCAAGTTATTCTACTCTAAATTTATGGTGTCATTAAGTGCATTAACCCTATGATCCTTGATGAAGTTAATTCTAGACACTGTCCATTAAAATAGATTATTTTGTCCCTTAACCACATATTTATCCACCATTACCATGTTCTTTATTTTAATGGTAGCAGATATCTTTTCCATATCCATGGGGGAAAATTATTTGCATCAATAGGGATTTCTATGTTGAAATCCATCCACTAAGGGTCTATTGCAAAATTTGTGACGTTAGCATTGTTCCTTTCTTCTGTATAAACCATACTTTCCATATTCATACTAAAGTTCTTCAAAGTCTTCTTAACATAGGGAAACTAATATTCTTTTTATTCCCAATTAAAAAAATGAGACATGTTAAGGCCCTTTTTCTTCTCTTTGACATTTTTGTATTTTTGAGTCCATCTAGAGGATTTGTTCACCTTGCATTTACCTTTGTTAGTAGAACTATGAGTTAAGAAGTCTAGAATATACTCCACCAAGAGAACACAATCATAGTCCTCTTTATCAGTTTCATACCCATGAGGCTGATTTGGGGCCAAGTTACCCTTCCTAGGGTATATTTGGTTACCAAAATGGTAACAATCAATTTTGTCATCAATTAGAGAAATTTAGGGTTGGTAAAGAAATCAAAATAATTTCCATTAACATTCCTTTAAAACTTAACTTTTTATATAGAGTTAGAAGGTTTAGGTTGAATAGACACAACTTTAGCATGTGAGAAGATGTATGTTTCCAATGAATTGGTATTCTTTTTGTGAGCCTTAATTTATTGCAAAGATGAGAGAGAAGATAAGAGGGAAAAAATATCCATCTATCATTACTAAAATAATTTAACATCATGAAGTGATAGCTAAACAAGATTGCAAAGAAACCAACCATCATGTGTTAAGTACTTTACAATTACTATTACAAATTTTGCACAAAGGGGTTGATTGAAACATGACCATATTACCCTACAATAGTTTTCTTTACCCTCTCTCATTCTCCCTCTTTGAAAAATATATTGGTAGCTTCATCTAACATTAAATGATATTTGCATTTTGTTTCTCTGGGCCATCCCTATTTTTTGCTACTTTTGATTTCAAAAACATTTTATGATATTTGTTAAATTTTGTGCCCTCCACCATTATTCCAGTGTCTTTAGAAATGAGTTCTTTAGTGGTTGAGATTTTAACCCTTTACATGCTTAAAATTTCACTATTCCACCCTACTAGAAAGTCTTTGGTTTCCATAAGGTCATGACCATGGAGTTTTTCTAGATGTATAGTGATGCCCATTTCTGAGAGCTTATCCCAAACAAGATGATTTTGTTGATAACAATTATTCAATTGTATATTTTCATTGATCATTTTACACAAATTTTATACTCTAACTAAGCACTACCAGTTGGAACCTAGCTCAAAAGACTCTAGTATTAGTTGAGCAAAAGTTCAGAAGAAGCCAAGTTCAGTGATTAAGTGCAAACTGAGCTAGGTTGGTTACCAAAGGGATTATTGTGTAAATCCAGTCAGGTTGATTACCAAAGGAGTTAATTGTAAACTAAGTCAAGTCGGTTACTAAGGAACTTAGTGGTAACTGAGTGACCCAATTTCTATATCAGCCGACCTATAGAAGAATAGCTTTGTTTACTAATTGATTTATGCAAGCTGACTCAGTGGATGTGATTTGGTTATTTGAAAGGGTATTCAAGATGACTTGAATTTGGGTTTCATATATATGAAAGGTCAAGATATGGATTGAAATATGAGAGAGTGTGGAAGAAGAAAAGATGTGAATAAAGAAGGATATCTTATTTAGGGAAGAACATCCAAGGAGCTGCAAAGAATATTCTGATTAGGAAGGATCCAAAGGATAAACTAGAATAGTGATCTAAATCTACAATTCAATTGCTCCATTAATCAAACCAATCATTGTTACTCTCTAACAATTGTAGCAGTGAAGAAATCTCTTAACAAAGTTGATTTAACAGTCATTTTGTAAATCCTCTAACCTAGTGACATTTCTAGATTGAAGTATCTTAAGACCTCTAACAAGGCCAATCCTAATAGGGTGATTCAAATCCTTTAACACGGTCACACCTAAAAGTGTGTTTTGTAACCTTTAACAGGGTTGGCTCCTAATGGGGCTCACTTCAGAAGAGTGAAAAGTTGTAATTAGTTACATTGGTGGTTTTCCCAAATTGAGTTTCCACATTAAATCTTGGTGTCTCTTGTGTCCATGTTATGTTCTTATTGCTTTATTTTTCTGCAACTAAGTTACTAAAGGTTAATACACATCATTATCTTAAGATTGCTTTGTTAACTGAGTTATAGTGAATATGTAGTTCTAACTAAGCTGTGAGTTGAAAGGAAGTTTGTATTGACATCTAAGGGATTTGGAATTGTTTTAGTGGTAACTGATTCACCCCTTGGACCGTCTCAGTTACTCCTCTTATATTTCCAACAGATTCATCTTCCCCTTTTCATATTAAAAATGGGTCCTTCCATTTTTCTCTTACCATCCATACTATTGTAGGAAACAACATGAGGCTAGAGAACAAACATGGGAAAGCTAGAACCTATTAAGAAAATAAGAACTTAAAAAGAAAAAACACTGGGGAAAGAAAACATGCAAAAAAGATCACTTTTCTTTTCTTCGCATAATGGGGATTGACCATCTCATCCTTCCCACCACACAAGCTAAGTGTAATGAGCTATCATTACCGAGAGACTTTTCCTGTTAGCAAATTTGACTATCATCAACAATGAGATATTTCATTTTCATGGGGGTTCAATCTTAAACCTTAATTTATTGCAAAGATGAGAGAGGAGATAAGAGGGAAAAAATATCCATTTATCACTACTAAAATAATTTAGAATCATGAAGTGGTAGCTAGACAAGATTGCAAAAAAACCAACCATTACGGGTTAAGTACTTTACAATTACTTCTACAAATTTTGCACAAAGGGGTTGATTGAAACATGACCATATTCCCCTATAATAGTTTTCTCTACCCTCTCCCATTCTTCCTCTTTGTAAAATGTATTGGTAGCTTCACCCAACATTTAATGATATTTTCATTTTGTTTCTCTAGGCCAGCCCCCATTTTTTGCTACTTTTAATTTCAAAAACATTTTATGATATTTGTAAAATTTTGTGCCCTCCACCATTATTCTAGTGTCTTTGGAAATGAGGTCTTTAATGATTGAGATTTCAACCCTTTACATGCATAAAATTTTAGTGTTCCACCCTACAAGAAAGTCTTTGGTTTCTATAAGATCACGACCATGGGGTTTCTCTAGATATAGAGTGATGCACATTTCTGAGAGTTTATCCCAAACAAGATTATTCACCTTGTCGTTTTCATACGAAGTGGACTCTTCCATGTTTCTCTTACCTTCCATACTATTGTAGGAAGAAACATGAGGTCAGAGAACAAACATGGGAAAGCTAGAACCCATTAAGAAAATAAGAACTTAAAAAGAAAAAACATTGGGGAAAGAAAACATGTAAAAAAAGATGACTTTCCTTTTCATCCCACAATGGGGATTGAACATCCCATCCTTCCCATCACACAAGCTAAGTGTAATGAGCTATCATTACTGAGAGAATTTTCCTATTAGTAAATTTGACTATCATCAACAATGAGATATTTAATTTCCATGGGGATTCAATCTTAAGCCCCCCACCATATCTATTTGATTGTTTAACTCTAATGTTAGCAAAACCGTCAATAAATTATTTCTTTTGTGAAAAATATGGATATTTTATAACCATCAAAAGTTTTAAGCATATCTATGTTGTTAAGATTTAGTTTTTACTTGTCCAACTAAGAGCTTGGGGACTCCTTAGACAATTGATAATATTTAAATAGTCACTCTCAAACCAAGTCTTTTAATAGCCATTAAAGATTGTCACTTTAACTCCAATTTGCCTCAATATTTATCAAAATTATAAATTACTTTAAGATCATATCACAAATATTTAGATACCAATACTGATTTAGAATATACCCTAAGCAGTTTTAAATTGTACTATCAGTATATATCTTTCTCCATTTGTCACTCTCCTTAAACCAATTAGACCTTCTCTAAATTACTGATGTTATAGATCAAAGAGTAACAAGCCAAGCAGTAATTTGTCTTTGTCAACTAAGATAAAGTAAATAAATACTAACAATCACTCCGATAATTTCATGTCAAACTATAAGCAGATAATAATGATTACAAATGTCAATGGTCATGGTACACTTTTTGCAGAGCTCATCTTATGGAATGCTGATGAAAAGAAACCTTCCGAATCCTTAATAAGGAACCATACAATGAGACGAGAATAAACACTTCTAAAATCTCTGTAACTGCCATGATAATAGAAAAAACCATTGCATGTAATAATGAAAGCCCTTAAAACATTTTTGCTCTAAGATTAGCACAACCCTTGGACCCTGTAGAAGTCTGGCCTGGCAAGACCTCTGCTTGAATTCCCAAAGACTTGTAAATTTCCAGAGCCATCTTATTGTTGAAATTTGCAACCCCTATTTTTTTAGGGGTCCGTTTAATTCTTGACTTTGAGAGACTAAACATCATGTTTACATATGCATCTCTCATTTTTCCAAGCCATGACTTTGCTGAAACCTTTTCTTCAGCCTTTACTTTCTTCACATTAATCTTTGGCAAGATTCTGAGGTTCCAACCCTGCCTCTTTTTGTGCCCTCCAAGCTTAACCAATCTAAAAGCTTTTCCACCTCCATTAGACGTACTCTCATTAAGCCTTTTGTATCTTCTTCTCTTCATAAACCCATTCGCAGATAAGGAAGAAGACCCAGAGCTAAAAAGTGTGCTCTCCATCTACGCTGAAATGAAGCAATATATTCTGAAAAGCATTCAGACATTGCCCACTATTAATAGCTCACTAGTGTATGCTTATTCTGTAAGACATCAAGCAACTTATATATTTCTAAATTCTTATGATCCGGTCAATACCTTATGAAATATTATAGTTTGGGAAGACTTTGTGAAAAAACCATATTATTGTATTAGATTTGCTGAAGACTCTCTCCACGCCAGAAAGATAAGGATGGGACCACATTGACAGAATCAACGCAGAAATAATACAAAGAAATGCAATGCGCTGTAAGATGTCAGAGTAAGTAGATCTCCTGTTTCCTATTGGTATGTAACGTTGAAGAATTCCAGGTTTGGTATGTACACAACATTATTTTATTAAGACAATTTCGGAAATGCAATTGTTTAGGTGCTGTGTTTTTCAAAGGTACCTATCTTTTCTAAGGGCTTTTAATTGAATGATATATATGATATATAAGGTATAATATTTTTTTGAGGGTTTTGTAAATGGGATTGCAAGTAAAGTGCAGAGGTCTATCTTGAATGAAACTTGGTGGTTAAGTGTGTCGATAGATGATCTAGAAAGTAGTGATTTATCTTTATGAACGTCGTCTCCATGCAATGTGTATCAAGTGTTTCATTCATTCTCATGAGAAAAAGTTTATTCTTAATCACTATTTATAAAGCATGAACCAATGAGTTTGACTTGTAAACTACACACTTGAGTCGTGATAGTAATTCACATGTGGCTCTCTTGCTCATGGCTTGCACATTTCTTTGGAGGTAAACGAATAACTTATGACTTAGTCTTAAAGGACATAGTAAAAGCACAATGTCATACTCTACCCCTTGCTATATAAAACAATATTTGAGTGAGAAAATAAATATACTAATTTTAAAATCATGGTATATGTAGGATCTCTTAGGGTCCATTTGGCTAGGGGAATAGGAATAGCTATTCTGAAATACTTATTCTAGAATAGAAAATGGGGCTATGTATTCCTGATTTTTGTTTGGTTCAGCCAATATTTGATAGGGAATTCGTGGACCCCAAAATTTATGTTTTCTAAATAAATAAATGTGGAATAGGAATACTTATTCCAATAACACCTATTTGGGTGGAATTGCAAAACCCCATTTTTGGGCCAAAATTGGAATACATATTCCTATTTTACTTTGTATTCCAATTTCGATTTGGTGCATCCAAATGAAGAACTCAAAATTTTAAGAATTTACATATGCCTATTCCACTTGTATTCTCATTGCCAAATGGGCCCTTACATAATGTTGTGTATATAATTCTAAAAAGATCAAGGTAAGCCCATAGGAAATTTGGGATAAACAAGGGAAATCATACAAGAACACTCTATTAAAGTTGTATACAATTATATACATAACAACCTAGAAAAATCAAGAAAATTAAACATATTTTGTAGTCCAAATAAATTTAAAAATAATAGATATTGGAATAAATACTATAAAACATTGAGAGGTGAACAATCTTTTCCCTCACAATATTATGTTGATTCAATGGTCCAATTTAATTAGAATTGTTGTTAGGCATAATACTATTGTAATCACTAATTGGTAAATAGTGACTAAAAATGCTTACACAAACCAATCAAAATCAATTATTTTTAAAACTTTATCATACAATTAATAGTTTTTGTAGTATAGATGTATATTTCTTACATTTATAAACTAAAAATAATAATTTAGTGACATCTTATTTGTTACTCCTAGACACATTCATGTTGTCATTAGTGTTAAACTTAGTTGATGAAAGAAAAAAGTATTGGTCGGTGAACACTGTTGTCGAGCCATAGTGTATTGATTGAGCCAAGTCAAGAAAAAAATTTATGAGATAGTTATACTCAAGCATAGTATACATTGAGCAATTTTATATATATATATATATATATATATATATATATATATATACATGTATATATACATGTATATATACATGTATATATACATGTATATATACATGTATATATACATGTATATATACATGTATATATACATGTATATATACATGTATATATACATATATACATGTATATATATATATGTATATATACATGTATACATGTATATATATATATGTATATATACATGTATACATGTATATATACATGTATACATGTATATATACATGTATACATGTATATATACATGTATACATGTATATATACATGTATACATGTATATATACATGTATACATGTATATATACATATATATATATATATATATATATATATATATATATATATATATAGTGAGAGAGAGAGAGAGAGAGAGAGCATAGACCTTACCCAAGGAACCAATTTTAACTAAGTCAAAAGGACACTGAGTTACAACATTCCCACTGAGCGTGAACATAGTATACACTGAGTTATACAAGAAGCGCATAAATGTTTCAAATGATGCAAAATTTTATCTGTAATGATTCACAAAGAGAGAAACTACATTTGTAGAGACTAAGGAAAGGATTTGGTAAGTTTCATTAGGAAATATAATTAAATTGTTCATGATTCCTAGGCAGAATAGAGGCCAATAAAATAAAAGAAAGGAAAAGAAGGAACATGAAGAGATAAGGATGATTGTAATGAATTCCAAATGATTCTTAAAACCTAATTAGGTTAAGGATCAAAGAGGAAAAATCCTACCATTTAAGGAACTACAAGGTACAATTTAATGGTGTTGTTGTTGTTGTTGATGAAGTTGATTGTTGTTATTGTTAAAGTTATGAAAGAGATGTGCTAGAGGATTGAGAAGCTAATTATATTGTAGATCAGAGTTTCAAGAAAGAATAGAAAGGATTTGATACATCAGTTACTAGAGGTGATAAATCGTTAAACATAAGATGGATTTGAACAAAAAAGTAAATGTTGCTAATACGCAAATCATTTTACTACTATTTTCTAATCATTGTAGTAGTTAAATCCTTTAATAGGGTAGACTTAAAAGTGTGGTTGTAAATCTTTTAATAGAGTACACACATTGTATTGTGTTGTAAAATCCTTGAAAAATGTAGATCTTGGCATATCTTTTGTATTACTCCTGACAACGTAAGTCACCAAAAGTAACACAACATTGTAGGCCTAACAAGGAAACCTCTTATTGTAGTAGTGAAGGATTTCAGGGTACCATCCCCACCAAAGTATTCCCTCTAACCAAGGGTTTCAGCATGACCAAATCATTGTCTCATTTGTTATGGTGTTATGATTTATGATTGCATGCATATGTTGAAGTATATTAGTTATATATATACTGGGTAAGTGTAAGAAGTTAGGTCTCACTTTTGGGCAAAAAGTGGAAGTGTTTTTCCTATTTTTGAAATTTCTTGTCAATTGATGTCAAAATTTGATGCATTTAGAGATTGAATATAAAAAACTTTAGAAATAAAAATTGTAGTATTCGAAATCTACTTTTTGAATATGTAATTTATTTGTGTACCCATATGATAGATTTTTTTTGGTATGGATCTTTAAAAACCACTTTTTCAAAATGCTTGTTTCAAGACCATACCACACTTGTATATGGACACCATAATTTGACACAAATAAATGAATTTTTGTAATTCTTTTAAAAGAAGTTATCTAACACATCAAAAATTGATGATAATATTTTTCCTTATTTTTCATTGAATAAATTTATTATTATTAATTTTTAATTGGATATAAGGTAAATTTTAAAACATTTTGTGTATGGACACCATAATTTGATCAAAATTTCACTTTTTTCAAAAAATTATTTTTTTAACTTCAATTGAATTGTATTTAGATTGATGACATATAAATTAATTTAAGAAAAATCATTAAATAAAATTTTTATTAAAGTCTTAGTGAACCTCACTATTTTACATTTTAGGTACCACCTTTGTTTAAAAAATAATGCAAAAATAATAAATAAAATCATAACACTACAAAATTTATATTTCTGAAATCAAGACAGTGAGAGCTCTAATGGGTTTGTGTTTCATAAAGAAATTTGATCAGGAAGACCCTCTAAAAATTATGGCAAGGCATGAATTTGTCAGTTCAATGCCTTGGCCAAATTTTAAAAGGTCAAGGCATAGGCTTGGTCTAACCAAGCCTATCCCAAACCAAAATCTGAGATAGGGAAAAAAACCTACCCTATGTTGTAAGAAATAGGCACCCTTTATTTGAAATTCAAAAAATGGGTGCGCATTTTTAAAAATTAAAATCAGCATTTAAAATGCATTTAAAATCCCCAAAAAAAATTAAAATTTGAATTTTTTAGAAACAGGTACCCATTTCTAAAAAAAATTTAAAAAATATTTTTTCAAAAATGAGTACCGATGTTTTGAAAATAAAAAAGGGCACCCAAGCCTAATATGGGTGCCCATTTTTTAAAAATGAGTACCCATTTCTAAAAGAGCACTATCACAATTCACAGACTTCCATGGAATTAAGACTCAACTTCTTGCTTCTACCCTACTTTCAGTTCAATATTGAAACAATGTGTTTTCATGCCTACCAAGTGAATAAACTACAAAGAGAGAATAAGATTTGAAAGGGTACAAAACTTTTTGAGGATACTAATCTACCCCCACTTCCCTTCCCATGCATCCTACCTTTCCTAAATAATCCAACAATTGGTGTTAGAGCTAGTTCTTTAAGGGGGTTTAACACCTCAAAGAAAAGATTTGAAACATTGAAAGGTATGAGCTTAACAAGACTATTGAGAATTAGAAGTTGGAGCTAAGGATGGCCTGAATTAGATCAATGAGATGAGGGAGAAGCTAAAGTAGTCATTGAATAGAAGGAAGGAAATTGCACACCAGATAAGTGACACAATATATTAGGAAGAAGTGATTGAGGAACTATCTTATGGAAATATGTTTGATGAACCTGAGGCCCTATCAGAGCTGATATAATGGAGAAGAACCATAACCTAATTGAGTTCAAATGAAATCATTGCAAAGATAGCAATAAGTGCAATCTACAAGGATGCATGTGAAATCTTGGAAAAAAAGAGAAAAATTGAGCATGAGAAAAGAATGATTGAGGAAGATAAGAGATAGATCACTACAAGACTAGATGCAAAGGATAAAGAGATCATGAGGTTGAATTAGAATCATTATGATTTGACAAATCAATTGCTTAGTGCAAACCATGAGATTGGCAGAAAGATGAAGGAAATCGTTGAGTTGAGATTTGAAAATGATAAGCTAAAGAATTAGTTGAATATTGAAAAGGACATAAATGAAAGGTTGAGAAGATTAGAGGAAAGTACATAAGAAAAATAGATGAACATATAAGAAGATATAGGAAATTGAGAGATACTTCTAGACTAGGCTATACTACACATTCCACTACCGAGAAAGGAGAGTCATCTATTTAAGCTTAACAAAGGAATGTCTACTCAAATCCCAAGACAAGCAAGCATACATGCTACCATTATGGAAAACCTAGACACACAACCAATTTTTATAGGAGAGAAGCTGGTAAGAACAATGTTGCTCCTAAATTTGATGGTTATTGTTACAACTACAATAAGTCTAGTCATCAAGCATATGAATGTAGATGCAAGTTCAGGAAATCCCCTAAGCAATATGAGTTTAATGGTTATTGTTATAGTTGTAATAAGATTGGACACAAGTCACAAAGCTACAAAATATTGAAAAAGTCCAATTGGGTACTAAACAATAAAGGTAATACAATTAGCTAGGATTACAACAAAAACATTACCTACACTACATGTGGAAGATGTATTCATATTGCAACCAATCGAATGAGACTACACTTTGGAGAAAGATCTGGAAATTGGATAGATACTTAAATGACATGTTATCATTGTCATAAGGCTGGTCACTAAAGAAAGAACTATAGATACTAAGCGTCAACACCTGAAGAAGAAAATACAAAAGGAAAGGAAAAAGTGAATGTTGATGAGATTCGTGATTAGATGGGCAAGACTTGGAGAAAGAAGATAGAGGAGAGTGGAATGTCAAATACTACAAATGGTGGCACCTTATCCAATGAATTAGGTGATACCTCCACCTCAAACTTAGTCATATCAAAGGGGCATGGAACTACATTATTATTTCCATATTTTGCATCAATTCCTTAAATTAATGAAGTCCATAACATCACAATGTAAGATACATTAGGAAAACTCATGTGGTGTTGGGACTTAGTATAGTCAGTGAGTTACACCAAGCATAGTAGTTAGTGGAAGTTGAGTATTAATCGAGTAAGTGAAGTGGATGATATGTTTGTATGTTAATCAAGATGGTAATTGAAAGTGTTTCTTAACTAAGTATTCTATTGCAACTAAGTGAAGATTGAGAAAGAGAGTGTGTTAACTCAAGTTGTGGTATAGAACATTTA
The DNA here is from genome assembly GCA_028749045.1 of Cupressus sempervirens. Taxonomy (NCBI): domain Eukaryota; kingdom Viridiplantae; phylum Streptophyta; class Pinopsida; order Cupressales; family Cupressaceae; genus Cupressus; species Cupressus sempervirens. Next base: position 152,629,970 of record CM053784.1, on the reverse strand, counting down.
TTATGCCCTTCCTAACATTAACGGTAACTTTTTCATTTAAATTGGGCTTTGAACTACTTATTTGTTCACCCTACATTTTTGAGCTTGCAGAGTGAAATAGTGTGAAGTTGAGCTACTAGTATGCATGATTGAATATAGAAGCTAGAGCTAGTGCATTCAACCGAGATTCTTAGTAAGACAAAGAATATGGAAGTTGATTTACAAGATCAAACACCCTGAGGAGAGTATAAATATTAATGATACTAAGCCAAATCAACATACTAAACTTGATAATCAAGAAGATGAATTTATTCAAAATTTAGTGGATGAAGTACACAATATGGTCAAAGATATGACTGACAAAGAAAGAAATCTTACCATTGAGGATATTACTAGTGAAGACCTAGGAGATAAAGTAAAGAAATATTAATATGTTATGGATGATAATGAGCCTAATTAGAAGGTTAGGCACTTACCGAGTTATCACACACACACATACCAGGCTATGCACTTGTCATTAAACAAATTAAAAAATAAAAGAAGCTTGAAACACAAAGTGAACCACAAAAAGTAAATACTACTATTCATTCATGTTGGTTAATAGTTTGTTTTCCTTAATTTCTTTTCCTTATACCTTGACTATTAATGTGCCCAATGGTGATGGAAAAAAAAGTAGTTAACAATAGAATGGGTCAGTGTAGTAATCTATCAAAGACCCCTAAGTTGAAAGGTACAACTCCCTTTAAATGCAAGATTTGAAATGAATTTTTTTTTAACTTTTGGGGTATGCTCTTACCCAAAGAGCGGAAGAGGTAGAACTAGACTACTTAAAACTTCAAACAATCTAGGCAATTTTCAAAACTAACACTTAATATGAAATCTATTCTACCTTGAATGTAAGATTAAAACAATGCACGACTACCTACCATAGAATGAGAGGAGAGAGAGAGAGAGAGAGATAGAGAGAGAGAGAGAGAGAGAGAGAGAGAGAGAGAGAGAGAGAGAGAGAGAGAGAGAGAGAGAGAGAGAGAGAGAGAGAGAGAGAGAGAGAGAGAATGAGAGATTAGTGGGGTGATTCCCAAATTGTTAAAGTGTCTGAAATTTGACAAATACCCAAATTTTCTTCTCTTCAGCTACTTCATTAATCAAATCTTGCATTTCTCATACAGTCAATGAGATGAACATGAATTAATACGCACAACACAAGGGGATAAAGTAATATTTGTAATAAAGAAAGTAAACCTTACAAACCACTGAAATGAAAGAAATAAAACCAATTTTATTTTCAATCTTTTAGTTTTCATTTATAATACATTCACCCCAAGTACTATATAGAAACTAAATGAACAACAATATTAAAATGTAGACTCAGAGTCACACACAGTAGTCCTAACTACAAGGGTTTGCCCACAAAATAATTTGTCGATCTGATTAATATATAGGCCTCTTTAGAATGGCTAGTTACATTCGATGATTACATTGTAAAGAATCTCTAAATAAAGGAAGCTAAAAATAGGGCTTGACTGGGTCATCATTATAGAGTCTAAGCCTGCTAAGAAAATGCCAAAAATAGCTACAAAAGAGAATTTGAAAAAGAAGAGAAGGTGACAATTGTCTGAGAGAATATGATAGCATCAAACTTTCTTTGAGGTCACAGCCTTAGGTGGGGGTAGAACTCATACACCCTTGTATTTTCATCATAGTCTTCGATGCTGGAAAGACTCAATCATAGGTGATGTGTGACTAAGATATATATTAATAATGACGAAATATAGAATTTCTTGAATTCCTTAGCTGAATTTAATCACAAGGCAAGCTCATCACATATGATTTTAGCCTAGTCAATCTATAATCCTTCGGTGCATATGGCTTGCACCAAGAAGAAGTCATGCTCATTGAAGTCCAAAATTTCTTCCTTTCATTTCAATCTTAGTAGTATTGCCAAGATTTCAATGATTTCTCTTTTCTAATTGGTTCCAAAAATAATCTTCAACATTTTACTCTTCTTTGAACGAGGTGTTTGGAACCAGGTTCTCTACATATCCTCCCTTCTCAAAGTCTTCTTTTCATTGAACATAGATGCAAAGAACCTGAAATCAATGTCACAATATTCTTCCTTTACGAGCACGTTGAATGCAGATTGCATGAAGGCCTTATTTATCAAGAGAATAATAGACTGATTAGGTAGCAATATTTTCTTTATTTCTAGATTATATCTCTCAATACATTCTCTCAATATTTCTAGAGCCTGCATAGCCATGGGGAATCCAATAGCTTCCACCAATCCATTTTCCTTCAACTTCTAGGTAATTGGGTGTATGGGCTAAGACTTAAGCCTTCTATGGAGATCACCTAAGTTGTAGAATTTGAATGAAGTATCGATGAGATCTTTCAATTCACTTTCTGATCCTATGAGTTGATCATAACCTAATACTCTAATTTCTATTTTCTTATAATTTCAAAGAGAGGGAACTACTCGATAAATAGTTGTTAAAATAATGAGGAAGAAAAATTCAAAAAAATTCGATCAAATAGGTGCAAAATATGAACGTTGGCACACACAAATGAAACCAAACACAACCAACAGTTGTAACGGTAGGATTTTCTATAAATTTGATAGTTAATTACTATTTAAAAATTTATGTTTCTATGCATATAAGGTCACGAATCCAAAGACCATATTACTCACTTAAAGTCATATAGTAGCATGAAAAGCCACTTACCGAACAAAGGAATTTTAATTTGGTGGAAAGTCCCTTATTTACTTCAGAATCTGGAACAAGGACTCACATGATAACTCTTTATATATGGAGGGGAAAGCATAGATCCCTCTTTCTATAAGCTTATCTTCCCTTTGATTCAAGATCATAGTGCAATAAATAATCCTTTGATACCTCAGGCACTTCATTTTCTTATTCTCTGCATTGAGCACTTGAACACTTGGTCTCCTTTATGTCAAGGATGCACCTTTATGACTAACTTTACTAGAAGCATCTTTTTGGCATCTTTGTAGGATATTCTCATGTTATACTTGCATATTTCTTTATTTTCTAATATTTCAAAAAGTATCATTTTATATTTCTAAAGGATGAAAAACACCTCTAAGACCACTTTAAAGCATTTTCCCTTGTTTTGGTCACTTACCTTGTGTATCCTCAAGATAAAATTTCAAGTGTGAATTCACTATCAAAGGTTTGGATTTATTCCTTTTAAGCACCACACCTAGGTTCCATTGATGCATAAAATCTTTGAATCAAGCGCAGGCCTTGTTGGCTTCATTTCCATTGGGTGAGTAGCTCAAAACATGTAGACCTATTTCTTTGTGCTAAAATGGATTTTAACCTTAGAACTTGGACTTGAGACTTTCTTAGCTTCAGATTTCATTTTCCTTGATCTTTTTATCATAAGTCAATAAGGTGTACATCCATGAATACTATTATGACTCTATTCTTTGGGTTTCTACTCGATGAAGTTTGCCAAAGACAGATAGCTAGTCAGATGATTCATAATCTGAAGGAAATGAGTGTGCTAGAGTAAGAGAAGAACCAAATAAACAAGGACTCACTTCTCATTGGGAAGAAACTTAAACAATATCCCAACCAAAATTTAGATCACCTAAGCCCCAAATGCATTGGAATGACAAGAATCCTACATAGAGGAATAAGGAAAAGTGGAGCTAGAGAAAACCCAAAGAAGACACAAGGTGGAGTCTTGGGAAACTCGATGAGAAGAGAACCGCCTAGGGGCCACTTAGACAAGAAATTGGACAAAATTTCAATGAATGATAATAATTACAAACTTAAAAGGGATAGACTAAAAGTTGGCAACAGTTGGCTCTGACTAGGGACTTAGGCATTATAAATGTCTAAGAAGGGTCCCGGAATCACTAGTTTTGCACAGCCAAAATGACAAACTAAAATGGGTAAACACTAAGCTAAGCATACCATAGAAAGGAACACTAACCTAGGAAAGTAGGAAAACAAAGCAAGGAAGACAACAACAAAAAAATCCTACCTAACCCAACTCTAACTACAGGTGTTACCTACTTTCAATTATGAATCTAATATAGCTTCAGGTCCTGATAATCATAAGACAATGGTAGAATCTCTATAGTGGGATAGGCTAGAATGAAGGAATTATTTTGATTCACTTGCACAATTCTAAAAGGGCCTTTCCAAAGTGAGTCAAACTTATGGTGCATACCTTTGGGTTCATGCCTCTTATCCCATAATAGGACCAGATCACCTTTCATGAATTCCCTTGCCTTGGCTTTCTTGTCAAAGAAATTCTTCACATACTTTTGATATTTTGTGATGTGGTCAACCAATTCATCATGTTCTTGAGCTTGGTGAGGTACATGATTTGATTTTCCAAACCATTATGAAATATTATGTTCTCAATCACTTTTTGTAGTTTGTAAATGGATAGTTCCAATGGTAATAGAGAACTAGCTTTGACTCTATATACTAGCTCAAATGGGGAAATTCTAATGGCCTTCTTAGGTGTCACTTTGTCCACCCACAAAGCTTCATGTAGCTTCTTGTGCTAATCCTTCTAATTCTCAAAGACTAACATTTTCATGATGTTAATCAAGTTTTTATTGCTCGATTCTACTTGACCATTCCCTTGAGGAAAGTAGTCTAAGAAATAACTGAGGTGGATGTTGTTTTCATCATAGAACTCTACAATCTTTGTAGAAGAAAAAAGGGTAGCATTATCCATGTCAAGCTTTAATGGTACCCCAAATCTCACTAAGATACTTTCTTTGAAAAAGTCACCAACAACCTCAGAGGTGGTTCTCTTAGTGAGCTTTTCTTCCACCCATTTGGTGATGTAGTATGTAGCAATTATAATGTATAAGTGATCAGCAGAGGAAAGGGGATTAATTGGACCAATGAAGTTGATTCCCCACTCCTGAAAGGGGCCTTCTATTACTACTAGCTTTAGTGATAGAGAAGACAACTGAGGTTTACTAGAAAACATCTTACATTTATCACACTAGGCCACCTACTTATAAGAATCTCTTAACATACTAGGCTAGTAGTAGCATTGCCTCAAAATCTTATAAGTTTTTGTTGTAGAAGAAAAATATCCACTACATGTTTCATTATGAAATGTTTGAAGCAATCTCTACCATTGAGGCTTATCCATACATCTCAAGAAAGTTCCATCAATTGCCCTCTTATGCAATAGATTATCATAGATGACATACTTACTCAAATTATTCCTTAGATCTCTTCGCTTCCTGTATTTCATTCCACTAGGGCATTCTCTGCAAGTAAGGAAATAAGCAATATTTGAAAACAAAGGATCTTGGAGGCTTACCATTAATCTTCTAGAGGTTCCTTACTCTTGACTTGACTCCTAATTTTTTGCAATTACTTTGCACAAGACATTACCTCATACCAACTTTTTTGGTTTCAAATCGATATCATACTCTTGGACCTTTTCTATGCAGGCTCCTCTAGTATTACATCCTATCTTTTGCTAGGTCAAGATGTTGAAAATCTGATTGAAAATAAATATTGTCAAAGAGGGAGATTGTTGCAAAGAAGGAAGACTATTGTTAAAGAATTTTTTCAATCATCGTTTTGCCATTGATGTCAAACCTACTATTTGTTGGAATGACAATTGCTTATAAGGTCCAAGTACCATCACTTAGTTGATTGATGAAGAGGATTTAATCAACAAGATGCAACAAGAGCACCTAAGGAAAGGTTGAGTTATGGTTTTCTAATGAAGTGCAAGGATTAGTTAAGACAATGGTTAAATGATTTATTGATAACATACTTGAAGATATAGAGGTTGGCCACACTTAGAAACATTGGAGGAATAAGTTGTAACAAGATTGTTTGCAAAGCTTAACTAAGTTCATTAGTGAGTGCTGAGCAAGGTTGTTCAAGCTGAGCAAATTTGCAGTTAGTGCCAAGCAAATGAAAAATCTAGTGTATGTCGAGTGATATAGAAGGGTTCGAGCATGTTTAGGTGTTGAGAAAAATAACAGGTGTTGAGCATCAGAAAAACTTAGTGGATGCCGATTGAATCCATAGTAGGTGTTGAGCATTAGTAAAACATAGTTGATGTCAAGTAACATAGTATGTGTTAAGCACCAGAATTTCAATAGTGCCAAGCTACTGCATTATTGGAAAATTCAAAGATTCATCGGATCTAAGCCAACTAGTTTGCTACCTTGAATTTTGTGAACCAATTGGAGGATAAGGATGATGAGTTGGTGGCACAGAATTTTATGTAAACCATTTTTGAGTAAATTCAAGAAGATTCTTCATGATGTTTCTAGAAGGAACAAGATATAGGTTAGATTCAATGAATCCTACCTAATCCATTCAAACTAAAATTAAAGGAGGGAAGAATCAAGCGGGAAAAGTAATTCTAGACTTATATTTAAGGAGTCACGGGCCAAGAAGCAAGAGTTGCTAGTGTGCCAAAATTAGAAAGTGATTGAAAGGTGTCAAGGAGAAGACATAAAGAGGAGAAGGAATAACAAAGCACAAAGACTCTGCTTTGATAAGTGGTCAAAAAGGAGATTGCACTAGTACATTGATCATGAAGACTCAAGGAGACAAAGTTTGAAAGGAGGACAAGCTGTCAGAGCTGTAGAGACTGAAAGCCAGGTAATGTGAAGAGTTGAATGGTGATCTGAAATCTACAAGATAAGTTGTGAATTGTAATCAAGTCAAAATCCCTTATTGTTACTCTCTACTAATTGTATCAATCAGGGTAAAATCCTATGGACTTAGGTTGGTTTAACAGCCATTTGTAAATCCTTTTACAGGGTGGCATTCCAAGTGAATGTTCTAAAGTCCTCTAATGAGGTGCACTTCTAACAGGGTGGATAAATCTTTCAACCAGGTCACATTTAACAGTGTGTTGTAGCCTTTAATAGGGAAAGCCTTTCATAGGGCATCACTTCAGAAGAGTGAGAATTGAGTAGCATGTTACCGGTGGTTTTTCCCAAATTAGGTTTCCACATAAATCATTATGCTATGTGTTGATTTTTCATGTGTGATGCTTGCATGTTGATTTATAGTAACTTGCTAAGCAGGAAAGTTTAAGCTTGGATGAAAGAATAGTTTGATAGGCTCACTTTATTTGGTGAAAAAGTTTTAATTGGATATTTAGACCTTGAATAACTAATTCACCTTCCCCTCTCAATTATTCTAAAGCATTTCTAACAAGTGGTATCAGAGCCATCTACTAATTTAGTTTAAAGGTACTAGAGGTAGGAAGATCAAGATGTCCAAGAGAGAAGTTCCCAAGCTCAACAAAGATAACTTCGCTGCATGGAAAAGTCTAATGAAACTTCACCTTAGATCAATAGGTGATTATGCAAAAACCTCAATTGGAGTGGAACATGTAGATCCAGTTGGACCCCTCTCAATAGATGATTTGAACAAAAGGAAGGAACACAATCAAGCAATGCTAGAGATTTCCTTTGCACTCAGCTATGTTGAATTTGATGATATCAATGGATGTGATTTTGCATTCAAGATGTGAAAAGCCCTTTCGGATATCTATGGAGGAGACTAGAATGTTCAAAGAGCAAAAAGAGAAAGCATCAGAGGAAAGTTTGATGACATGAAAATGGAGGAAGGTGAAAATGTTGCTCAATATGCCTCTAGAATGAAAGAAGTGGTAAGTGAAATAAGAAGTCTAGGTGGTCATTTGGAAGATGATATTGTCAATAGAAAATACTTAAGAACCCTACTCCCAATCTATGCTATTAGAGTTTTAGCCATCCAAGAGCTAAGGTGTGTCCTAAGAAATCAATTGACCTTTGAAGGAATAGTAGGGAGACTCACTGCTTTTGAGTTGTCCAATTATGATAGCTACAAACTTGAGAATGTTGAATTTTCTTTCAAAGCTAAGCTATCATTGAAAGATACTGAGGAGGTGAAATGAAAAAGGAAGAGTAGAAAAGGAAAACATGTATCTAGTGACAACAACATAGATGAAGAGGATGTGGAACAATTGGAAGCATTATTGGCAAGAAGATTTCATAGAGTTCTAATTGCAATGAAGTAGGACATATTTCTGCCAAGTGTACACAAAAGAAGAACTACAAAGAAGGAAATAAGTACAAGAACAAAAGAGAAGATGATAGCAGAGATTACAAGGACAAAGGCAAAAGATGCTACATTTTTTAAGAGGATTCTGATGAGAATGATGATGAGGTAGTCTATGTAGCCATGAAGGATGAATCAGATGAAGATGAGGCAATAGCACTGGTAACCTGTGTGAACAAAAATGACAAGTGGATCACAAGTGGTGGATGCTCACATCACATGACAAGAGACAAAAGTAAGTTTATTACCTTTACATAGTATGATGGAAATAGTGTTAGATTTGGAAATGATGCTCCATGCCAAAACAAAGGAAAAGGTTCTATTAAACTTACAAAGAAAATTTCATGTGATAATGCATACTATGTTGAAGGATTGAACTACAATTTGTTGAGTGTATCATAGTTAGGCAATGTAAGTTGCAAAGTAGAATTTGCAAACAAAACTACCAAAATCTATGACACTGATGGAAATTTGATAGGAAAAGGTGAGTAGACTAGGAGTAATCTATTTTACCTAGATATGGAAGATGCAATTTGTCTTGTTGTTAGACTTGATAATGTGTGGCTATGGCATAAAAGGTTGTGTCATGTTAACTTTGACAATCTGATTAGCATCAGCAAAAAGAAGAAAGTTAGAGGTTTACCTAAGCTAAAGAAGCCTAAAAATACAATGTGCAAACAATGTCAAGTAGGAAAGATGACCAAGTCAAGTTTCAAAAGCAAAACCTAAACTTCTAAAGAAGTACTAGAAATAGTCCATACAAACTTATGTGGCCCAATAGAAATGCAAAGCTACCAAGGAGACAAATACATAATGCTATTTGTGGATGACTATTCTAGGATGATGACTACCATGTTCTTAAAGCAAAAATCTGATGCATTCCAAATGTTTAAGTGGTATTTGGCCAAGGTTGAGAAGGAAACAGGTAAGAGTCTAAAGTGCCTAAGATCATATAGAGGAAGAGAGTTTACATCAAAAGAATTTGAGATATTCTGCAATGATAAAGGTATCAAGAGACAAACATCAGCACCAAGAACTCCCCCACAAAATGGAATTACAAAAAGAAGGAATAGATCAGTAATAGATTGTGCCAGAACCTTGATGATGGAGAAAAATATTGCTTTGAAGTATGAGAGGGAAGTTGTAAGTACTGTTGTCTACACCTTAAATCAAGTACAAGTCAAGACAGGAACAAATGCAATATCTTTTGAACTATGGTGTGGTCACTAACCTAATGTAAAACATTTCAAAGTATTTGGTTGCAAATGCTATATTCTTAAAGATACTAGAAATGGCAAGTTTGAAGCAAAAAGTGATGAAGGCATGTTCGTTGGATACTCCACTAGAAGTAAAGCATATAAGTGTTTGAATACTAACACTAACAAGATTGTGGAGAGTGCAAATGTAAATTTTGATGAGCATGCAAAAGTCCAAGTTGATGAATCCAAGAAACCAAAAGATTATAGATCTTTTGTATACTTCTATGAAGGAATGTCTATTGAAAATACTACTGCTAATCAAGTTGGGAATCAGTAACAAATTTTAGTGTCAGTTGAGTAACAACCCATGAATGTCGAGCTGCATTCAGAAGTTGAGTTACAGAATAAACACAATGCACATTTTGATTCTAAAATCAATACACATGAAAGAGATAATAAAATACCAGACAGTGATGTGCAAAGTGATTATGAAGTTGAAGAACCAAACATGGAAAGAAGTACAAAACCAAGACTAGCCAAGTATGTGAGAGGACATCACCCTGTAGAAAAAATCATTGGAGACAAGGAAGTTGGACCAATGACAACAAACAAACTAAGGAATGAATCATGTCTATTGAGCAAGATGGAGCTCAAAATAGTAAAGGATGCACTACAAGATGATAATTGGCATAAAGCTATGGAAGAGGAGATAGATCAGATTAAGAAGAACAATACTTGGAATCTAGTCCCAAGACTAGCTGATAAGAATGTAATTGGTACAAAATGGATCTTTAGGAACAAACTTGATGAGAATGGTGAGATAACAAGAAACAAGACTAGACTAGCCTGTAAAGGCTATGCACAAGAAGAAGGACTGGACTATGGGAAAACATTTGCCCATATTGCAAGAATGGAAGGAGTAAGAACACTACTTGCATATGATACTTACAAAGGTTTCAAAGTCTACCAAATGGATGTAAAGTCTACTTTTCTTAATCGAATACTGGAAAAGGAAGTCTACATAGAACAACTAGAGGGATTTGTTGATGACAACAACAAGGATATGGTTTGCAAATTGCATAAAGCACTCTATGGTTTGAAGCAAGCACCTAGAGCATAGTATGAGAGACTACATAAATACCTTGTGAAGATAGGATTTGAGAGAATGGATGACAATAACAACTTGTACATCAAGGTAGAAAAAGGTAAAGATATTTTGATATCAGAAATCTTTGTTGATGATATAATATTTGGAGGAAAAGATGTCCTATGGAAAGATCTTGCTAATCAAATGAAACATGATTTTGAGATGTCAATATTTGGAGAAATCAAATTCTTTGTTGGATTGCAAGTACATCAACTGAAGCATGACATATTTGTGACCCAATGAAAATATATTAAGGAGATACTCAAGACATTTGGACTAGAAGACTCAAAACCAGTAAGTACACCAATAGTAACAAGACAATGATGAGTTAGCTAAAGTAAATCAGAAAATGTATAGATCAATGATTGGAAAGCTGCAGTATGTTGTGCATAGTAGATCAGACATTGCATTAGCTATTGGAATAGTGGCAAGATTTTCTACAAATCCAAGAGACAATCATCTGATGGCAGTAAAGAGAATATTGAGGTACCTAAAAGGAACTGATGACTTTGGCTTGTACTACAAGAGAAGTGAAAATTTTGAGTTGAAAGCCTACACTGATGCAAATTGGGGAGTTAATATTGATGATAGAAAAAGCATCAGTAGAGGAGCACTCTTCTTAGGTAAAAGATTAATTAGTTGGACTAGTAAAAAGAAAAGTTGTACCTCACAGTCTATAGTAGAAGTTGAATATGTTGTCGTTGCTATCAATTGTACTAATATTGTATGGATCAAACATTTGTTGCAAGGTATGAAGGAAGAGGTAAATGAACCTATGATACTCTATTGTGACAATACAAGTGTCATCAACATATTAAAGAATCTTATAATGCATGCCAAAACAAAGCTTATTGCAACTAAGTATCATTATGTAAGAGAGTTGGTGGAAGACAAGCAGATAAGGATGGAATATGTCAGCACAAAGGGATAGATTACTAACATCTTTACAAAAGCACTACCTAAAGATGCTTTTGAGTATCTTAGAGGTAAGTTAGGGGTGATACCCATAGCCAAGGCTACTTGAGGAAAGGCAAGACTACCCTACATCAAATGAGTTGATTGTTGGCATATTACAAATTGATGCAAAGGATACTTACTTTAGGATTTTGCCTAAAGTAATCAAAGTGTTGAAGTTCCAAATTAGTTACAAGCAAGGTGATAGAGGGAGAAATTGGAGTTCCTACAAATGCTACACTTGCATGTTAAGATGCTGAAATAGTATGTCTTTGGCATTGTTGTCAAAGAGGGACAAGTAACAAGCTCTGACCAAAAAAATTCAATTGGATAAAGGGAGAAGTAACAAGAAACTTATCAGATTTATGAACAGAGAGAGAAGTAGTTGATACCACAATATGATCAAAGCATGCAAAGGAAGAAATAATGTAAGAGGGAGTCAGGTGTAGCAAAAAGAGAAAGAAAAGATATGAAAAAGGAAATAGCAGCTCAGAGGATGAAAATAGTGCAAACAAGTATCAATCAAAGGAATAGTAGAACAAAGAGGGAGAAGATAGTTTATTAGCTAAAGAATTTAGAGGAAGTCATAAGCTAGTTTATATTGCTAATAAAATGAATAGTTTTGAATGAAGTTTTCTTTTTGGCATTTGATTTACTATTTTAACCTAGTTAGCATTTTGATAACTTGGTTAATCAGTTTGGTTTGCCATCAATGCCAAAGAGGGAGATTGTTGGAAATCTAATTGAAAATGAATATTGTCAAAGAGGGAGATTGTTGCAAATAAGGAAGATTGTTGTTAAAGAATGTTTTCAATCTTGATATGAAACCTAATATTTGCTGGAATGACAATTGCTTATAAGATCCAAGTACTATCACTTAATTGATTGATGAAGAGGATTTAATCAACAAGATGTAACAAAAGCACCTAAGGAAAGATTAATTCATGGTTTTGTAATGAAGTGCAAGGATCAGTTAAGACAATGGTTAAATGATGTATTGATAACATACTTGAAGATACAGAGGTTTGCCACACTTAGAAACATTAGAGGAATAAGTTGTAATAAGGTTGTTGTCTACAAAGCTTAACTAAGTTCATTAGTGAGTACCAAGAAAGCTAATTCAAGCCAAGCAAATTTACAGTTAGTGTCGAGCAAATGAAAAATCTAGTTTGTGTTGAGTGATATAGAAGGAGACAAGCATCTTTAGGTGTCGACCAAAGTAACAAGTGTCGAGCATCAAAAAAAATTAGAGGATGTCGAGTGAATCCATAGTAGGTGCCAAGCATCAGTAAAATGTAGTTGATGTCAAGTAACACAATATGTGTCGAGCACCAAAATTTCAATAGTGTTGAGCTGTTGCATTATTGGAAAAATCAAAGATTCACCAAATCTAAGCTGACAAGTTTGCTACCTTGAATTTTGTGAACCATTTGGAGGATAAGGATCATGAGCTAGTGGCACAAAATTTTATGTAAACAATTTTTGAGTAAATTCAAGAGGATTCTTCCTAATCCATTTGAACTAAAATTAAAGGAGGGAAGAATCAAGCAAGAAAAGCAATTTTGGACTTCTATTTAAGGAGTCACAAGCCAAGAAGCAAGAGTTGTTGGTGTGCCAAAATTGTGAAGTGATTAAAAGGTGTCAAGTAGAAGACATCAAGAGGAGAAGGAAGAATAGAGCACAAAGACTCTACTTCGATAAGTGGTCAGAAAGGAGATTGCACTAGTACATTGAGCATGAAGACTTAAGGAGATAAAGCTTGAAAGGAGGAAAAGTTGTCAAAGCTATAGAGACTAAAAGCCAGGCAATGTGATGAGCTAAATGGTGATCTAAAATCCACAAGATAAGTTGTGAATTGTAATCAAGTCAAAACCCCTTATTGTTACTCTCTAGCAATTGTATCAATTAGGGTAAAATCTTATGGACTTAGGTTGGTTTAATAGCCATTTGTAAATCTTTTTACAGGATGGCATTCCAAGTGAATGTTCTAAAATCTTCTAATTAGGCCCACTTCTAATAGGGTGGATAAATCCTTTAACCAAGTCACATTTAGCAATGTGTTGTAGACTTTAACAGGGTAGGCCTTTCATAGGGCATCACTTCAGAAAAGTGAGAATCGAGTACCATGTTACTGGTGGTTTTTCCCAAATTGGGTTTCCATGTAAATCATTGTGTTATGTGTTGATTTTTCATGTGTGATGCTTGCATGTTGATTTACAGTAACTTGCTAAGCAGGAAAGTTTAAGCTTGGATGAAAGAATAGTTTGATAGGCTCACTTTATTTGGTGAAAAAGTTTTAATTGGACATTTGGACCTTGAATAACTGATTCCCCCCCCCCCCCCCCCCTCCTCTTAGTTATTCTAAAGCATTTCTAACAAAAGATACTCTTGATGGTTGGGCAGGTATATGCACAATAGAATATGAATGTAATACATCAAACCTAAAATTCTTAAGTTCTCTTACCACAAAATATGTGTTTTTTTCCATTTGAGAGTACCTCAACTCATGCTCCTTGAGAGGGGTGCTCAAGATAGCAATAGGTACTTGAATACCCTCCCTATTTTCTTGCATAAGTATGGAGGATAATGTGTGGGTTGATGCATAACAATATAGTATCAACTCTTTGGTATAATCCAGGTGAACCAAGACATGAGCTTTAGATATGGCATCCTTGAATTGATCAAAGGATTTCCTTCTAGAATCATTCCACTTGAATATTTGATTGTCCTTCATCATGCTGACCATGCACTTGGTAATTTTGGAGAAATCAGGAACAAAGCATCTCAAGAAATTCACCTATCCAAAGAAGGATTTGATCCCTAGTTTACTTGCTGATAAATTAAAATATTAGATAACTCTGATATGCTCAGGATAAATCTTGCTACCTTCTTGAGAAACTATGTGACCAAGTAACCTTCCCTCTATGACAAGAAATAGATTTCTTTGGATTAAGGAAAATTCCATGTTCCCTACATCTCCTTAGTACTTTCTCCAGGTCCTTCAAATGACTCTCTTTTCTTTGGAAAGACTATTAGATCATCTAAATATATAACAATGATATTATCCTTGAGATCAACAATGGATGAATTCATGCCTCTCTGAAAGGTAGCTCTAGCATTGATCAGCCCAAAAGGCATTATGTTATAGGAAAAAGTTCCCTAGGGGGTGGTGAAAATTGTTTTAAATTGATCGTCTGGATCTACTTCAATTTGATTGAAGCCTAAGAAGTCATCCAACATGGACATCATCTCATATCTAGCCACTATTTGTAGTAGATTATCCATGTTAGTACATCATAATTGTCTTTGAGAGAGGCTTAGTTTAGGTTTCTAAAGGCAACAACTCAAATTCTGATTTCTCCACTCTTTTTTTGAACAAGGACAATGTTAGCTATCCAAGTTGAATGGTGTCTAGGATATATGATCCTTGCATCTAACATTTTGTGGACTTCTCTAAAGATGGTATTTGAGATCATTGAATTATAGTTGTGTTGATTTTTTCTAAAAGGAGTTGCTCCAAGCTTTAGGGAATCTTGTGTTTAAACTCACCATTCCTAAAAGTTTTCAAATCCTTATATCCCCATGCAAATACATCTTGGTATTCAAAAAGTAAGCCTTTAACCATAGTCCTTTCTTCATTTGATCAACTACTACTAATATTATTCATATTAGGTTTGTACTCAGTGCCTATATTCATCCCCTCAAAACCTCCAGAGGTTCCACTTTTCCTACCCCTTTCCCTTCTGATATATGCATCATGTTTATTAAACAACTTTTCTAGAGAAATGAGGTGTCTAGGAATTTAATTACCTTTAAGTTGCTCAGCATGAAGCTCCAAATATTTCTTGCTATCAAGGGAAAACCTCGATGGGAACTTTTGCTTCCTTCAAAGTATTGGACATTGAAAGGTTAGGCTCCTTCTAGGATACATTAGATTTATTTAAAATTGGTGAAGACTTTCCATGATTCAACATTATTAGGTACATTGGGTCTAAAGAAAACTTCAACCTTGTATTGATTATCTTTGAATTTTGGATGTGGAAGAAGAAGAGAAGAGGAGGTAGCTAACATATAATCCCTTAAATTCTATTCCCTAGGAATGGCTTGTATTGAAAAGGTATCTAGGTCTTTAATTCCATTCTAGACTCTATTCCTATAGTTTCAAAGTCTTGTTTTCTTCACAGTATGTTATCCTCAGACTTGCTTCACTATAAGTTCTACATCTCCTTGGGCTTTTAGGATTTTCACCCCTCTTTGCTTTGTAGTAGTGATACCTAACAATAATGCTTCATATTTTTTAGTATTATTTGTGTTCTTGAACTGTAGCTTATATGCAAGTTGTGTCAGGTCTCCATCAAGGGAAATGAGCACCACACCTACTCCAGATCCAATATTAGTGCAACTATTATCGAGCAGAAATGACTACTACAAGAGAAAGTATAGGTTATGATTGAGTTAATTTAAAAGGTACAACATTTGTACACAATTTTGTCAAATGTGCCAAGATTTACTAATAATATTCAAGCACAAATTTAAAAAATTAGGTTGAGATGAAGAGATCTAGCAGCATCATTTTAGAGTCAATAAGATCAAGCATTGATCACTACAATAACCTATTGAATTCTCAAGGCACATTAGTCAAGCTTTAGGTAGCTAACAACAATATGAGATCCAAATTGATGTCTATTTTGGAAATGATGATACCTCATTTGGAGGTCATGTAGAGGGAATTGAAAACAACCCAAGATCTTATCATAAAAGATCATAGTTTATCATTGTTTGATAGTTTAATTGATTTGGCTGCAAGACTTTAGTTGTAGAATCAAATTTTGGAGGAAGCATGATTTCCTTGCACTTAGCTTTTCAAGTTCATAGGTCATGTTATTAGCTATTTCATGTCTATGTTGTTTGCATGAGTATAGAATAATTGGGGTTTCAACCTACTTTATCCAGATTCAAATATATATTTTGGCAACTAGTATAATATGAACCAATCTGAGGTTCACCAACCTATGTTCTATAGAGCCTAAAGTAGAAAAAGTATAGCCTTATAGTTGGCCCTAATGTCTGAATGGGTATGTCAAAAATGGGAATTAGTTACCCCTAGATTTATTTTATTCTCATCATTAGGTTTTTGAAACCTATAGTTTTAAAACACCAACAGTAGCTATACTAGTTACTCTAGCAATAACAATGGTGAAAAGAGAGGGGAAAGATCTTGGTTTAAGAGCACTTTTTTCAAGTAGAAGGACATAGAACTTTTGAATGTACTAACTTAGGAAAGAAGATTGGAGGTAGTAATAGAGACACATTGGCTCTTGGAGAAGTTGTTGAAGCACCTAATGAACCCAAAATTGATTAGAACCTAATGTTGAGAAGGATCTTATGTAATAATAAAGTTAGTGAAGAACCTATTCTAAGAAGGGGTTTGTTTAAGACTAGATGTAAGGTCATGGGAAAATATTTTAAAGTAATTGTTGATAGTGGAAGTTCTGATAATTTTTCTTCTAAGGAACTGATCATCAAGTTGCAGTTGTAGTTATAGAGATTAAGACATCCTAGACCTTACCATGTTTCTTGGATCCAGAAGGAGCATAATTTACTTGTAAGTGAGCAATGCCTTGTTAATTTCAAAATTGGGAAATATCATGATGAAGTCTTGTGTGATATTATGCCTATGTATTGTTGTCATATTCTTTTTGGTAGACTTTGGTAGTATGATAAACAAGCTTTGTGTAATGGTAGATTGAATCAATATACTATGTGGATTGATGGAAAGAAACAAGTATTGTTGCCTTTGGTTGAAAAGACTACAGAGAACCATTGTACCACTATCAAAGTAGGTTTGGTTGATAGAAAATAGTTTGCTAAGGATATGAATAAATAGAATGTTTGTTTTTTTTCTTTGTTCCTAGAAACAGTATCAAAATAAGATGAACTAGAATGTGCACCTAAGATTGAATCTCTGTTGGAAAAGTTTCAAGACATTATTTTTGATAATGTACTAGATGTTTTACCCCTTGTAAAAAGTATTAGTCACTGTATGGATTTGATACTTGGGGCTAGTTTTCCTAATAAATCACTGCATAGGCTTACACCTTTTGAAATTTTTGAATTAAATAGCAAAGTGCAGTCATTTCTTGAGAAAGGTCTTATTAGATAAAGTTTGAGTCCTTGTGGAGTACCTGATGTGTTAGCACCTAAGAAAAATGGAGAATGGAGAATTTGTACTAATTCTAGAGCTATCATAAGATCACAGTGAAGTTGTTGATCTCTAATCCTATGTTGTCAATTAGTGACCAACTACTTAATCATTTGAAAGTTATTTACTAGGAAAAGATTACAAGGTCACCACTGCAACCAAGTTATCCAGTAAAGACCGAGCAAGCAATACTTATACCAAGTAAAACAATGATTGCCAATAATTTAGTAGAGACCAAGAAGATATGTGAGTTGAGTAATTTAGTATGTGCCTAGTACTATAATAGAGACCAAGCATTTTGAGAAGTTATCAAGAGCTGAGAAAATATACTTATAGAAGCTAAGTAACAGTATACATGACCGAGCATCAAAGCACTCGAGTGTTGAGTAATTCAGTTTGATATGTGAGTTTTTAATGGTACAAACTCATATGTGAATAATTTTGGCTAACATTCCTATGACATTTAATATATGTAGAGCCAAATCAAATTCTAATTACGCATCATTAATAGAAGGTAATGATCTCTAGATGTGCAACTCAACCAATTAGAAAAAGGGATGTAAATGGAAAAAGATGATGAACTCTAAACCGTTGATCAAGATCTACAAAGTTTACAATAAGTCTATTTAAGGGGATTTCTAACCTTAGAATCATATGAATAAAGAGAGAGATGATTACAAGTGTATTGAAATGTGTAAGGAGAATTTTCATATGAAGGATTAATATGCAAAGTTACAGAGACAAAACTAGCAGAGAGAGCAATCAAAGTAGTGAATGACTAAATAGATTTATCAAATTTGGAGAATCATATCAAAGATAGTGAGGAGGAGATCCAATATTAGCTTGTTGAGCATACCAAGGGTCAAATACTAAATCAATTATTTTGTAATTGAGTCATGGAAAACCTCTTAACAAAGTGGTCCTAATAGGCCTATGTAAATCTCTTAACAAAGTCCTTACTTAGTTATAAGTCTAAAATCCCATAACAAGGTGAGACCTAATAGTCTTTTAAGTCTTTAATAGGATAGACCTTTCACAGGGTAGATCATATCTTATGGTCAAACATTGTAACCTTAATAGGTTAACTTTATTGTTTCAACAGTCAAGATTTGTGAGTTTTATCCCCACCTCAGTTTTACCTTCATCTTGAAGCGTTTCTAGGTAATCAAGTCAATGTGTTATGTGTTGAACTATTATGGGTGTGATGTATTTAACCTATATTTCAGCACTATTATTTTAATGATGAATCAGGAATGATTTAATGGAATTAATTTTGAAATCAAAAGTTTAAGATCCGGATTCACACCCCCCCCCCCCCTCTTAATATCTTGTTTCCCATATATATTCCAACAATTGGTATCAGAGCTTAATTCTCTTATTAGAAAGATTAGAAGATTGAGAGAATAAGATAATGGAGATGGAAATATACAAGTTGGAAAATATCATTGAGAATCAAACAATTGAAATCCAGATCAGGTTGCAACAATTAGAGATAGCAAGAAAAGAATTGAGAGAATCCCTCAAAAGAAGAAGAAAGATAGCTATGCAACTGAATGACACTTAATACATAGAAGTTGGCATAGAAGGATTGCTAGAAAATGAAAATATTGCTAGCAAAGAAGAAGAAATGATAGAATTGCTAGAAAAAATAATAGTTCCCTAATGAAGGAAGTAAAAGATCTCAAGACAAAACAAGAAATTCTATCTCTCACACTATGTGAAGTTATTTAACAAAAGAAGAAAGCAATAGAAGATAAGATCATGGATGAAGAAGAAAAAAGATAGATAGCTAAGAAACTTGAACAAATGTCACAAGAAGTTTAGAATCTTACAAACACTCATCTTGATATGATAAACCAATTAGTAATTACAAATCAGGAAGAAAATGGAAAACATTTGGAGATCTCAAATCTAAGGTTACAAAATGATTAATTAAAGAATGAGTTAAGGAATGAAAAGGAACTCATGGAGAAGATAAACAAACCAAATGAAGGAATAAAATAGTTTGAATATATGATGAATTTTCCAAGACCAAAAGACACCTCTAGACTTGGATACTTGAGCAATATTCAATTACTGAAGAAGGAGAATCATCCAAAAGTGGAGAACAAAGGAATATAAAATCAAAAGGCAAACCCACATGTCACTACTATTGAAAGATTGGACATACAACAAGAATTTGTAGAAGAAAAAGTGGAAAGAAAACTCCTAAACCTGAGCCAAGTGGTAATTGTTCTAAATGCAAGAAAGAAGGACATCAAGCTCATGAATGCAAAATAGAGAACAAAGATTCAACTAGAAAGGTATCTAGATTCCAAGGTCATTACTAAAATTGTCAAAAGTATGGACATAAATCTTATGAGTGCAGACTTAAGAAGAAGTCACACTAGTAACCTAAAAAACAAACTCATGTAGTAAAGAAAGGCAATTCCTATGACTGGGATTACAACACATGGTATAGTTGTCACTATTTTGGAGAATATGAACACATTCTGGAGAATTGTATCAAGACTCATTTTAGAGGAAATTACAAGAAATGGCTAAATGGAGAGATATTATGTTTCATTTGTCTTAAAATGGGACACATCAATAAGAACTACAAAACTAGGTCACCTACACCAACACCAAGCAATGAAGACGTCACACCAGAAACAAAGAAGAAATGGATAGAGATAGTAAGAGTTGGAAGCAACAAAGTAGAAGAAATTGTGATCACTCAATCTAATGGATATGGTGATCACATATCATCTCACTAAATGGTCAGTGCAAGAAGTTGGGTCTCACTTTTGGCCAAAAAGTGGAAGCGTTTTTCTTGTTTTTGAAATATGTTGTCAATTGATGCCAAAATTTGAGGCATTTAGAGATTAAATATAAAAAACTCTAGAAATAAAAATTGTAGTGTCTGGGATCTTCTTTTTGAATATGTAATTTATTTGTATAGCCATATGATAGATTATTTTTTTGGTATGGATCTTTAAAAACCACTTTTTCAAAATCCTTGTTTCAGGACCATACCACGCTCGTGTACGGACACCATAATTTGACACAACTAAATGAATTTTTGTGAATCCTTTTAAACAGAGTTACCTAACACACCAAAGATTGATAAGAATATTTTTCTTGAATTTTTTAATGAATATTTTTTTTTAATTAATTTTTAATGGCTATAAAGGTAAATTTGAAAACCTCTCATGTAAAAACACCATAATCTGATCAAAATTTCACTTTTTTCAAAAAAAAAAATTTAATTCAAAAGAATTGAATGTAGATTGATGACATATAAATTAATTTAAGAAAAATTATAACATAAAAAAGTTATTAAAGTTTTAGTGAACATTGCTATTTTATATTTAGGTACCACCTTTGATTAAAAAATAGTACAAAAATAGTAAATAAAATCATAACACTATAAAATTTATATTTCTGAAATCAGCACAGTGAGAGCTCTAATGGATTTTTGTTTTGTAAAAAAAAATTGATTGGGAAGACCCTCTCAAAATTATGGCAAGGCATGAATTTGTCAGTTTAATGCCTTAGCCAAATCTTAAGAGGTCAATGCCATGCCCGAAAATGAAACACAGTTTTGTTTTAATAATTAAAAGTGATAATAGGATAAAATGTAATAAACAAGTATTCAAATAAATTCACTTAACTTCCTCGTGCACATGTATAATTATAAAAATTAAGCACAACTCAATGCAATTTTTTTTTTACATTTTAAACTTAAAATTGCATAGCTAAGTATATATCAACATGTTATCTGATAAATCTAATTTAAACGAATGTGATTACCAACCATAAAAATGTGTAGTAAGGTAACACCATCACATTTGATTTTTATTTTTATGTTTTATTACATGTGCAAAACTGAAAACAAAGCTACAAGACTCAATGCAAGCATATCTACTCAAACACCATTTTATTGGCAAACCTGATTCAAAGGCTCAGCCGAGAAAGAACCAGGAAGAAAACTCGGCTTCATTGCCATTACCCCAAAGTTTAGAAATACAAATTACATAGGATTTCAATCCTGAATTAGAACAATTCAAATGAACTTTCTTCATGACCCTCATCAAGGGATTCATAACAAAATCTACAACACATTTCTACGAACCGTGGAGGAAACAAAATCTAATCAGGTGATAACAAGCATGACCAAGAAACAAATCAAACATGCATATTCATACAAGGTTTTCACTATATGATTCACAATGAATCAACACTAGGGAGAGGTGGATTCTTCCAACTAGGAGAAGTCAAGCACAACACCAACAAATGCCCAATCGGGGCTATAAACCAAGAACTTCTGTTCTTCCATTTCAACATACCATAATCATACAAGGTTTGTGCTGACAGGTAGGGGCCCATAACACCCTACCCTTTCTCCCTCTTCTCATCCTGAGAAGAGACTCTACACTGGTTGGAGTCCAACTAAACAGACCTTTGCCAAAATTGGTCACTTCTGCCCTCTCCAAGGGTGAGTAATACCAAAACACCCATACAAGAAAATCTCAAAATTGCAAACATAAACATGAAAGGAAATCATCCAAAAAAAACATGGTTTTCAAAGCTTCCCAACATACCCACAAACATACAAACATTGAAACAACAACAAGGTAGCATAAGCATGAAACAAACATGGAAACTGAACAAGGGACATGAGAATTCCAACCTTCACAAAGAGGTAATGGAAATGAACAAGTTTGAGTAGAGTTTCCCTTTCCTTGCTTCAATCTTCAAGAACTCCTCTCTAAATGTAGAGATTGGGTAACAACCTCCACAAGTCTAAGAAGGGCCTCTAAATAAGCCTCAAACTCAACCACCAAAAGGAGAAATAACTATTTCCACCCACTAGCAAATCTAGAAACTAACTCAACCTACACTATGGTTAAACCCCAAGTGGAGATGAGGTGAAGTAACTCAAGATAACCATGGTCAATTTTCGCACAAAGGCAAAAAGAGACTTTTTGAGTGACCTCAAAAGTCAACAAAAGGGGCTTAGGGGTTGGAAAAGACCCCCAACCCATACCCATACCCCTTGGGTATAATTATTCCATGTGTTAAAGCCTTAGGAATAGGTTTAGAGCCAATCAAAAACTAGGAAATAATTAGGACCAACTAACAACTCTAACAAAGTAGATTAAGCACAAATCTGGATTAAGGGTGACTAAACTCGATTAAGAATCAAATTAGCGAGCTGATACTAGCTAAATCTAACTTAGATCCAAAGGCTACACAGCTAACCCTAGCTAGCACACTGAAGAACACAAACAATTCACGAGTGTCAAGCGACACTAAAAGAACATAGTTACGAACATTAACATTCACTGAACACAAAAATAAAATATATACATCTCACAGTACAATACTTGAATTACGAACAACAAGGTTTTCAAAATTAACACATAGAGATCAGTTCTGTTCCTCCGTCGGTTTCCTTGACTAAAATATCTGCACACTCATTGCACACATCAGTAGTCCCGAAAATCACATGTACATATATATGTATCAGAATTTTACATAAATTGAAACATACATCAATCAAGGTTCCTCTCATCTTATTCAATTCTTAACCATTTAAAATATCTTAAACCAAAATGTTAATCCTACCTTTTTACTTAATTCATCAACATACATATACATAAAACCTTAAATGATGAACGTCAATATCTAAAAGTAACATCACCCAACATAAAATAATATAATATGTTCAAGTATCTGATAATGTCTCGACATCTCGAGTCGTGAGTATCAAAATGATAAAGTAACAACTAAGGCTACGAAAGGTCAGGGCGAGGCCTTACATCATTTAATCATCAGTAATTACTTAATCAATATGACATATAACTTATTCATTAATTCAGATTAAGTATGAGAATAATCATTGTTAGGCATGCATATACCTAAACATCATAACATCACCAACAGTGAATAATGAACTATCTAAATGCATAGAATCCTAATAATTGAGGTAACAAAATCAATAACATCATCATTAATTGAAACACCTTGTATTATTGTTAGTGTCAACATATTCGTTCTCTAATATTTAAGTATTAAAGCATGGATGTATCTATTGTTCTCAATTTTCATTAGGACATCTCAAAACCTACAACATTACTCCATATCCATTCAAATCTCCTACCACAGATTTGACAGAGAAATTCATATTTAATCAGTACATGCGAGGAGGGACCTTACAGTCAAGGCATAGTCGTGGTCTCACCAAGCCTGTCACAAACCAAAATCCGAGGCAAGAAAAAAAATCATGCCTTATGTTGTAAGAAATTGGCACCTATTATTTGAATTTCAAAAAATAGGTACCCGTTTTGAAAAACTAAAAGCCGCATTTAAAATACCCTTTTAAGAAACAAATACCCATTTTTTACTTTTAAAAATTAGGTACCCAATTTTTTAAAAATGCGTACCCGAGTTTTAAAAAATGGGTGCTCATTTTTTAAATTTAGGGTCGGATACCCAAGCCAAAAATGGGTGCCCATTTTTTAAAATCGGGTACCCATTTCTAAGAGGTCTTATCTAGTAGATTTGACTTTCGTGGAATTGCAACCCAACTTTGTGCATTCACCCTAAAGGTAGAAGGTATGTAAGAACTATATACTTGAAAGCTATATTTTGCATCAATTCCTAGCATTAAAGTGACAAAAAGATATATCTGCATAACTAGAGATGCTTTGAGAAATGTTAGCAATGAAAATTAGATAGTGTTGAGCATCAGTAGTACAATCTACATTGATTGAGTCTTGCAGTATAGATTGAGTGATCATGGAGAATTACATATTGACCAAGTGAATTGGTTTTTCCCAAGTGCATAACTTTGATCAAACTAAAGGTAAGACCAAGCGTAGTTGTCATACACTATCTAAGTACAAGGACATTGATTACAGACCTAAATTGAAAGATCCAAAGTATATATCAAATTTGACCATTCATTTTTCTCACCTAGAATACAAGAGCTTGCAAGAAGATTTAAAGAGGTAACCTCAGTGACAAGAGCAACGAATCACAATGAAGTTACCACCAAATTTTTAAAGTGAAGTAAATATTATTCTATTTTCCAAGTAAGGTATTTAGTGAAGGTATTTTGTGTGAATATTGAAAAACCTAGTTCACAATGGTGTATGGAAGTGAAATGATAAAGGATAATAGTGTGCAAATCATGAGCAATGATCAGAGACCTCCACCAAATTTTAGAAACACAATTAATATTGAAACCCCTATTGATATTGTTGGAGCATTGTCATATATTCCACCCAATGTCTTGATTTTGTAAGACATTAGATCATGTTATCAATGTAAGATCAGAGAGACTAGAGATTTTGAAATTAGGATAGGTTATGACAAGCTATGCATTGATGGAGTTTTGAAAGAGGAATTCAAAATCATTGTCGACAAAGGGATAACCCATGCCCTATTTTCTCCCAAAGTTTTCAATAATGATTGGATTAAAATTGTCGTAAGCTAAATTCATGACATGAAAGTATGGTTAGAAGGTAGACTAGTAAAGATCAATAAGGTAATCATTCGAAGGGTAATTGGGTAGCTACATTGGAATGACCGAAGAGCATAAGGAGTGGCACATGAAATGAAATTGAAAACCTAACCAAGGAAAAGTGGAATGTTTGTGAAATGTAAATAAACAATATTGAGGACCCACTAATTGAATTCAGTGTTCTTTTGATCTCTCACAAGTTTTATTAGTTGAGCAGACTTAACAATGTGTCATGTGTTATAGTTTATTTAGGTTAGCAATTTTTTAAGAAGGACCATACATATGATCTTTCCAAGCTGCAATTACTACAACTTACAGAGAACCTGGAAACTATAAGAAAAACTAAGAACACATCTTGTAAGTTTGGTTCCCTACTAGTTTGCATATTTTTTCTATGTACATAACTATTTACCTACTACTAGAAGAAGTGCATGGGACAAAAATAGAGTTTTAGTAGATCAGTTGAGTGACCTAATAGAAAGATTAGGAGAAAATTATGAGGTAGTCATGGACAACTATTTTGAAGAATTCAAAACTAAAATGAAGAATAGGATGAGGATTCCAAAATTAGTTATGGATAAATATTAAGATGATATATGTTTCATTATGGACATTAACTTTGTGTGTGCATAAGCAGTAATACCAAGGGTATGGTTGAGGCCTATTCCCTATGAGGTAAATGTTGATGATATATTAGCAGTTGTCACTGCACTTCTGGCAGAGGACACAGATGCTAGTACCAAACAATTTGGCACATACAAAATATGTATTATTGAGCTAACTATTGAGGTAGGCACACCTAAGATAGGAAAGCAAAGAGAAAGAAAATTTGTTGAGGCTAGTAAGATGGAATAATGAGAAGGTTTAGGTCAACTCTCACAAGTCAAGGAAGGAAAAGGCAAAAAGATTGCAGTTGTGAAGAAGAAGGCCACAAAACAAAGAAATATTGTGATAATTGCACCTAAGGTGAAAGAAGACCTTCTGAAAGATGCACAAGAAATGGTGACACCATCAAGGCCAAAAGGCAAGGTGCTCATCACCAAAAGGAGGACAGCACAACCTATTACCGAGTTACTACAAGGTAGCCCATCAAAGAAGAGAAAGTAGGTAGTTAAGCAAGTATAACCAAAGAGGAAGTTGATCATTGCACAATAGAAGGAAGAAGAAGAAAATACTAATTCTGGTGAGACCAACAAACTACTAGTTGTGAAATAACTCCCTCCAAAGACTATGGATCAAGTATGTGAAAAACTAATAAAATTATAAAGTATTTTGGCACTCAAAGATGTATAATATGATTATTTGAGCAATGAAGATCAAGTTAAACTTGAAGGAGCTATAATTATATTAATTAAGTTCATGAATACACCCATGGAATTGGGAACTAGAGTTCCAATGGGATTGTATAAAAGAGTGGATGCCAAATGGAAATGGGCATTGACCATGGAGAAGAAAATAAGAGAAATGGCATTGGCACAAGTCAAGCCAGATTTGGGAAAGATGCATATGTCTATAGCCCTTAAAGATTCGGTTAAGAAGTTTATGCTGAGGGACAAGGCATACAAAGTTTTATAGAAAAAAGTCCCTGAAGTTGAGAAAGAAAGTATTAAAAGTTGGAAAGAAGTATTTAGAGTACTTACTCCAACTATAGAGGTGAGGAAGGCCAAGATGCTATAGAATTTGGAGATGAATGCAAGTAGGAAGTGGTCAAGCTGATAATAGAAATTGAAGAACCTATTAGTTGATATGAACTAAAGGACACTATCACAATTGAAGATGACACTAACACCCCTCCACCTAATCCAAATGTACTAAATGAAGAAGGAATCCAAAGATTAATGAAGGACTCAAGAAAAATCTATATGAATTCAATTTTTTTACAGGTAATTGAGTATCCAATGCTTGAAGTCAAGAAAACTGAAGATGTTATAGTCACACTAGTTATAGAGGATACAAGTGTTGAGCAACTTGGTAAGGCATTAATTGTATATATTCTACCAATTACTTGTATGAAAATTTTGAAAAAGGAAGTAAATTGTTAGAAAGATTCAAGCTCAAATTTGCGAGAAGGAGTTACATAGAAAGAGCAAGAGGCTACTCAAGCTCTCATTCAAATGTCAAGTACAAAGGTTGCAAAATCTACACTAGTGATACCTACACAATAGGTGATATCTACACCAGTACAACAACCAAAGGAGAGATCAAGTGAGAAAGGGAAGCAATTGCAACTATCGCTATGGAGTGATACACCCTCAAGATCTCAGATTATGACTCATGTAGAAGAGGATGATGATGATTCAGTGGATCTTAATGAGGTAATTACATTACCTAAATATGAGTTGAATAATCTTACCTTAGAACAAATACACAAATTGCAAATTCTATTGAACCAAAAGGCTAAACAAGAACAGTTGAAAAGAGAGCAAAAGAGACGACGAGTATTGCATACTGTCAAAGACATTTTTATAGATACATTTGGTATTCAAGATATAAATAATCAACATACAATTTTGGATCAACTCGTATATATAGTTGACAATGTTCAGGCAGATGACATAGAGACATACAAGAAGTTGTTGCAATGGTTTGAAAGGAGAATATAGCATAAGGTATTGTAGAAAGTCTTGTATGAACTTGTATAGAGACAAGTCAAGCTTTCTACATCTATTACACAATTGAAAATAATTTTGAAGGAAATTAATTCTTTATATCTCATATTTTGTGATATATATTTCTTTATAGCAAATACTACATGCTTATTAGAGCTATTACATGCAATCATGAAGGCTAATGTTCACTCATTGAGCAAGAATGCAAGTTCAAGTTCATTTTCTTTCAATGAACTTACATTCAATTAGATAAGATTAGATGAGATCATAGCTAAAGATGTAGAAATATGACATAAGTTGGAATTAATTCAACTTCAATTATTATCATACATAGATATAATTCATAAGGTTATTTATGTTGCTAGAGAAATTTTGAAGAAAGACACAATTTTTTCACACATCGCAGGTTTCATTAACCTAGCTATCGAGCTAGAGATTCAATTTTAGATTTTGGAATAGGTACAAAATAGATGGACCAAAGCTTATGCCAATATTATGCCTAGTCATCAAAAATTATTTGAGAAGTTCCAACTCACCCTAATAGCTCCAAGCGCCATCAATGACAATAATAAGGGGGATAATTGATGAAATTAGGAAGAAGAAGTAATAAGAAAGGGGGAGTTATGAATAAAGGGAGAAGATATTAGGCACACAAAGTTATGAATATAGGGAGAAGATATCAGGCATAGAATAAAAAATTTGGTCTCAAGGAAAAATACATTTTTGACAGAAATGATTTCATGACAAAGTATTTTTTCCACTAATGTCAAAAGGGGAGATTGTTGATCTCTAAGCCTATGTTTCTAATTAGTGACCAAACACTTAGTCATTTGTAAGTCATTTACCAAGAAAAGATTACAAGGTCATCACTATGATTGAATTATCCAGTAAAGACTGAGCGGACAATACTTATACCGAGCAGAACAACAATGGTTGAGCATTCAGTAGAGACCAAGTAGATATGTGAGCCAAGTAATATAGTATGTGTCGATTAATCTAATAGAGACTGAGCATTTTGAGAGTTATCAAGAGCTGAGAAAATAGACTTATAGAAGCCGAGTAACAACATACATGACCAAGCGTCAGAGCACTCAAGTGTTGAGTAATTTAGTTTGACATGTGAGTTTTTAATGACACAAACACATATGTAAATCATTTTGGCTGATATTCCTATAATATTTAATATCTATAGAACCAAATAAGATTCTAATTATGCATCATTAATAGAAGGTAATGATCCCTTGGTGTGCAACTCAACCAATCAGAAAAAGGGATGTAAATGGAAAAAGATGAACTATAAACAGTTGATCAAGATTTAGAAATTTCACAAGAAGTCTATTTAAGGAGGATTCTAACCCTGGAATCATATAAACAAAGAGAGATATGATTGCAAGAATATTGAAATGTGGTAGGAGAATTTTCATATGAAGGAGTAATAAGCGAAGTTACAGAGACAGAACTAGTAGAGAGAGCAATCAGAGCAGTGAAGGACTAAACAGATTTATCCAATTAGGAGAATCTGATCAAAGATATAGTAAGGAGGAGATCCAATATCATCTTGCAAAGCATACCAATGATTAGGTATCAAATCAGTTATTTCATAATTGAGTCAGGGAAAATCTCTTAACAAAGTGGTCCTAACAGGCCTATGTAAATCTCCTAACAAAGACCTTACTTAATTATAAGTGTAAAATCCTTTAACAAGGAGAGACCTAATAGTCTTTTAAGTATTTAATAGGATAGACCTTTCATAAGGTAGATCATATATTATGGTCAAACATTGTAACCTTAACAGGTTAACTTTATTGTTGCAACAGTGAAGATTTATAGATTTCATCCCCAACCTAGTTTTATCTTCATCTTGAAGTGTTTCTAGGTAACCAAATCAATGTGTTATGTGTTGACCTATTATGGATGTGATGAATTTAATTTATGTTTTAGAATTACTATTTAATTGATGAATTAGGAATGATTTAATAGAATTGATTTTGAAATCAATAGTTTAAGATCTTGATTCACCCCTCCCTCCCCCTCTCAATTTCTTGTTTCCCATATATATTTATTTTCCAACAAAAGTATAGATTTCATTTTCCTAGGATGGATGAAATAATGGATTGTTTGAGTGGACAAAATTATTTTACCAAAATTGATTTGAAAAGTGGCTATCATCACATCAAAATTAGAGAAGGATATGAATGGAAAAATGCATTTAATTCTAATGAGGGTTTGTATAGGAGTTTGGTTATGCCTTTTGGTTTTGCTAATGCACCTAGTAATTTTATGAGGTTGATGAATGAAGATATGAAGAAATTGTAGCAAAAAATTGTGATTGTATATCTTGATGACATTTTGATATTCAGTAAAACTAAAGAGAAGCACCTTGAGCATATCAGACAAGTATTGCAATTGAAGAAATATTTATTCATGAAGAAAGAGATTGTGTATCTTGGTTTTCTTAATTTTAGTTGAGGGTTTAAAGATGGATCTTGAAAAGGTAAAAGTTAATCTTGAGTGGCCTACACTTGAGAATGTTGGAGAACTTAGATCATTTCATGGAATGGCAAGTTTTATAGGAAGTTTTTCAGAAATTTCAGTTTTATTTGCATTTCTATGACTAAGACTATGAGAGCAGATAAAAGGGACTTCAAATGGACACATGAAGCATAAAAGAGTTTTGTAAAACTAAAACTAAATATTTCAGAATTACCTACACTTGCTTTGCCTAATTTTAGTAAAAAATTTCAAGTTGAATGTGATGCTAGTGAAAGTGTCATTGGAGCTATTTTGAGTCAACAAGGAAGACTTGTAGCTTTCTTTAGTAAAACTTTGAATGATGTTAAGAGACAATATCCTGTCTATGATTAGGAATTCTATGCTATTGTTCAAGTTTTGAAGAAATGAAAACATATTTTGACGCCTAAAGATGTTGTGGTTGTACACTAACCATAAAGCTTTATATTATTTGTGAAGTCAAAATAAGTTGAAGCAAAGACTTGTGAAGTGGGGTGAGTATTTAAAAAACTTCTCTTTTTCATTGAAGCATAAGAGCAAACATTCAAATAAAGTTGTTGATTTTTTGAGTTGATGAAGGAATTTCTTGACATAGATGAGAGTTGAGGTACTTGGTTTTGATGATTTGAAGTACCTATATGAAACTGGCCTAGATTTTGTAAAACCTTACAGAGCTTGTAAAGATTAGATGGTAAGAGATATAAGTGGACTAATTATTTCATTCAAGAATATATGTTGTTTAAAGGAATTTAGTTATGCTTACTAGAGGATCTATGAGAGATAGCTTCATGGAGGAAAAATATAGTGGCAGACTTGAAGGACACTTTGGTATTGATAAAATAGTAAAGTTGATTTCTGATAAGTACTTTTGGTAGAATATTTATAAGGATGTGCAGATATTAGTTAGAAGTTACAGAATTTGTCAAATAGCAAGAGAATTTGGAATTTTATTTGTCATTTCCTATACCTAGTAAGTCTTTGGAAGATATCAGTATGGACTTTGTTCTTTTTTTTCTTAGAACGCAAAGAGGTAATGATGTTATTTTTCTAGTAGTTGACAATTTTTTTAAGATGGCTCATTTCATACCTTATAAGAAGACATTTGATGCAATACATGTGGTTGAATTTTTCTTCAAGGAGATAATAAGATTGCAAATTATTTTCATAATACTATTGTTTTAGATAGAGATACTAAGTTTATTGATTATTTGCAAAGGACACTTTGGAAGAATCTAAATATAGAATTGAGGTTTAGTTCTACATTTCATCCACAAATATGGACTAACTAAGCTTGTGAATAGGAGTTTGGGAAACTTATTGATATGCTTGGTTGTAGACAAGCCCATTAATTGGGATTTGGTTTTGGCACAAGCAGAGTTCATGTATAACAATTCTATGAATACAAGCATTAAGAAGACACATTTTGAGATTGTTATTGGAACAAATCCTAAGGGAACTATTTAATTAAGGGATTTGAATACTAAGATAAAAAGAAGTGTTGAAGATGAGGAATTTGTATATTTCATGAAAGCTTTGCATGAGGAAGTGAAAAATAATTTGGGGGACAGTAATTTGGAATATAAGCATGGAGAAGACAAAAAGAAGAGACATAAATCTTTTGAGGTTGGAGATGAGGTTATGATTCATTTGAAGAAGATTAGATTTCTAGTTGGTCCCTACAACAAGTTGAAAATGAATAAATTTGGTCCTTGTAAGATTTTGAGAAATTTTGATAGTGGAAATGCTTTTTAATTAGGATACAAATATTTCACCTATATTCAACATTGTAGATAACTTTGAGTATTTTGAATTAGATAATGAATTGAAGGGAACCTAGACTATCCTAATAAAGATATAGAGAGTATTGAGAGGATCTTGAATAGAAGAATAAACAAAAGTACCAGAGGAAAATACTACATGGAATACCTAGTTTAGTGGATAGACAAATCAGTTGAAGAAAATTTGTGGATTACACAAGCTAAGTTGGATCTTTATGATTTAGGTCATAATATCAAGAATTATTGATGTGGACATCACTTCTTTATTAACCCTAGGTGTCTGATGTAGGAGCATCTTGGGTCTTTGAGAAATCTTGCATCAACCAATAATATGTACTATTTTCTATTATAATCTGTTGTTTGTGAAGTAATCATTTCTCCTTTAGGTTTTAGGCTATGTACAATTGATATCATGTCAAGGACCTATCTTACATCTTTTTCCTAAGTGAATGTTGGTTTTGATGCCATAGTTTTCAATGATGATGTGACATCTTGCATAGTTGGGAGCTAACTCCTAACTTGCGTTTGGACCTATTCCAAAGAGCTCATGATCTTATGTTGTCTGTTGTTTAGGTTTTGATTTACTCTTCTAAGACTGGACCTATAATGTAATTAAATACCTAACTATCCAACATGTGTCTTATATGGCTTTATAAGAAGCTTGGTTAGATGTAGAAAAGGGAGATCTTAGAGATCGTGGAGAGAAGTGAACTAAGATAGAAGATGTGAGCTTGAACTCTAATTTTTTAATTCTTCCTTGTATATGGTGGCAACCAAGAAGGCCTCACAGTCGAGCATGTTGTTTTATTTATATGTGAAGTAAAATAATCACACCTATTGATATGTTGCATATGGCTTCTATATTCCCTGATTGATCTATTGAATAGAACTTTTGTGTGTAACTCTTAGAAAATATGTTAGTAGGTTTAATTTTGGTTCATCCCATATTAACCCCTCATTCCTTGTGTTACCTCCAATTACATGACTTTTTCATGCAAGCATATGCTCGTGGGCCTAAGAAAAATCAATGGCTTCCAATCAAAATAATCGTGTGACATAGGAAGACGAAGGGTTGAAAACTCCAATCTTTCAAGCTCTAATTTGTTGTACCTATAAAAAATATTCCTCTTCCATCTCTCTAAGCTTTGATACCATGTAAAAAAAAATTATAGTTATAAGATCTAGCTAAAAGAAAAAGAAACAGTTCTTATAGAGTTGAGCAAGAAAAAAAATAAAGCTTGAACTTACAATAGAAAATTTATTGTTATTACATTGTGTTATTTCTCATTGATTAATAATGATTACATTATGCATGATTTATACAAATTGAAACCACCTTTCACATAAGAAAATTATAGTGAAGAGTTTTAATTATCACCAATCATGCATGACAAAGTGGAGTACATCTAAGCTAAGCAATAGTTCTCCTTATTGGACTTGACACATGGTAACTGGTTGAGTCCTCCATAAGTTACTGATGAGAAAAAAATGTTAACATCAACACATAACACATTCATCACAGTGGTTTGAAACATATTCAAATTGATCATGCACTACCAATGAATGTTTACCTAATTGAATGCATGGTAAGAAGAAATCATCATTGGTTTGATTAGCGTTTGTTTGTGGGACCTTACCACAAGGCAATAGGTGTTACCAGCATCACTGTCAAAATAAAATGCTAGCAATTATTATTGATAAAGAATAGATAGCTTGTGTTGAAAATGGTGGACAAATACAATTCCCTGATTCAATAGGGATTTTATTTTCTCTCCTTATCATGACAGCATAAGAGGGTGATTTCATAGATACATCATTGAAAAACACTAGCATGTTCCACATTTTGTATTAAAAATTGCTACCTTGCAACATGCTAGTCCCAAAGTATAGCTCAGACACTAGATTCGTTGTTTGTCAGACTCGTGATTTAGTCGTGGCAAGTGTAAATGGTTTGAGGAAAAGTGAGGAAATAATTTTTTAATATTTGTGTTGTAGCTGAAGTTATTAGTATTCACTTCAAATTGGCATTGAGAAGATTCATATATAATTTTCATAAATAGAATTTGGAGATTCTTACATTTTGCAGGACTTCTTTGAGCTTGATTGCAATGTGGGGTTAGAAGCCAAAATCTAGGGGTATTTTTTTTAGTGATGTGTGTTGGACTTCAAGTGAAATATTTTCGTGAATGTGAATAACCATTTAATTCTTCTAATTGTTCACTTTAATGACGTCTTTTCCTATTTTAAGAGCTAAAAATTGATTAAGTATGAGTACAAATTCTATTTAATTGGATGTTTAGAATTGAATATTAATATTGTGCTTCTTGAAAAGTGAATGTAACCATTTTGATCAACTACTATAAATCTAGAGTTTATATTATTATTTTTATCTCTTAAGTCCATTTTGAATCCTTTGTTTACTTGCTCTGTTATTTTAATATTTGTATGTTTAAAGCATATAATTTGTTGATCTATTTTTATATGCTTTTGTCTTGATAGAATATCCTAAGAGCTTGGAATGAGATATCACTCTTTGTTTGTAATTATTTTCAGAGTACAGAAGACACAATCTATAGACCATTAGAGACTGTTTTTATGGCATAAAAGAAGGTAGATATATAATATGAAAATAACCAAGCACCAAGTAAGAATTAAAATACATTTAACATAAAAATAACCTAGAATAAAGTAGGAAGAATGTTTTAATTCCCATCCATACATGTGACGACCTAGAACACATCCAATTTAAAATACATAAATATAACTATTTTAATAAATTACATATCTATTGACTACAGTTTAAATGTGATTGTAGTTTTTGTTTATTCAACATCCTTTGATTTTATCCCCTCTTCTAACAACTCAAGTTAGTCTAACATGGGTAATATCTGATCATTGCATTCAATTGTATTCTAAGACATTAATACATAACATTTTTATTTACTAATATTTTTGTACCTACTAGGCAAGAGCCTACAACACAACAGTAACTTGTGAGCCTCTCGTGTGGGAGGTCTTGGGTTCAAATTCACTAAACACATTTTTTTTTTAAATTAATCACAACAAATAACAATAATTAATGTACGCTTTGGTCGTTTACCGATCAATAAAAAAAAAATCCTATATAAAAATAAACTAACCAACACATCTTGCAAAATGGTCATGTACCCACACATTCTACATGATTATATAGTTTATTGACATTTCTCAATTATGTTGAAAATAGAAAACAATCGTCCTATGATTTTTTGTTTAATTAGTGAAGGCCAAAAAGTAGTACATTTGAGGTAGAATCTCTTGGTTGCATAGCCATTACCTATATTGTACACCATAAGCACAAGGCCAAAAAGTAGTACAATTGAGGTAGAATCTCTTGGTTGCATGGTCATTATCTATATTCTACACTATAAGCACTGCTGCTATTAGCTTGATTAATTTCTTGATTTAATTGTGCACCAATTTTTATCATCAATGTTTCAATTCAATCTTAATGACTTATCCTTTCAATCTTATCATCATAATGATAAATCACTAGTATGATTTAAAGTGTTAATGATAAATATTACAATACAATCAAATCCAAAAGTCAATCAAACAAATCATAAGCATTGTCAAACAAATATTTTATAATTGATAGATGAAAAAGAATGAAAGAAGAATTGTGTAAACAATTACATGTTTGCAAAGTATGCATCCATAGAAAATTACTTTCAATGCCTTAGTAATTTAATTATTAACCCAATATTGTGGTGATAGTTTTCGTTTTTCCTCTTTAGAGAGAGGGAGAGAGAGAGTGAGTTTAAAGAAGCATTGATGAAAATACAAATTATCCAGAGGAAACCTAAGCTATGAATATTGAGAGCAGCTAAACAACATCGAGTTAGGCACTAGGAAATAGTACCCAAAAACTACATGTCGGCAGGGAGTCAAATCCTAACTCTTTTCACATTAAACTCACTGCTGGATATGAGAGGAGCCTTATCCGGCAAAGCCTTCAATTGTACGCCCATAGACTTGTAGAAATTCACAATCACCTTATCATTGAAATCTTCACCAGTCTGTTTTGTCCTGGTCTTTCTCAGTATGGATGGTTGTAACAGCTTGGACATTGTATTCACATAAGCTTTTCCTATTTTTGCAAGCCAACTAGACTTTGGAGAATTCTTCTTTATTGGAGAAGAAGAAGCTCTGAGCTTCACCTTTGGCAGCAACTTGAACTTCCAAACCAGTTTACCTTTAAACCCACCCAGACTGACTACTCCCTTCTTCTTTCTTTTAACATCAAACTCATCAAAACTTTTGTCCCCGCCTTCTGTATCAAAATTATCAAGCTTTCTATATCCTAAACTTTGCATAAATCTCTTCCCAGACATGAAAATGTTTCTATCAGCTGAAATCTCCTTCATCGGTAATATTATCTTCTGTTCTAACAGTTCCTTCTGTCTATGCTATTTATACTTCTTTGAGGACTGCCAATTGGCTATGGTTTCATATTTGCTACGTCTCTACTAAAATTACTTGTGAAGAAGAAATCGAGAGAAATCACTTGGCCATATTTTCATATTTTGTCATATTTTGGTGTACCACGTGGAAGATAATTGGAAGCCTGCTGTGGAGAATGCATAGGAAACACAGACACTGGTACGCTTGGAGATAATCGCCCATAAATGGCCAAACAGATGGGTTTTCTAACAGCTTTAGATTATGTCCACTGCTTAATACAAATGTGGCCCTGTCTAGTTTATATGGTTGGCTTTGATGTTTCTTTCAACAAGAGAAAATAGTGTAGATGATATTTTTAGTTTAGGTCTTTATGTTGTTGTATATACCACTATTAAAAATCTATAGAATGACTTTTTAATAAGAGTTTCACAATTTATCATTATATTGTAGGCTCTTGTCTGTGTACTTGTGTAAATTGTTTAATTACATGAATTTTCTTTAATTTAATATTTTTTAATGATTCTTCAAAATAGTTACTTTTTAGTTCAAACTAATTTCTTAATATGTAATTAATTACATGCCTGAATCAAATATTTGAATAGGAAATTTAATTAGATAAATGTCACAACATATAATTGACTTTCAAGTTCAAAACTTAAATTTTACTCGTCCAAAATATTTGTATCCTGATCTTGTCATTACATTTCTACAACTGTATTAAAACATTGAAACTATTTGTTAATGGCACATATAGAGAGGCATTGCTACCATCACATTAGGAACCATTTTTTCCCTTGAACACATTATAATGTCGCTCTACCATATTCTAGTTGCATGACATAGTTGTAAATATGTTTTGAAATCCTAGTTAAATAATAGTTCACTATATCACCCTTATTTAAACATAAAGTTCCAAGTTTCATGTTTTATTAATAAATATACTATCATTTCCTTTGAACTCACATTACCTTCCTCCTTTTTATTTAAATAATCAAATCAATCAAGATTCTTGATCTAATTAAAATATCCTTACTTAGGAAACTCTCAAAGGTTTTCATCTATGCCATCCAATTTTCATTGTAAATTAATAAAACCAAGCAAAAACTCCCTTACAAGTATAAAAATTATTCATATCATAGAATACAGTATGTAGTGAAAGCATAAAACTAGAATTTAGGTTCATGTTTATAGTAAAAACAACATACTTTTGTATACATAAAATTTTTAGAAGGCATGAGATCCACTTTTGTGTTACAGTTTGACTTTGTGTCAAGGGTTTTGATATGATGTATATGTTGATCCCTAAGTCATGTTGTCTATTAGTGTCAAACACTTAGTCTAAATGTGATTGTGGCCTGAGAGGGCACATGGCATTTCAAGACTATTGCAAAGGTTGTCAACTTAAAAATCAAAAATTGAGAAAATATTTTTTTCAATGAATCTGTACAAGTACATATGTACATCTTCTAGATCCTACAATCAAGTTGTGTGCCTTATGCATACAGCTACATTGTCTACGAGATAGGAAAGAATCAATTCAATATTGCAACACTCCCCCTCAAGTTGGTGCATAGATGTCACACATGCCCAACTTGCCCAAAAACTTTGACAACACTCGACTTGAAACTTCTTTGGTGAGAATATTGGCCAACTGATCCTCTGATCAAATTGTAGGCAGCTCCACAATCTTCTCATCCAACTTTTCTTTAATGAAGAATCTATCTACCTCCACATGCTTTCTATGATCATGTTGAACTAGATTATGAGAAATATCACAAGCTACTTTATTGTCACAATATAGTTGAATTGGTCGCCTAGGCAGATAACCCAAATCTCTTAGAAGAAGTCTTAGCCACAACGTTCACATACTTCAAGTGTCATACCTCTAAATTCTACCTCCGCACTTGATCATGCAACAACATTCTATTTTTTGCTTCTCCATGTAATGATATTACCTCCTCCAAAGGTGAAGTGACTTGAAGTAGAATGCATGTCATCTACTACTCCAGCCCTGTCAGAATTAGTATATGCATCTAGGGTATGTGCAAGATCATGGTGTGCCAAAAAGTGGCGATGTGAAAAAAGTAGATTTTGAAGACGTCTAAAAGTGCTTCAAAATCCGCTCTGACTTTTTTTCACCTATCCAGGTACCAAACCTGGAAGGTAAGGCCAAGCCTTATCGGATATCCGATTTCACATTGGATATCCAATCTCATATCGGATATCCGATAATTAGCATAATAATATTATAACAATATAATTATTATAATTATTATACTATAATACTATAATATATTATTATTATTATATTATAATAATATAAAAATATTATATTATAATAGTATAATGTATTATTTAATATACTATTATAATAATTATTATTATTATATTATAATAATTATTATTATTATATTATAATAATATTATAATGTATTATATTATAATAATATATTATATTATAATAATATATTATATTATAATAATATAATATAATATTTAATATTATAATATATAGTAATGTAATATAATATATATTAAATATAATATAATAATAAAAAATTAATATATTATAATATAATATATAATAAAAAAGTATAATATATTATAAATTATTATAATATAATATAATACATTATAATAATATAATATAACAATATTATTATATTATAATAATATAATATAATATTTTATATTATAATATATAGTAATGTAATATAATATATATAAAATATAATATAATATATAATGTAATATATTATATATAAAACATAATATAATAATAAAAATGTAAGATATTATATGTTATAATTTATATATAATATTGCATGCATATCGCATATCCAATATTATATCGGATATTTGATACTTGCGCATAACATAAAAATAAAAACACAAACTCACGGACCCTCTTATTATGCTAATTTGGGGCTAGTATTGTGCAGGCGATCGGATATACGATTCAAGATCGAATATCATATATTAAGGCATTTTTTTTTTTTTTCCCAACTCATTTTTAACCTAAATTCAATAGATTTTAGGATGATTTTATTTTCTTTAGTTGAATCTAGGGTTTTTTTTTTTTTAATGGTTAAAATTAAGGTATTTTTTAAATATATATTACATTTTGCAATTCAATAAGAATGGCTGATCAGAATGATGACATTGAGGTAGGGGATAATATTCCTCGTAACCCCCCCCCCCCTTCAAATGATCTAGTACCCCCACAAAACCGTCCACCAAATGATCCTCTACCCCCTCAAAACCCTCCTCGAATCGAGGATTTGATAAATGAAAATCTAACCTAATTGAGAGGTTTGCATAGAACATATAATAATGTCCCCTCATTAGCTCCTATGTTATCCACATTAAACACCATAGTGGATAACATTAAAACCCTTACGAACCAAGAAAATGCCGCTCTTCATTGGCATGATGAAATGCACGAGATGTTTGATGATGGTTTGGATTATGATGAGCTTGTGGCCCTCAACATAAGCAAAGATGATTTGGCTAGCCTTTTTGCGAACCCAAAAATGGGTTTACCAGTCAACCCAAAAAAATCCAAACTATCGATTAAATGGTGCACAAATGATGCCATACGTGCAAGCTTTTGGGATCGTTGGTGGATGGTCTTTAATATCCCTCCACATGAAAATTTAGACATACCATTTTATTTCCTTAGAAAATTATATGCAGAATTTGTGTTGAAACTTAAAGTGAACTATTGGAGCATGAAGCCCAACATGGGTGTAGGACTAGGAGCTCCTTAGGATAAACCCTCTTCCTAGTGGAAGAAAGCTGGCACTTTTTTCCCCCCCACTGATATCTCCCCCCCTCCTCGAGTGCAGCATCCAGATATTATGATAGAGGCTAGCTCTCAGACCATCAGAGCCATTCATAGGCTAAGTAGCCTAATGATATCTTAGGCTAGGTCAGTCCTGCCTCTTCGTGTTGATGATGTTGGTGCCAGTTCATCATCAGCTAGCTCATCGCACATTTGTGTGCCTCACACTTGCATTACATGCAAGAATATTTTCCTGGGTCCAATAGGTGATCTTCTTGAGTATCATTTTGTATTAGACGAGGATACACCAGACACACACTTAGAGGCTACAGATCCTAATGCGAGAGAGGAGGGGAATGCAAAGGCATGGACTCCTTTGGTGTCGGTATGTGTATATATTTTTTTGTTATGACATATGTGCAAATTTAAGGTTAATTTTTATAATAGATTAATTTTAATTTTTAAGCCATATTGACTTTTATATGTATGTGATCTTCATTCATATTTAGTTGATGACCGAGGAGGAGCTCAGACAGATTGATGATGCCATGCTCTTAGCCATTTCATTTGGCCTTGAGACATCTACGGTACATTATGTTGTGTTTGCATTTTTTTTTCTATTTGATATTGTAGCATATATGGTTGTTAATATTTCTTTTATCTTGCAGGTACCACCTGTCCGAGGGGGGCAAAGTGCGGGGGGTAAGCCAGTACGCATTGACAAAGGAAAGCTAATTAGGTGCTTTCTATTTGATTCAATATCGATGCATTCTTCTAAAATGTTTGTGGTAATCCAATTTAATTACATTCTTTACTATATATAGGGCGTGGCTATTGGCGATGAGCCTATACAAATTCTGCATTGTAGACCATCATGGATTTCCATTCGCACTGAG
The DNA here is from genome assembly GCA_028749045.1 of Cupressus sempervirens. Classification (NCBI taxonomy): domain Eukaryota; kingdom Viridiplantae; phylum Streptophyta; class Pinopsida; order Cupressales; family Cupressaceae; genus Cupressus; species Cupressus sempervirens. Next base: position 152,588,874 of record CM053784.1, on the reverse strand, counting down.
AGCCCCATTGTATGTATAAGTATCATTTATTTTTTATTATCCTTATCTTCATAAATAAATTCAAAACTGATTTCCATGATATTAAAAACTACTATTTTGTATCTCATAGGAGACTCCTAGTGCACATGAGGTCCGACGGGAGAGTTATGTAGATTTGATGACGCAGCCACTCACTCCTGAGGAGGAGCCTACAATAGTAAGTTGTAGTTTGAATTCATGATTAAATATGTTATAAATTTTGCATGTTTAAATTGTAGATTCATCTGACAAACGTATTTGAACATATACAGTTCACAATCAGAGAGGTACCAGCATTGCCAAGGGCATACGAGAGGACTCCTGACCGGTGCAGGAGGTCGACGAGAGAGGTATTTATTATGAAATTTTGATAGTATAAATCTCCATTACAAAAAATATCATTATGAATTTGAGTAATTCAATGTTAGATACAAAGAATCATATAAATGTAGTAGTCTAACTTTGGGTTTTCCTTTTTTGTTTATGTAGGAGGCATCTGATCCACCTAGTGTAGCGAGGAGGCTGCATTTTGATCATCCACTAGCACCCTAGGATAGTATAGTTGTCATAAGATGCATCATGAGACATTTTGAGATGGCATATGCTACATTGTATACAAAAACATTAATATTATACACATTCTGATGGCATGATCGACCACATTTTGTATATGGATCTATGTATTTTGATATATATTTGAGTACTTAGTCTATGGATACATGATCTTTGATATATATTTGTGTAAAATTTTGTGTATGGATACATGCATTTTGATATATATTTTTGTCATTTATGTGCACAATGATATACATATTAATTTAGTATCTAGTATTGTTCAATTTATTGTGGATCATGTGTATTGTTCATGTTTATGGAATATCATTAATTTTGATTATGTTTGTTATATTCTTTTCAAATGCAATAATTTTTGAATAAAATTTTAACAAACTTTATTATCAAATTTGGATGCAATGTATAATTTGAAGTGCTATCATGACATAAACACACTTGTTAACCTCCTACACAAGGTTCAGATAACCCCAAATTTGATTTTAAACTCCACCTTCAACCTTGAAACTAACTCTTAGCTTCAAATCTAATCTCAAAATAGTTAAGGACTCCACTCCTCAACCATGGATTCTATTCCCAACCACCAAGTCATTCATAGATTCACAATCTTTGATAACTAGCACTTCACTTTGTTACTATCCTCATACTACAACTTTTCAATTTCAACATAACTTCAAAATATCTCAACTTAAGAGACTTGATTGGATAGTTCATCAATAGCCCTCACGAGCTCCAAGTTATTTTAGGCCTCAGCATCACTATCTTGTAGGATTCAACAGTTCATTGATAGCCCTCACAAGCTCTAAGTTATGACCCTCAGAATATCGACCTCAAAATGCACTTAGAGCACCTTGGAGACTCCTCAGTACGGGGTGGCCAGGAATGATGGATGGTCTCCATGGCTAGAAAAAGGATGTCACTAAGGTTCACCTGCCCACTCGGAGCTAATGGTATTAACAATTCGATGCCAAGATCAGCGATTTCAAAGTTACATTGTGGTGCACCTATGAACTGAGGCACACTGCGAGTTTTCGCATCGAGCAAGATCACTGTGCCGAATCCAAATGGAATGTGATCTCTCAAAAATGATATAGGTTATTTTAGGTCTCAACATCACCGTCCTGTAACATTTGACAGCTCATCAATAGCCCTCATGAGCTCCGAGTTATGACCCTCAGAATATCGACCTCGAAATGCACTTAGAGCACCTTGGAGACTCCTCGGTACAAGGTGGCCATGGACGATGGATCGTCTCTGTGGCTAGAACAAGGGTGTGACTAGGGTTCACCCACCCACTCGGAGCTAATTGCATTGACGATTCGATGCCAAGATCAGCAGTTTCAAAGTTACATTGTGGTGCACCTATGAACTAAGGCACACTGCGAGTTTTGGCATCTCACGAGATCGTTGTGCCAAATGCAAATGAAATGTGATCTCTCAAAAATGAGATAGATTATTTTAGGCTTCAGCATCACCGTCCTATAGCATTTGACAGTTCATCGATAGCCCTCACGAGCTCCAAGTTATGACCCTTGGAATATCGACCTCAAAACACACTTAGAGCACCTTAGAGACTCCTCGGTACGGGGTGGCCGCGGACAATGGATTATCTCTGTGATTAGAACAAGGTTGTGACTAGGGTTCATCTGCCCACCCAGAGTTAATGGCACTGACGATTCAATGCCAAGATCAGCGGTTTCAAAGTTACGTTGTGGTGCACCTATGAACTGAGGCACACTGCGAGTTTTGGCATCGAGCGAGATCGTTGTACCGAATGAAAATAGAATGTAATCTCTCAAAAATGAGATAGGTTATTTTAGGCCTAAGCATAACCATCCTATAGTATTTGACAGTTCATCAATAGCCCTCACGAGCTTCGAGTTATGACCCTCAAAATATCGACCTCGAAGCACACTTAGAGCACCTTGGAGACTCCTTGGTACGGGGTGGCCGCAAATGATGGATCATCTCCATGGCCAGAACAAGGGTGTGACTAGGGTTCATCCGCCCACTTGGAGCTAATGCCATTGACGATTCAATGCCAAGATCAGCGGTTTCAAAGTTACATTATGGTGCACCTATGAACTAAGGCACACTGTGAGTTTTGGCATCTAGCGAGATTGTTGTGTCGAATCCAAACAAAATGTGATCTCTTGAAAATGAGATAGGTTATTTTAGACCTCAGCATCATCATCCTGTAGCATTCAAAAATTCATCGATAACCCTCACAAGCTCCAAGTTATGACCCTCGAAAGATCGACCTCGAAAGGCACTTAGAGCACCTTGGAGACTCCTCGGTACGAGGTGGCCATGGATGATGGATGGTCTTTGTGGCCAGAAAAAGGGTTTGACTAAGGTTCACCCACCCACCTAGAGCTAATGGTCCTGACGATTCGATTCCAAGATCAGTGGTTTCAAAGTTACACTGTGGTGCACCTATGAACTCAGGCACACTGTGAATTTTGGCATCGAGCGAGATTTTTGTGTCAAATCCAAATGGAATGTGATCTCTCAAAAATGATATAGGTTATTTTAGGTCTCAGCATCACCGTCCTGTAGCATTTGACAGTTCATTGATAGTCCTCACAAGCTCTGAGTTATGACCCTCGAAAGATCTACCTCAAAATGTACTTAGAGCACCTTGGTACGGGGTAGCCGCAAATGATGGATGATCTCTATGGATAGAACAAGGGTGTGACTATGGTTCACCTACCCATTCGGAGCTAATGACACTGACAATTCGATGCCAAGATCAACGGTTTCAAAGTTACACTTTGGTGCACCTATGAACTGGGACACACTGCGAGTTTTGGCATCGAGTGAGATCACTATGCCGAATCCAAACGGAATGTGATCTCTCAAAAATGAGATAGGTTATTTTAGGCCTCAGCATCACTATCTTGTAGCATTCAATAGTTCATTGATAGCCTTCACGAGCTTCAAGTTAAGACCCTCGAAAGATTGACCTTGAAATGCACTTAGAGCACCTTGGAGACTCCTTGGTACGAGGTGGCCGCAAATGATGGATGGTCTCCGTGGCCAAAACAAGGGTGTCACTAGGGTTCACTTGCTCACCTAGAGCTAATGGCGTTGACGATTCAATGCCAAAATCAGCAATGTCAAAGTTACATTGTGGTGCATCTATGAACTGAGGCACACTACGAGTTTTGGCATCAAGCGAGATCATTGTGCCAAATGCAAACGGAATGTGATCTCTCAAAAATGAGATAGGTTATTTTAGGCCTCAAAATCACCATCATGTAGCATTTGATAGTTCATCGATAGCCCTCACAAGCTCTGAGTTGTGACCCTCAGAAGATTGACCTCAAAACACACTTAGAGAACCTTGGGGACTCCTCGATACGGGGTGGCCGCAGACGATGGATGGTCTCCGTGGCTGAAACAAGGGTGTCACTAGGGTTCACCCACCCACCTGGAGCTAATGGCATTGACAATTCAAATAGTTCTAGCTGTTAGGAGTTAGATTTTGAAAAGTTGTCAAGAAAATTGCAAAAGTCGTAAGCAACTTTTTGCAATTTTTGCAATTTTTGAGCTAAGACAAGTTTTATTGCAAATTTGATTGCAAATGGACTCTACAAACTCCTAGGGACACTAATAATGTTCTAAACATCTAGACTTACCCAGAAAACATGAAATTTACCAAAAATCCACTTTATTGGACCAATTGATGGCCAAGGCATATAGTTGCACCATGGGGTCTTGTGTCCATTACAAATGTGGATGGTCACAAGGAGATCATTAGATCTATCCCTAGACCTTATTACATCAAGAAAAGAAAAATGATTAGGTGTTTTGCACTAGTGTTCCCTATATTTCATTAATGTTATTGGACTAAGGACCAGTTTTCCTCTCAGTTGGAAGGGTGGGCCTAAGGGTTCAACACTAATGGGTGATGTTGAACCACCTTGGTAATGACTAGTTCATTTGGGGAGGCTTGAGACTGCATGCTAAGAAATTATTATTGATTTTACTCTTGTTTTAAGGGGTGGGCCTAAGAGCTCAACATATTAGGATGATGTTAAATCACCATATTAATGAATAGCTCATTTGGAGATGGTAGCTAACCAAAGCTTAGAAGATTATTTTTATAGTATTGTAAAAGTTTTTTGTGAGAACTTTGCTACTAAAAATTCAGAGTATATGCAATTTTCTCAATGATTCTAAGCATGGTAACCAATGGAGGAAGAGTTGGCATGGTTGTAATAATGCATGGTAACCATGATGAACCAACAAAAAGGAGAAACACTATGAACCATGATGCACTTGAACATAAAGATGATTATGGAGAGGATCAAATGCAACATGTTGCTTCAGTCCCAAATGTTGACAATATACAAGTGATGCAGAGGATAGGGTGATGGACCCAAGTAACAACCTAAAATGAGCAAATTTGTAACAATGTGCCAAGTGACCCTTTTAGGTCCTAATGGTCAAATCCCACAAATGGTCAACTGCAGGAGGTTTTAAGGCTTCAATGAGTTTTTTTTGACATATTCACCATGTTCCAACACTTACCCTTGAGTTTCAATACTTTTCAAGCCAAAATGCACAACATGCCAAAATGTTGTCTATGCAACTTTACAATTATGTGATAGCAGCAAGACAAATAGGTGGATAATTTTTATTTTTTCCAAAAGACTCCTTGAATAAATTGATTTTTTGGATACCCTTTATCCTTTCACAAAACATATATAAGACTTAGATACCCTTCCTTTGGAAAATATCAATGAACTTTCACACTTCTCTTGTTTTTTAACAATGTAAAAAAGATGCATTTACAAAGCAACCACTAGAAGGACTTAAGATCTGGACTCCAAACTTTTCATAGGCTCCTTAAATGACTTCAATTAGGAAAATCCACTCTCAATTTCAGTCTATGGGTTCCCTAACCCCAAAATTCTCAATTCACCTTCTCAAAACCCTTACTCCTAGGGCATCACCAATCTCACACGTGCCAAGCCTTCTTGGACTAATTCAAAATTTAGACATCTATGTTTTATCACCATAAACATGAATCAACTCACAAACACTACCCTCTTTAAGGAAAATATCTTCCTATAGGACTATCCCCTCACTTTCAACCCTTGTTTTCACCCTTTTATGTTTGGTGGCCACCAATTATTCTGGTTAGTTGATCATTTCAGGGTTAGAAGACATTATACATGTTAGGAAAATGGAATTCCATGAAGAATTAGGTAATAATTTCATGGAATGACCACGATTAGATGAAAAATTTGTCAAAATGCTTATGAAAAGGACTGCTACAGCCAACAATCAGCAAGTTAGATGAATAACCCTTCAAAAACAAAATCAAAACTTGGTTCTAAAATTCCTTGCAGATCTTAGAAGATGCCTCAATGCATTAGAATATCATAAAGAATTCAAAAACTCCAAAGAACCTTCAAATTGCTATTAAAACCCAAGCTTTTTTATTCAAAATTCTGAATCAGTCTGTATATACTGCCCTTACAGTCCATACAAACACTATTTATAAGTTTCAAGGGATGGTTAATAACCCCCTCAACCACCTCCAATCAGTTTCACTTCCTATTCCTTCATAAAATTTAAACTATGGATTTTCCCTCCAAAATGCTCATGTAGTCATTACATTCAAGATTTGAATTTTCTAAAGCAATAAGTTAAATTTTAGGTGACTAATTGAATGTTTCAACTTATGAAATGACTTGAGATTATTATGAGACCTTATTAGGACCTATCTAATGACTCACTTACCCTATGAAAATCTAGACATTAGTAAAATTAAAATCTCATAGTCCTCCACAACTCTTCAATATGAAAGTCTTTTAAAACATTATACAATATTATGACTCTTTATGCTTTCGAATGCCATGATTGGTTGCAAAATGGAAGAAATCAAGTATTCTAATTGTTCATCCATAATTTCTAGATTTTTCTTATTTGATTAGTTTGATAAAAAATAGTTTTAATAATCATAATGTCAACTTTATGTCAAATAAGGAAAAAGCCAAACTTGTAATAAGATATCCGCAAGCAATTATCTTTCATATAGTTATAAATGCTCTTAAAATTGTTCTTATAGCCTTGTATCACATACAAATATGATTTGCAAGAACTTGTCCAATATGTTCCTCTTATAATTCCTTACAAAGAACCTACCAAAATACAAATTAGAATATACAACTAATTTAACCTGTCTTTCATTAAAAAAATCGTAACTTATTGTATTAAACAAGATAATCATCAGTTCATTGAATCATTACGAAAAAAATAACATAAGAAGTAAATATACCTAGTCGAGTGTTCCAATAGGGTCCTCTCTCTATTTTAGGGTCTCCAACAGGGCTTCATGATCAGCATTAGCAATAGTAAAAAGTTCTTTTACTTTTGATCTTCCTTGATGCTTCAACAACTTTACATTTGTTGCTATAATAAGATGCAAATATATGAGAATTATTTTGTGCTTCTGATAGTCTTTGAATGCAGAAATTCCGTTCCTTCTAAGCATGTATGTTTGCATCCATGTTCCAGCAACAACCACTAAACCAGTAGGATATATGAATCCATCATCATCTGTGATCGTTTATACAAGTTTTTGTTTACCTCTTACACAACGTGCTAACCAATAATTGGATTTCTCATCATTCCACTGTGGTGCAACCAATGCAAAGACATGTCCTGGCTGAAGTAGATCTGATAGATGGTTATGCTCAAGTGAATTTTCCATGTCATCATTTCTGATAGAGGGTATGATAAACAATGGAGTAGGATAATGTGGAGCCCATGTTTCCACCCACTCACTTGACTCACAGTGATCCCAATCACACTAAAAACAACTAGGACAAAAGCAAGCTAGATGTCGTGTCCAAATGGTCCATGTACTAGAATCAAAGCTTCGGAATGAATGCATCTTCGATGAGTCTCTTACTGTAGCACAATTTGATCTATTAGCTACGGACCCTTCCTAAACCAACCAAAAGAACCTGCATACCACTAAATCATGAGTCTCCCCCTATGATAATGCTAAACTACACCAATCAACAATGCTACGAGCATCAAGAAGCTCTACTACTGAAATCTTCAATTGCTCCTTAATTAGAGCTCTCTTCACACATGCTCCTACTCCATCATGTTCCCCTTTTCCATGGCCAGACTCAAAAAAACTCCAAATATGAGGCACCCCTCTCTCTACGTGCATCCTACACAACCAATAAAACATGCAAGCATTCTTGAATTGACCTGTACATTTATTTGACCAAATGATATGTCTATCCATAGCAATTGCATGCTCATGTAAGAAATCAAAATAATGTTGCACAAACTCGTGAGAGTGAGATCTATCATCACTCATATAAAAATGATACTCTCTAATAATCTTCTGCACTATCAGGAGCATGTCTATATGTTATGTGAACAAAAATAGCAATCTAAATAGAGTTGTAATATTGAGATTGTGTCTCATTTTGAAGTTGCAATGTGTAGTTCTTAGCAAAATCAACAACTGATATAATAGTGCCAATGGGAAAAGTCTCCTTACACATTCTAAATTGTTGATCCAAACACTGAGACATGTGACTATGTCTTGCATACTTATAAAAAAGAGTTGCCTTGGAATCTGAAATAAAACTAGCCACACTGATATCTTTTCCAACCAATTCACATGTAGAGCTCTCACTTCCACTATTCAATGTGTATTTCACCATTTCATATACCTTTTTTTTCACTATTGTCTTTCCAAGATCTTGTTCACACCCCTCATCGAAACATGTGTCAAACTTGGATAAGCCACCACATTCTGAACATTTCTCATTTAAGCAAGCATTTCTATAAAAGAAACAACCATCAACTCTATGACATAAAAGTTGATCTAGCAAGTCTCTTGATGATTTTGGAAGCCCACTAGCACGACAATCCTCCAACATTTCTTTACTATGCAAAGTAAAACAGATGGAGTGTAATAGTTCATGGTACATAGAAAACTCAACATGATATTTGCAACAACATGTATTTCAAATTTTGAGTGGCACACAATAAAATGGCTTCAAAGATTCAAAAGCCCTTTGTGATATATGAAGACTTGAATGACTCTCTAAATTGTTTGAACAACATAGTTTGACTTACCTCCAAATAGTGTTTAGGATGTGGTGTGCAATCTCTGATGCCAATTCTCAACTTTAACACATCTTTAGCATTAGGTGATACTCATGAGTTAGAGTGCCAAAATTGTGTAATTTCTTCCTTCACAGCATCGAATAGCTTCTTATCAAAATATGGAAGTCTCCCACCAAATGCCCATGTTTCATTTTGAAGAGGATCATCAATTTTCTCTCATCGACTAAGTGCTCTTCTCAAAGCAATAGGATTTAAATTCAAATCAATACAAGTTTGTCTCATATATCTACCCTTTCTCAAATGATGACTTACCAAAGAGGTTGTAATAACCCTTCGAGCAGCTCCGTTATCCTTCTCCCTGCTATTTTTCCCAATGCTATTGAGAGCACTGAAAAGATTCTTCACAATAATGGTATTTCTTTCCAACTTTTTATTGACACGAATCTTCAATTTGGAAAGCATAGGACTCATCTTTTACATCTTTAATAAGTGCATGAAAAGCTAACATTGCTCTACCACTGTCTTGTTGTCGAAAAACATTTTATATAGTCTTGAAGCCCATAACCGAATGGTTCTTTCTAATTTTTTCCCTTCCAAACTAGTAAAAATCATTTCATCAATTTCAATTATCCATTTTGGTGTTTTAGAACCTTCATGTCGATTATAATTAGGAGATATGTAAGGTTCTTGTGCATTAGGTTCCTGTGCATTGTCATGTTCGACATGGTCAATTATGCAATTTGGATTATGACTTGGTAGTATTTTGTCTTCAAAAATTTTATTCTCTAAATTTTCAATTTCAGCATTATTGTTTTCAATAGGTACATTTTCATTCCCCAACTGTACATATTCATTATTTGAATCTATGATTTCACCTTCGACTAATTTATCAACTTGACTGATATTTAGCATACCTTGTCTTTTTCTTCGGTGTTCCATTTTGTCCATTTTCCTATATGTCACAATGTCTTCATTGGATATCTTCCTTTTGCATTTAGCCTTTTGACGACTACTACTCCCCATTCAGATGACAATATCGGACACCTAGGGTTATATTTTTGAACATTTTTCGTTTGCTTGGGCCCCAAAATGCAACTTTTTGTAAAACCCGTGAAAAAAAAACTCAAAAAATGATGTTGCCGGGTCTACAGGGACAGGGAATATGTTGAAAATTGATGTCAGTAATATCGGATATCTGATTTTAAATTGGATATCCAATATTAAATCAGATATCTGATCTGCCTCCTAAAGACATATTGGAGGGAAAATCGAGTTTGTGAGTTAATGGTTTATAACTTATCAATTATTTGAGTTATATATATATATATATATATATATATAATAACGTAACATAAAGATATAACATATAATCTATTATATTTAATAATATATTATGCTATTCTTATTATAATCTAAAAATATAATATATATATTATTATATTATATTATTATTATTTTTTCTATATTATATATATATATATATATACATATATATATATATAATTATAATCTATAATATATTATTATTAATATGAGCTATGTTATTAATATATAATAATACATTATCTTATTAGTATTATAATATGTGTGTGTGTGTGTGTGTGTGTGTGTGTGTGTGTGTGTGTGTGTGTGTGTGTGTCTAGGGGTCCTAGAACCCCTAGGGACATATTAGAATCATTCTTATGTGTCAAAGGGGTTCATAGGTTGACCTATGATCTCCTTCGACCCAATACATGATGACATTTGTCCCTAGGGGTCCTAGGACCCCTAGGGACATATTAGAATCATTCTTATGGGTCGAAGGGGGTCATAGGGTGACCTATTACCCCCTTCGACCCATTACATGATGACATTTGTCCCTGGAGATCTTAGGACCCATAGGGACATATTAGAATCATTCTTATGGGTTGACCTATGACCCCCTGCGACCCATTACATAATGACATACGTCCCTAGGGGTCCTAGGACCCCTAAGGACATATTAGAATCATTCTTATGAGTTGAAGGGGGTCAAAGGGTGACCTATGACCCCTTTTGACTTATTACATGATGAAATATGTCCCTAGGGGTCCTAGGACCCCTAAGGACATATTAGAATCATTTTAATGGGTCGAAGGGGGTCATAGGTTGACCTATGACCCCCTTCGACCCATTACATGATGACATATCTCCCTAGAAGTCCTAAGACCCCTAAGGACATATTAGAATCGTTCTTATGGGTCGAAGGGGGTCATAGGGTGACCTATGACCCCCTTCGACCCATTACATGATGACATTTGTCCCTAGGGGTCCTAAGGCCCCTAGGGACATATTAGAATCGTTCTTATGGGTCGCAGGGGGTCATAACGTGACCTATGACCCTCTCCGACCCATTACATGATGACATATGTCCCTAGGGGTCCTAGGACCCCTAGGGACATATTATAATCGTTCTTCCCTATGACCCCCTTTGACCCATTACATGATGACATTTGTCCCTCGGGGTCCTAAGACCCTTAGGGACATATTAGAATCGTTCTTATGAGTCGAAGGGGGTCATAGGGTGACCTATGACCCCATTCGACCCATTACATGATGAGATATGTCCCTAGGGGTCCTAGGACCCCTAGGGACATATTAGAATCGTTCTTATGGGTTGAAGGGGGTCATAGGTCACCCTATGACCCTCTTCAACCTATTACATGACAACATTTGTCCCTAGGGGTCCTAGGACCCCTAGAGACATATTAGAATCGTTCTTATGGGTTAAAGGGGGTCATAGGGTGACCTCTGACCCCTTTTGACCATTACATGATGACATTTGTCCCTAGGGGTCCTAGGACCCCTAGGGACATAGTAGAATCATTCTTATGGGTCAAAGGGGGTCATAGGGTGACCTATGACCCCCTTCGACCCATTACATGATGACATTTGTCCCTAGGGGTCCTAGGACCCTTAGGAACATATTAGAATCGTTCTTATGGGTCGAAGGGGTTCATAGCATGACCTATGACCCCTTTTGACCCATTACATGACAACATATGTCCCTAGGGGTCCTAGGACCCCTAGGGACATATTAGAATCATTCTTATGGGTCGAAGGGGCCCATAGGGTGACTTATGACCCCCTTCGACCCATTACATGATGACATATGTCCCTAGGGGTCTTAGGACCCCTAGGGACATATTAAAATCATTCTTATGGGTCGAAGGGGGTCATAGGTCCCTTCAACCCATTACATGAAAAAATTTGTCCCTAGGGGTCCTAGGACCCTAGGGACATATTAGAATCATTCTTATGGGTTGAAGGGGGTCATAGGGTGACCTATGACCCCCTTCAACCCATTACATGACGACATATGTCCTTTGGAGTCCTAGGACCCCTAGGGACATATTAGAATCATTCTTATGGGTCGAAGGGGGTCCTAGTGACCTACGACCCCCTTCGACCCATTACATGATGACATATTTCCCTAAGGGTCCTAGGACCCCTAGGGACATATTAGAATCGTTCTTATGGGTCGAAGGGGGTCCTAGGGTGACCTACGACCCCCTTCGACCCATTACATGATGACATATGTCCCTAGGGGTCTTAGGACCCCTAGGTACATATTAGAATCATTCTTATGGGTCAAAGGGGGTCCTAGGGTGACCTATGACTCCCTTCAACCCATTACATGATGGCATATGTCCCTAGAGGTCCTAGGACCCCTAGGGACATATTAGAATCGTTCTTATGGGTCAAAGGGGGTCATAGGTTGACCTATGACCTCCTTCGACCCATTACATGATGACATATTTCTCTAGGGGTCCTAGGACCCCTAAGGACATATTAGAATCATTCTCATGGGTTGAAGGGGGTCATAGGTCTCTTCGACCCATTACATGACGACATATGTCCCTAGGGGTCCTAGGACCCCTAGGGACATATTATAATTGTTCTTATGGGTCAAAGGGGGTCAGAGGTTGACCTATGACCCCCTTCGAACCATTACATGATGACATATGTCCCTAGGGGTCCTAGGACCACTAGGAACATATTAGAATTGTTCTTATGGGTCAAAGGGGGTCATAGGTCAACCCATGACCCCGTTCGATCTATTACATGACGACATATGGGAAATATTAGAATTGTTCTTATGGGTTGAAGGGCATCATAGGGTGACCTATGACCCCCTTCGACCCATTACATGATGGCATTTGTCCCTAAGGGTCCTAGGACCCCTAGGGACATATTAGAATCATTCTTATGGGTCGAAGGGGGTCATAGGGTGACCTATGACCCCCTTCAACCCATTACATGACAACATTTGTCCCTAGGGGTCCTAGGACCCCTAAGGACTTATTAGAATCATTCTTATGGGTCAAAGGGGGTCATAGGTTGACTTATGACCCCCTTCAACCCATTACATGATGACATATGTCCCTAGGGGTCCTAGGACCCCTAGGGACATATTAGAATCATTCTTATGGGTCGAAGGGGTTCATAGGTGACCTATGACCCCCTTTAACCCATTACATGATGACATATGTCCCTAGGGGTCCTAGGACCCCTAGGGACATATTAGAATCATTCTTATGGGTCAAAGGGGGTCATAGGTCAACCTATGACCCCCTTCGACCCATTACATGATGACATATGTCCCTAGGGGTCCTAAGACCCCTAGGGACATATTAGAATCATTCTTATGGGTCCATTCGACCCATTACATGACGACATTTTTCTCTAGGGGTCCTAGGACCCCTAGGGACATATTAGAATCGTTCTTATGAGTTGAAGGGGGCCATAGGTCACTTCGACCCATTACATGTCAATATTATATTTAATAATTATATTATATTGTATATTTTAATATTATAATAATATATTATTAGATTATATAACAATAATAATCATATATGTTACTAGATTATAGATTTAATAATAATAATAATATATATCATATATAACATTGCATTATATTTAAAACTATATTATATTTAATAATAATAATCAGATATATTAGTATAATGTAATAATAATTATAATATTATTGTTCACACATTCACAAAATATATAATTTCTTCTAAAATTGTCTAAAGTTATTGTTTTATGTTTATTTCCCTTTAAATTTGTCTCCCTCCAAATTTAAAATTTTAAAAAGCTTGTCTTTTGAAATTTCCCTCCAAAAATGAGTGGGAGCTCACCGAGCCATATCGAATATCCGATTAGGCCTGGTATTTACCAAGCCTACCTGGTCAACCCAAAAAAGTGTTTGAGGAGGGTTTTAGTGACACTCAGAGTTCAAGTAGCCATCTGACAATGTTATTTTGATCAAAATTGAATGAAACAAAAATGGTTTTTTAATATCGCTCCCGAGATTCTATCAATATAATTGCTATCAAATTCTGAGTTTGATAATTATTTATTAGTTAATTATCAATGAAGATTATTGTAAAGTGTTGATTGACATACTGATTGAAAAATAGCTATAACTTTCAAACGATATAACATTTTTTAAAACGATATAACATTTTTTAAATTTAAAAGTTGTGTCACATTCTATGCTTCACCTAGTATAAGAAAAATAAAAAATAAATAAAATTTGGTAAAATTTTCTATTAGTTAAGGTGGTCAGACATGGGAGTTTTTTTTTTCGAAAAAGTTTTGGTAGAAAATTAATATTTAATTATTTATTTGGAATAAAAATATCAAAAAATATGTGTCACATCCAGGCATGAGTCTACTTTTTATATCTATAATTATATTAAAAAAATATTATCATTTGATTTTGATTAAGGTGGTCAGACATACACCTACTTTTTATTTTCGCCCTAAAATTTTTGTAGTGCTGCATTAAAATCCAAACTTTTGACCAATCAATTATTTTTATCTCCTAATAAGGCCTAATAGTTTAGAAACTACGTTCAATTTCCTACAGATTATTTTCTTACAACTTTTTGATATAAATTCCATAACCACTTAAGGCCATAGTTTGGTACACCATGATCCTACACATACCCTCCACACTTTGATAATCCTCTTTTTTAGTCAATAAAAATCCTTTTCTAGGAGCAGACTTCAAATACCTCAAAATGTGCATAACTGCATTCATATGTTGCTCTCTAGGATTATGCATAAATTGGCTAACAATACTCAATGCACAAGCAAGGTCTGACCTTCTGTGTTCTAAGTACATCAATCTTCCTACAAGTCTCTGGTATCTTCCTTTATCAAGTAGTACCTTATTAGACTCAATACATAACTTCAATCTTTCTTCCACTAGTGTATCAGTTGGTTGACATGCTGGCATACCAGTTTCCCCTAACAAGTCTAAGGCATACTTTCTTTGAGACACAAAGATCCCTTTATCAAATCGAGATACTTCAATCCCAAGGACATATTTCAAGGGACCAAGGTATTTCATTTTGAATTCTCTCGACGAATAACCCTATCGAGCCATCCTTTCTTTAGGATCATTTCCTATAACCACCATGTCATCCACATACACAATAAGTGCAGTGATCTTACCCTGTTGCTTCTTTAGGAATAAAGCATGGTTTGAATTGCTCTTATGGTAACCAAAGGCTCTCATAGACATTTTGAATCTTTTGAACCACACCCTTGGAGATTATTTCAACCCATACAGTGAAATTTTTAATCTGCACACCTTCTAACTATGTGTTTCTAGTATCATGCATCTAAGTGGGAGTTCTATGTAGACTTCTTCGAAAAACTCTCCATATAGAAAGGTGTTCTTCACATCAAATTGTTGTAATGGTTTGCAGCTAGAGACAACAAGGCTCATATTGTATTGATTTTAGCTACAAGTGTAAATGTCTCTATATAATCAATCCCATAGGTTTGGGTGTACCCTTTTGCCACCAATCTTACCTTAAAGAATTTAATTGTACCATCTTCTTTGTACTTCACAATATAAACCCACTGACATCCAACTAGTTTCTTTCCTGGTGGATGGTCAACAAGTTCCCAGATTTTATTTCCCTATAATGATTTCATCTTCTCATTCATAGTAGCTTTCCACCTTGGGTTAGCTAAGGCTTCCTGAACATTATTAGGAATAGATACAGTAGATAATTGATTTACAAATGACTGATTTGACTATGACAAATGATGGTTAGACACATAATGACTCATGGGATATTTAACTTTACTAGAAAGTTCAGGTTCATATGTGGGTTTAGGGATACCTTTGGTGAGACACTATGGTAGTTAATTTCTAGATGGTTCAGGAATATCCTCAATAAGTGATTGGTTTGGTGTATTACTTTCCTGTAGGGTGAGGGACTCGAATGGAGGTGGAGCGACAACTTTAATTTATGGGTGTTCATCACTACTTTGATCCAAAGTTATACCATACACCTTCAACTCACCCACTTCTTAATTAACAAGTTCAGAGAGTTTCCCTTCTTCAGAGATGTCCAAGTTACCCACATCTTCAGAGATGTGAACATCTACATCTTCAAAGATGTGATCATCATAGTCTAAAGTCTGAATTTCCTTTTGGAACTCCCCCTAAAGTTTGGGCTCAAAGGAAAAATACATCGAGCCTTCATGAAAAACTATATTCAATGTAATAAACATTTGTTGGGTTGGAGGATGATAGCATCGGTACCCCTTTTGATAAGCATAATATCCTAGAAAGACACATCACAGTACTCAAGGAGATAACTTGTTGCACTGATGCTTATGGAGGTGTATGAATACTACACAACCAAAGACGTGAGGAGGTAAATTTGGGACAGCTAGAGAAACAACCACCTCAGCAAGAGCCTAGGGTGGTATCTAGAAATCAATAATGTTGGAGGGTACCTAGTTGATCAAATATACTATAGAGGTAAGTGCTTTGACCCAATAGGACAACAACATATGGGATTCTACCAACAAAGCACAAAAAACCTCCAACAAGTGACAATTTTTCCTCTCTGCCACCCTGTTCTGATGAGGTGTATTGGAACAAATAGTTTGATGAATAGTTTTGTGTGCTTCCAAATATTGTTAAAGTTTAGAACTCAAATATTTGGCTCTATTTTCACTACAAAGAACCTAAACTTGTGCACTGTACTGAGTACGAACCATGTTATAAATTTTTTGAAATAACAAGTTCACTTCACCTTTAGAATTCATTAAGCACACCCAAGTCATCCTAGTACAATAATTAATAAAAGTAACAAACCAACATGATCCACCCAAGGTAGTGACTTTAGATGGACCTGAAACATCAAAATGTGTGACCATAAAAGGAATTGAACTTTTATTCAAAGTTAATGGAAAAGAAGCATGATGGCTTTTTGCAAGTTCACAAAACTTCACACAAGATACTAGAAATATCAAATTTTGCAAATAAACTAGGAAATAATTTCTTCAAGCAACCAAAGAAAGCATGCCCCCAAACATCAATGCCATAACCAGATTTCAGATTTTTGCTTCTCCCTCTCAAAGTCATCCACCATTAGAGCTTCATGCAACTTGTCTGAACTCTTTGACACCAAGTCTAAGTAATAAAACTTCCCTCACCTAACACCACAATCAATCATTTGCCTCATTTGGATGTCCTTAAACACAATAAAATCAAGCCAAAGAATTACAACACAAAGTAAAGTAGTGTGATTTGGGAAATTGACAACAAATTATAATCCAAAGATGGAACAACTAAAACATAATCTAGATTCAAAGTATTAGTGAAAGGTAAGGATCCTTCTCTAATAACTAGGGCTGAAGAGTCGTTGGCAGTGGAAACACTTTTTAGTGAGGACAGTTTAAGGGATGAGACCTATCTAGAATCAAATGTCACATAATCTTTAGCACCAAAATCAATTATACATGCACTATTAGAAACAAGTGTAGACATATTTAAAACTTACCATCACTACGTGTCGTTGTTGCTAATGCTAAGATCTATCTAGCAACATCATCATCTATCTTTCTTTCAACAAATGCAACACTGGAGGTCTTCTTGGAATTCTTCTTTGGTGAATCACGGCTAGGATCCCACCATTCTAGATACCCAACAAATTTAAAGCACTGACTTTTGGTATGATCAGTTTGATTGTAATGGGTGCATTTGTAGGTGGATTTATCGACACCATTAGTGATCTAAAGTGGCCTTTGAGAAGGTGGGTTCTAATTAGATTATTTTTGAGTCACCATGGTTGAAGCTTCATTATTTTTTGGTTCTCTAATCATTGTTGTGCATCAAATAGATTCATGGTGGACCAATGCATAACGTGCTTCTAATTTAGGGATAGGATCCTTTCTCAAAATTTCACCATGGACTTGTTCATAGTCATCATCTAATCCAAAAAGAAAAATATGCACCCTTTATCATTGAACTAATTTTTGGTAATATTCAACATCGTTCTCACTTCCCATGATAACCTTATCACAATGATCCAACTCACCAAAAATCTGGATTAATTCTCCATAATACACAGAGAGTGTTCTTCCATTCTATTTGGTAGAGAAAGCCCTCTGATTCAAGACAAACACCTACAATTCATCTGCTCCATCATAAAAAGCCTTAGAAAGAGCTTTCCAAATATCTCAAGCGGTCAGTAAGTGAATGTATTGCTTTATAATTTCAGGGGATATAGATATCAACAACAATCTCTTGACCTTTTGATTGTCTTCATACCACTTCTCATATCCATCATCCTTCTCGGTAGGTGGTTGTGAATTACCATGAACGAAATGGAGTTTCTTCTTCTCAGCAATATGTATCTCCATGATTTTAGACCACAAACCATAGTTTTTTTCATCAAGTACAAGCCCTACATTGAACGATGAACCTTCAGATTGAATAATAATGGGAGCTAATTTGAGCTGAAATACTTCTAAATTTGAATCAGCCATGGTTCAATGAAGGGGTACAAATGATTCAATTTTTGAAGCTTTGATACTAACTTAAAAATCAGAAATTGAGAAGAATATTCTTTCATTATTATTTTTACAATGAATTTGTATAGGTACATATACATCTTCTAGATCCTACAATCAAGTTGTGTGCCTTATGCATACAACTACATTGTCTACAGTATAGTAAAGAATCAGAAATCAGTTTAGGAAAGAATCTAAAATCAAGATAGGAAATAATCAATCCAATATCGCAACATATTATGTTCCTATATAGCAAGGAGTGACATATTATATTTGAAAAGAAGGGGGCTAGAAAAAATGTGGTGATTTCCAAGAAAAAGATTAATGTACTACTTTCTATTATGTAACTTTTGGTATGCTTTTATCTTTTGTCTTACTAAATTATGCAGATTAGGTAAAATATGTCTTATAATTATATATTAGTATTAGTTTAAGACTAAAAGGAGGAAATTTTCTTCATCTCTATTAGTTTGTTCTACTTCTACATTGGTGGTGCCAATGCAACTTTCTAGTTCATTAATGGAAGGTATACTAAAGAAATTAACCATAATTAATAACATCAAGAAGCCTACCAAATATATGATGGTGTAAAGAATATTGATAATTCAACTAGGAATCTTAAATTATTTTTATGATGTTCTCCCAAATCATCCATTTATATTATCTCATCTATTACTAGGAAGATTTAGGGGATTGAGTCTAAGGAAACCAAAATTTTCTTGGACTAATTATTGTATCCTATATAATTTGAAAACTGTTGTTATTTATTAAGATGATTTTTATTTCATTCAAATCGATGGAGGGTCTTCAATTCAACCCTTGGTTGATTATCAAAGATTTAATATTGTATCAAGGTTTAAGAAGAATAAGAAAAGTGTGTTCCTTCATATATACCCATGTAAGGATGATATCATTCTTAACTCCAAGGAAGAATTAAAAAAATGCTTCAACAATTTCATTGACACCACTTCTAAAGGCTCTTATTTTATTTGGGTTCCCAAAAGAATATTTCAAATATACAAGTAAATATTATTGTTATGTCCATTTTTGTTATGCATATGTAATTTCTTGAGTTTACTAGGAAAATATCTTTCTTTTGGATGCATATAACTTTGTTATAGAAAATGAGGTCAGGGATATCATTGTTTGGCTTAGAGTGGTCATGCATTCTATTATTTGTGATTGGCATATTTGTCATCGTCACTTTAATTGTTTTGTCTCGCTCTATGCTAATAAGCACTAGGGTTGCATAGTGAATTGTATCCCATTCTCTTATCAATGCATTTTAAATATCATCTCATTCTTTGAACAATGGATTATGTACCTTGATTGGAAAAATAAAATAATTTCTAGTAAAGATTTTATTCTTAAATTGTAGCACAGGTTGCATTAACACAGTATTTTTAAAAAGTATGATTGCAACCTCTTCTTGCTAAGTGAATTTTAAATTATTTTTACCATTTCCAATTTAGAAAAAAAAACTATTTTGTCTTCCATATTGAACTCTTGGATCTGCATAGAAATTTGTGTGTAGATTTTAGTTTGGTCATTTTCTGTGGGTCTCAAAAAGTCCATTGCTTTGTATTTAGCCTATAGCTCATAGTTGGACAAAGTTCATTGTAGATGGACAGTTTCTTGGGTTGGGCAATTTTTTTTTTAATGAAAAGAATTCAATTATTCCACAGTAATCATGGCTTAGTTTCTATAGCATGCATCAAAAGTAGAGAATCTTTCTTTCATTGTGTCAATTGGGCTTTTACAGCTAGCTTTTCTTATTTGTTGCCAAACTAATTTTCGGCCTATGCAAACTTCAGCTATTTTTACAAGTCTAAAACATGCATATCTTATTGTGTAGTCATTTTTCCTATGCACACAAAGAAAATGTGGGTGAGCCCGCCCAACTGTTGGTAGAATTTAAGGGTTTTTCAGTCTCATGTTTATATGTTTTTAAAGAAGCATTGTATTTAAATAAATTAGCACATGTTTTAATATATTATTTGTAAAGATTTTATTTATGAATTAATTTTTAAATAAATCTTTTTGTTAGTTCGTAAATAATGTTTTCAATAGCCCCTCTCTATTAATTCATAAAATAAAGACAACCTAAGATTTCAAAGTTACAATAAGCTTTATTTTTAAAATTGACATTTTATATTAATTTTTCTCAGAGTTTAATTTAACTTTCACTCAAAAAAATAGAGAGCTTTCCATTGTCTATTCTTACCAAAACTAAAATTACAAAAATTTCTTTTCTTCCAT
This sequence comes from Cupressus sempervirens, assembly GCA_028749045.1. Taxonomy (NCBI): domain Eukaryota; kingdom Viridiplantae; phylum Streptophyta; class Pinopsida; order Cupressales; family Cupressaceae; genus Cupressus; species Cupressus sempervirens. Next base: position 152,568,060 of record CM053784.1, on the reverse strand, counting down.
GGTTGAGCTTCCTTACTTCATTTTGTCAATGCAATTTGAATTGTTTTATTCTTTAATTTGATTTTTTTTGTTGTGATATTTGAGTTGTTCGGTTCTTTAATTTAATTGTTTCATAGTGATATTTGAATTGGTTTCTTCTTTACATTGTTTGTTTTGCAATGTGATCTGAGTTGTTTTGCAATGCAATTTGAGGTTGAAAAGAAGGAGTCATGTCATATTAAAAGGATTGTGGAAAGAATTTAGGGAAGGTGTATGGCTACTTGTTGTTCCCAATGATAATTGTCATCTTTGTGACTCTCATCATTTACCTAATGCTTCATTTGCATAAGCTATGTGAAAAATGCCATCGTATGCCATTAACACATCTCATGACCTGTAGACCTCCATCTTTCAGCTCACCATCCCATAGTGAAACCTATCAAATAAATCAACCTCTATTATGATGAGATCAGTTTCTATACTACCTATATCACCTAGCAGGTTATTGTCCAATTCCCTATCACAGCCTTTGTAGCCCGATACTAGATGTGATGTCAGCACCTAAGCTAGCACTTTTCTTTCTCTATCACTTTTCTCATTACGATACTTTTCCAATCATCCAAATAAGGCAATGAAAAAATTTCCATTTTGTAAGTGAATACTGGTCTTTTCTTGCCTTTGCTAGAACTTGAGGAAAGAATCGTGTCTTCTTTGCACTCTCTTTTCTTATTTTTCATATGTTTTGTATGAGTGAATAATATATATTTTATGTTTTAAATATTGTAGTATCATAAATGAAAAATGTGTTGGACTAGTGTGGATTATCTTAACTTCTGCACATTCTTTATTTTTCTATAGATATACAATGTGGTTTGATGAAGTCATATAATTTCTATGAGCATTTGACTCATCAATGATAAATTATATATTTATTAAGGTGTGCATCATTCTCAAATATTGATGGTAATTGATTTTGCTCTTATTTAATCATCTTGTATATATTGAATCTTATTTTCTTTAACTTCAGTTAAGAGAAGTTCACTTTTAGATAAATTCTATGAATTATATCTTTATTCTTATGAAAATTAAATAGTGGAGGGTAAGCTTTTATTTTTTATTTTTTAGAGTATAATAGTAGCAGTTTTTTGAATTTAAGAAAATGGACAACAAAATTTTGAATTTTGCTTGAGAGATATAAATAGTTTATCTTTTAACTCTTTGTTTAATTGCCTTCCTTTAGAACGAGTCGGCTTTGCTTATCAAAATCTCTTCAATATTTTGACCTGAATGTGAAATGGTGCAAGGGTCCATAAAGTCATACCATGTCTCTCAAAGTACAAAGGATATGATACTTTTCATAGAAGATCTTTCTTATTCCTCAAACGCTACAATAGCTGAAGGCTATTTTTCTAAGCAGTAATTGACTATTTAGTTATTTTGATATGAACAATGCGTATGGAGAATGATAAGCAACGGTATTCGATTGAAGCCTCACAACTTTCCCGGTTCTAACGGATGATCCATCCGTTTCAAATTTGATTAAACAAAATTGATTTTATTCCTGTTTGGAGCAGCACATGTTTGAATTTTGAATCAATTTGACAGCAATGCCTTAGACAAAAGTGGTACAATGACGTCGCAAATTGTTATAAAATCCAAAGATATGTTCGTCAACAAAGGAAGGCAAGTGATTGTTGAAGCCACAATTGAAGACTAGAGGAAGGGCCGCCATGTACACTAACACATCATTAAAATTGACATTTATAGACTTGTTTGAAGAAAAGGCTCAGGCCTACCATAAGCTTTATTGGCTTCTGAAAAACAAAAGCCCCGTGAAAATATTAGGATAGTTATGATAGATGGAATAATATCAAATTGACAAAAGAGATGGAAGATATTTGAGGTCTTCAACATAGAAATGTAGTGCATTCTTGGTTCTAATCTAAGATGTGTTTATTACGATGAAAAATACAAGTTTATATAGAACTTTTGGTTTGCTAGTTGTGGTGTCTCCATGAGCATCTTGTTTTGGTTATTGTATTAAAGTGCTATAAGGAGGTAGGTGAGTTTGGAGCCGTTGATGATAGTGGAACTCTAGTTAGTTAGTTAGTTGGTGGATTTAATGTAGAGGTTGAATTCTAGGTGGAAAGGTTGGTGGTACATGGAAGAAATGATGAATGTATTTCAATATAGGTTTTAAAAAGAATTATGAAGTAAGAATAAACAATAAACTAGAGATTAGATAACTAATTTATTGTTTTAATTTAGGCATTCAAGCTCATTAATCTATAAGTCTAATGTACAAATAAAGTGTGTGGTTTTATAGTTTTACATCTTTGGTTGAGAAGCACTACAATTCCAAGCACTAATTACTCATCCAAATGCTCCTTGCACTTTCTTATTTCACCCCATTATGGTTTGTCAATGATCCAATGAGGGGAATCTCCCTCATCAATTGTTCTTACTATGTAACTTGCCTTATAGACTGTCTTATACACCTGCCACAATATTCTCCTTAAATGTAACATAGCATATATATAGAGGGGCAATCAATGAACTCGATATATTTCTCCTCCAATGGTGCATTATTTTCTATACAAAAAAAATTGGTTTTCATACAATCAAAACAATAAAATCATATAGAACTTGCATGCAAATATCAAAAGCAGTGGTGGTTTCACAAATAGTAAAATTACAAGCATAGGTACATCCCCTTGACAAGCAACAACAAGGAGATAATATCAATTCCAAGTGACAAATATTTGTTTGTGATGATGAGTACCTGGAACTGAAACAAAATCTCTTGAGGGAACCCATTAAACTTTAACAACTTATATCTAATAATACAACCAAAAAAACATCAAATAATTGGTGCGTTCTGGTCTTTAGATAAGTTTGTGACCACATAATAGCTTTTCCAAACTGCTTCATAAAAACACCTTCACCATTGTTCTTGATTCCTGTGAAGCCACAATTTTTATCACAAAAGATCTCTAACCTATTGAAAATGTCTGAACTACTGAATCCTCTTAACATCTATTCCAAACGACTTGTACATCTCCACAACCATCTTATCATTAAATTCTTCAATACGCTTCTCTGCAGATGGCTGCTTGACTTCTTTTTGGGCAAGGAGGAGAGATAAGTCGACATATCTATCTTTTATGTTGACAAGTCTGATCTTTGGTAGGAGTTTGATCTTCCAAGCCATCTTTCCTCGGCCACTTCCCAACCTCACAGACCTCCAACGCTTTCTTCCTCCATTGAGCCGGGTGTACTTTCTCCTCTGCATAAATCTGCTCACTGACCTGAAAAATCCCATCATGTCTAAGAGCCCACCCATGCTCTTATTTTCCTCTCAAGATGTTGCAAATCTTCTCTTATGTATACATATCTCGGAAGGCCACATGGAGGACTATTATGAGTAATTACATGTCCTCTTTGACAATTTTGTCGTTTGAATAGAGGGCCTCCAATATTGAGTTGGAAATGTTGACCAACTACTATATCAACGTCATTTTATGATATTAGTTTAATTGAGTTGGAAATGTTGACCAACGACTCGATAAACCTCAATTTAAGATAATGATTAAGATATGATTTCTAGAACTAGTTCATTCGGTCATTAGGGACCTAATGATATAGTCGATCATATTTTAGCATTCTTGGTTGGTGATTGATCTATTTGTGCGTCACAATTAGGACGTTTCATATTGATTACTAGGACCTTTTATCACAGATGATGGATTTTTTGATGAGTGACTATTGGGGGATGAACATAACAACTATAGGTCGAGTGTTTTAAAATGGTACTTTTCGACCACTTCGCACTCCACGACCTCAACAAAGAGATCCGTAAATGCCCAAATGTTGAAATCTTAGATTCAAGCTCTTGAGTCACCTATACAAGTACACCGAAAAAATCAGAATAATTCAACTTATAGTTTAGGAGATCTAGGAGCACGAAGTTAGCCTAGACGACTACTATTGGATCTCTTCCCCTACCCATTAATATTCTAGACATTTCTAATGGCAAGTTTGATTTTAAATTATTTTAAGTATTTTAAATAATAGATTTTATTTTTTATTTGTTTATGGTGTGAATGAAGATTGATTATATGTCTCGTATCATTATTGAGCTGGTAGACAAGTGGCATAGGATATGAATTTTTTAATTAGCTTAGTTGGTTTTTTTTGGTAGTTCAAATTGTAAAATTAACTTTTAATTTGATCTTTAGTGAACCAAAGTCTATATACATCATTTAATCAATTATAAGAAAAAGATGATCTTATAGAGAATTAAAGTTTAGATCATTAGAATATCTCAAAAAAAAAAAATTCAATAAAATATAACTTTTAGAGTAAATATGTCAAAGGCTGGGACTTGACTCAAGCTCTATGCAATAGGCATGAGGGTACGATGTCTAATCTCCCATATGATAGGAAACATATGTTATAATATGTTATAATAGCATTACTTCACCTATAGATTAAAAAGAATTTAAATATATTATATTTTAAGAATTAATTTATCTCAATTATCTAGCTATTTCAAACCGTAGATTTGACATTTGATCATTCTATGAATTATAGCCCTACAAAAAACAAACTTTAGAATAATAGATTAAACTCCCATATTTTAAGAATATTAAAGGAAACTTTGAGATTTAGGAAAACAGATATTTTAATGGGGAAAGAGAACAAATTGAGATCCAACCGCATAGTGAATGGGTAAATAGTCAGCAACGATGATGTCGATGGATTTCATAGAATTCGAAATTGGTAATATGGCAGATTATATCCAAAGACCATGTATTCCTTCTGTAGCCCGGACGCGTCACATTTTATTAAAGTCGTGTACAATGATAGCTACCAAAAAATATATATAAAATCTTCATTTGAAATGCAACGTCGACATAATATTTACACCTAGTTCTTTGCCCTAGAACTGTCAACCTCTTTTAAGGCGTCATTGCTGACGTATAATTTATTCTAGAGAGCTGCCGATTGATTGATGCCACTACATGAACAAGAATAAAACTAACACTTTAATCAAAAGAGGTCTAAGAGGTATACTCATAGGTATTTAATTTGAAAGTATAATTGAATTTTTGGATAGTAAAATTATAGAAAACGATCTATTAAATAGTAGCGTCAAATAAGGTTTATGGCTTTTATAAGTCCTAAATCAGCACTGTACTAAAATACATGGAAAAAATTTATTTTATTCCTAATTACAAATCTTCTCTATTTCAAAAGGTGAAATGTTATAATTCGTGAGTGAATATTTTTCACGAATTGAAGAAACAAAGCAATTTAACAATTAGTACTTCAAAAGTGGGTGTACAGCGCATTCTCTTGGTCTGAAAAAATATTTTAAATATAAAATGCAAAACCAATACTAAATCAATAAGGAACACAAGATCAATACTAAAACAAATCAATGCATACCAAAATTGATTGCATAATGTTGCAAAACATTAAAAACTAAGCCCATGCACAATAGATTTCAAGAGTTAAATGATAATATCATTTATTATATTAAAAGAAATGCTAATAATTATAAAATGAAAGCTTAATGAACTATTGGCACTGATGTATTTCTAATAGCCTTGAATTGTATATAGGTTTCATCCACATACAAGTTTCTGTCACAAATATGTCAATATATAACCTCCTAATTTTAGTTTATCGTGCAATCATTTTTAAAAATGAACACTTAACAATTTGATTTTTTTTTCAGAAAGAGATTTGTGATGTAAACCACTCCATTAAATGGAAATGATATTCGGTCAAATCCAAGCAAAATTCCACCACAAGTGCAATTCACATGCAACAAAGGCATACACAACTCAATAGAATACTGCAAAATGATAAAATTGTATCACTTCTACCTTAAAGATAGGAAACAACATTAAATGAAAAGGTTTTCCTCTTGTATATTCTGCTCTTCAATAAAGGTTTATATCACCAACAATGTGACTTCTTGAAATTTTTTATTTGTGTCATAAGAGAAAATGTGAGTTTCGGACCAATGTTCATAGAAGAAAGGTTTATACCTCCTTTTACACCTAATATTATCCTTTTCACCAAGATACTAATTTTCTACAACCTTAAGATTAATTGTCATAAGCCCAAACTACATTGTATGCTTATTATTGAAATAGACTCTTGAAAGATGGAGACAAGTCTAATTAATTATTTTTTGTTGATATAGGATGGGGACATTGTGATCCCTACTACTTTAAATCAAGGTGTAGATGTAAACAAGATGGGTGTCTACCTCACTCTAAGCCTATTTATCTCACAAAGATTGAAATATAATCACTCATTTCCCAAAATGATAAGATTGCATATTGAAGACACAAAATATCTAAGACAAGATGACCATTACTTGTTTTACGAACCTAATAGTGAATCTTTATCCATTGTGAATCTCTCCTCATTCCAACAAAAAAATACTTTATTTAAATATTACGTTTAGAATTTTTATTATACTCCCTAACTTAAATCCCGAAGATGAAAAAATAAATTAGAAACTTTACTTTCTTCATTGACTTCACGTAATCAAATGGAACATAATTGAATACAATTTTAGTAAAAGATAAGGTGACTAGAAGTGGACAACCCTTCATGATGTTACTTCACTCAATTAGGGGCAAAAAATTAATGGGCTTGAAGTTGGTACTAGACCAAAGCTACTTCACACCCAATTGTATTAGTCGTGGGTTTACCAAAAGAATATATATATATATATACACACACACACACACACACAATTAAAATGTTCAAGATTCAATGTGAGTTAACATTAAAAGACGCTAACCCTAACTAATTCTAAATTAGAGAATCCATAAATTAAGTCTTTGTGCTTCAAAATTTGTGCTATTTACTGAAATTCAACATTGATTTTTAGCAATATTATATAGAAGATGAGATGGAAGGAAAAGTAACAATTCAAACATCAAAAGTATTTGGTCCAAGTAGGTTTGGGAATTTCAATCAATAAGAATCTCAATCATAAAGCTTTATCAATAAATTCATTCAAGTTTACACCCAACATTGTGCACTAAGTTAGCATTCTAGAAATGATACATATTGTAATTTTCTCTAAAAATATTAAATGAAATTAAGGTGCAAAGTCCTCTCTAATGCACAACCATTCCAAATATACCAGATTTGAAGCATTTGAAAGTCGCCAAGGTGGTCATTTCATTTTCAATGAATTCTTCAATATGATGTAATTTGTTTGAATGGGAGAAGACAATGAGCTAATTTATAAAAATATTTTTCTCAAAATATATTTGGGGTTACTATTGCATGAGATTTTTGGTATCTTCTTTGAAAAATTAGAATATATTTATCACTAACTGCATAATGGTAGTAGTTAATTAGGCTCCTTAATTTGACACTATTATTCATTTGATTCATCTTCATGTAAAAAAGAGAAACATCAAATTGAATTATGATGTGTATATCTTTGTATACATTATAAATCATGCAAGCAAAGATGGTTGAATTAGAAGAGAAGGGAGGAGTGGAATAATGATAGTTTTCACATTACTTAGAAAGAGGAGTTAGTTGGTGGTGATGTGGTCTCTTCTATACCTTTAAAGAAGAAATCCCTAGAGAAGCCCAAGGAGCTTAATAAATGATGATTGTTGATGGTTGGGGTTCGAGGGTTGGTGCAATTTTGTTGGCACCCTAGAGTTTCCTATGTTGGGATTCCTAGTGTGACTCCTACTTATTGTGTGATAGACGATGTTGTTGTTGTTCATGGTTACAAGCTCTTGGTGCCAGTATGTTTCTTTTATAGTAATTATCTAACTTTTCTTTCTTTTGGTAGTTGGTTCTATTCTAGTCAGGTTTCTATTTTTTACTAGCATATTTTTCTTTTGATTTTGTTTTAGCTTACTAACTAGGCTTCAATGCTAATTAATCCCTTTTTGGTTATCCTCTAATTTGATGTTTTTTTTTTGTTAAGGAGTTTAGATCCTAACTCAATTTATCTAATCATGGCATTGAAATTTAAGAGAGAGGTTGACACTATTGAAGAAACCCTTAAAGGGAGAAGTGTCTAGATATAATTTGGCACTCATTCTTGCTTGCTATAATTTTATTTTTTCCACGAACTAGAGAAATTTTTTAAGGAAAAAAATGTATCATTGTTTAGCATAAGATTTTTTTTAGAAGTTGCTAAATTATTTCTCATCTACAGATATTTACATCCAAGGGCATAACAAAGATGAGGTAGGTAGTGATGGCATTGGAAAAAAGGAAAGATGACAAGAACCTCAAAAGTGGAAATAAAGAGGGTTGCAATATTCATAAGTAGGTTGTGTGTCCTTAAGAGAGAAAGTGGGTAAAGTAATAATATAAATTTGCAATTAAAATATTATCAATCAAATTTTTAGGAAAGGGTTCAGTAAATCTTAGATATGAAAATGAATGAAACTTGTTATTTTTGGATAGAGACTCTTGGACCAATCTATGCACAAGGTATTCATAGCTTTAACTTTTTGTTATGGTATTTTATTGTTGTCATAATAGTCAAACATGTGAAAATGGGCTCAATATTATTGAAGCTCGTTAGTCTAGGATTTTTTTTATTCAAAACAAGACAAAAGTATTGTTATGAGATTTTCTCAACCAAGAGACTATCATTTTATTATTATTAGATCTGACACTTTGTAAATGTTTATCATCAATAATGTATATATTAAATTTCATCAAAAAAAATAATCACATTTTATGATTTACTATTAGTAATGATAAAGGATAGAGAGATATCAAATGATAAGTTGTAGATCAAGTAGAGCAAAATTTTAAATGATAAGGGAAGCAGTCTCATTTGATATTCCTTTGCATGTTAAGTAATTTATGCATTGCATTTCACCAATCAAAATGGCACTAAAATATTAAAAAGTGTGTCAATATATGACTAGAAGATGAAAACAATAATAATTTAAAAAATTGTGCAATGTTTTTTATCCAACAGTACACAACTATTAGAATATTTGTACAAACAATCTAATTATAACAACTAAATTTATAATTATAAAATATTTGTCCAAAGAATATTAATTATATAACAACTAATATTCTATAACCTTAGTTGTCAATTAAAACTAATTGGAAAGGAAAGCAAAATAGACTATTTAACTGACCTTATTCTAAAACTAACCATTCTAAATCTCCTCTCAAATAGATCATTTGTAAAATCAAATCCCCTGCTTTGAAAATTTAAAAACTATTAACGATGTGAGTTCTGAAATTAGATCATTTGGGTTAAAAATCAAATCGCTTGGTTTAAAAAATATTTTTTTAAAGCTATTAATTCATTGAGTTCTCAAATAGATCATTTGTAAAATCCAATCCCTTGCTTTGAAAATTTAAAAACTATTAACTATGTGAGTTCTGAAATTAGATCATTTGGGTTGAAAATCAAATCGCTTGGTTTAAAAAATATTTTTTTAAAGCTATTAATTCATTGAGTTCTCAAATAGATCATTTGGTTTGAAATTCAAATCACTTGATTCGAATATCAAAAAATATATTTTCAAAAATTAACTTACTCTAGTATTACTTTTTTATTATTTTCTTGTCATTTTTTATTACGCCGAGAGGCGTTCTATACAATGGCAGCACAAATGCCCAGCACGGGAATATGCCAAGATTCTTTGTCAATAAAAAAGAATTGGGAGCAGTTACAAACTTCCAAATTAAATATTAAAAAAGAATTCCCGAAATAATAGCTAGCCGAAATAATAGGAAGCCAAATGGAGGCCGAAATAATAGGCTCGAAAAAGTAGGGCCCGAAAAAGTAGGACCCGAAAAAATAGGGCCCGAAAAAATAGGGGCGAAATAATTTCAATATGATTTTTTTTTTTGTTAAATATAATTTTGCATGCACATTCATGCTTTTTTTTTGCGGGGAGTGGGGGAATTTGAAACAAATTCGTGGAATGTGAAGAGACGTCTGTTGGGGGATATAAGGAGCCTCTCAGAAGTTATAAAACCAAGGCTCCTCATTTCATTTTCATTTTATGTTTTTGCAAGAAGGAAGAGGTGGAGGTTATTGGAGGATTAGATTGGAGTTTTTGAATAGGAGTAAATTGAAGTTTTGGAGTAACATTTTTGCAAGTGAGATTTCTATTTTTTATTTACATTTTCATTTAGATTTAGATGTAGAAGTAAATTGAAATTCAAAATTAGTTATAATATTCTACTTTGATTTATATTTCAATTTTAATTAATTTCATTTAGATTTAGAATTCTGTTCATATGACCGAAATTGAGGCCACTAGAGGACCTGTGCAGAGTTTTTCGTGGAGATAAGCATGTGGGTACTGAATCAAGGCACATTAGGCCTCTTGGAGATGTAATTGCGGTGACTTCCATGGCTTTTTGAATCAAATAGGGCAATCTAAACAATCTCAGATCTGAAATTCTTTTTTTCCTTTTCAGCCGAAGACAGAACAAAGATTGCTTGCAAGAAATTTTGCAGAGTTTAAGATTTGATTGCTTATGGCCAACTATTCTTGGTAACTGATATTTTTATTGTATATTCCCATGCCCAGCACGGAAAGTTTTAATCTATACAATTTATTTTGTGCATTTAGTGCACAAACTAAAGAATGCATATGCAATCAATTTTTTTATCAATCTTTATGATAGCTTTTTTTAAAAAATAGAAAATAGAAATTATTCTTTTATGTATGTAGAAAAAAATTAGAAAGATTTTATGTATGTAAAAATTAAAAGAATTCTATATACATCTAGATTTATTGAAAAGAATTCTATTTACATCTAGATATTTTGATTGAAATAACCATAATGTAAAAACAAAATATAAAATAGAAATGTTAATATATGTATGTAGAAAAAATTAGAAAGATTGCATGCATCTAAAAAAATTCTATTTACATTTAGATTTTTTTAGAATGGAAAAAAATGGATAATAGAAATATCAGTTGCATGTTTGTAGAAATAAATTAGAAAAACATGTATCTAGAAATTAAAAAGATTCTATATGTGTCTAATTTTTAGATTTTACTTTATTCTAAACTAATTATTGATGGATATATATTTTAAAAATATTTATGTAGTTTAAAGTTTAGATTTTAATTAATTTGTATGCAAATAGGAAAAAGAATAAATATTTTATAAATATGTAGATTAATTTCTATTTTTTAAATTTACAAGTAAATGAGTACTTTATTCATTTAAAGTAAACAAGTTTTTAAGTAATATATTTTTATTTTAGAAATATATTAATCATAATGTTCATTTATTATTACTTATTTAATATACTTACTCTCAAATCTAAGACAATAGAAATGATATTTTATTAACTTTGAAATAGGGAAGTGTTAAGCAAGTTCGTTTACAAAAATACCAAAAATATATTTGGTCTTTGATCAAATTGGAGTTAATATTACAAATATAAATATGATCATTAACAATTAAGCTAAATTCAGTTCAAAACAATAATGTTATTTAAATTTAAATAAATTTTTTTGAAAAGAATTCTATTTACATCTACATATTTTGATTGAAATAACCATAATGTAAAAACAAAATATAAAATAGAAATGTTAATATATGTATGTAGAAAAAATTAGAAAGATTGCATGCATCTAAAAAAATTCTATTTACATCTAGATTTTTTTAGAATGGAAAAAAATGGATAATAGAAATATCAGTTGCATGTTTGTAGAAATAAATTAGAAAAACATGTATATAGAAATTAAAAAGATTCTATATGTGTCTAATTTTTAGATTTTACTTTATTCTAAACTATTTATTGATGGATATATATTTTAAAAATATTTATGTAGTTTAAAGTTTAGATTTTAATTAATTTGTATGCAAATAGGAAAAAGAATAAATATTTTATATATATGTAAATTAATTTCTATTTTTAAAATTTACAAGTAAATGAGTACTTTATTCATTTAAAGTAAACAAGTTTTTAAGTAATATATTTTTATTTTAGAAATATATTAATCATAATGTTCATTTATTATTACTTATTTAATATACTTACTCTCAAATCTAAGACAATAGAAATGATATTTTATTAACTTTGAAATAGGGAAGTGTTAAGCAAGTTCATTTACAAAAATACCAAAAATATATTTGGTCTTTGATCAAATTGGAGTTAATATTAGAAATATAAATATGATCATTAACAATTAAGCTAAATTCAATTCAAAATAATAATATTATTTAAATTTAAATAAAATAAGCCATGTTTACTTTGAAACATCAAACAACTAATTAACTAATACAATAATTAAAATAAATGAATCTATTATGACATAGAAAAATATTTTCGAAGTATAATTTCTTTGTTTTTGAATCAATATGAGGTTTTTTTGCTACTTGAAAAGATAAACCATCCTAATTGTCATCCTTAGTTAACCCTAACAACAACCCCTACCTTAGCCCTAGCCCCAACAATGATGTACAATATAACTATAATCCAACATTAAACTATAATTATAGCACTAAAACATATCCCTATTGATATAATGAAAATCTTAGTCCAAACCATAATCTAAACCAAAAACCTCCACACTAATATTGGTTATAGTCCTAACCCTAAAATCTAACCCTTAACCATAATGTAAAAAAAAACTCCAAAATATTGATCAAAATCCTAAACCTACCTATATGGATAACCATGATATTAAACTCTAAATCCAGTCCCAAGGTCCTAACCATGGTGTAAACCTATAACCGAACTCTTAAAAAATTTACTAATCCCTGATCCTAATCACATTCCCAACTTTAAACTTGAACCATAAACCATAGTTGTAACCATAATCATAAACTTAAACAAAACCCTAACCCTAAAGGTACAATCATAAAATTAATCATAGCTTAGACCCTAATCCTAGCACAAACCACAATCATGACCAAATATAAATCTTCACCTTACCCCTAATCATAATTTCAATGTTAACCCTAACATTAGTTTCAATCCTACCATGATATGAACCCTAATATAGACTTCACCTTGATCCTCACCCTAATCTTAAGTCTAATTAAAGCCTGACTAAAACCTAATCTAAATGATATATCTAACTATAATCCTAGTTGTAATTATCATACAACCCAATGCTAACCCTCATGTATATTTAATCCCTAATCTTAACTCTAAATATTCTATAAACTCTAGAATTGACCTTGATTCTAACCATAACCCTAAAATCTAAATTGTAACCATAGCACGAAAGGTGGGGACCCCCGCTACATGGCACAATTCTGGGTCTTGGAGCCTTGCGAAAGCACTACAGAGTGAGGAAATTTCATAAAGGTGACATGTAGTAGCATGATGCAATTTTGGGCTTTAGAGCATTGCAGAAACAATGCAGCTTAAGGAGGCGCTAGAATGGAGACTCATGGAAAGAAGAGGAAAGACATTCATGTCGCTGGCAAAAAACTATGAAAAGAGATAACATGATGTCTTAACCTCCCACAAAAAATGCAAGGTTGATCCCAAGGGGGAATTTGGTTTCCCCAAAAATGAATGATGGTCATCGATGAAGGTCTTCCTCTCGAAATAGACGGCATAGATGCATCGTGAATCCTCACCAATGAAGGATTAAGTCACAACCGTCGATGTAGATTCTCCCCTCAAAAAGGATGACTGAGATGCAACGACGAAACTCCTCCCAATGAAGGATTAAGTCACATTCGTCGATCAAGATTGGCTTTATTTCCAATGGATGACTAAGATGTAGTGAAGAGATTCCTCCCAACAAACGAAGCAAATAGCACAAAAGGTGTGAACCCCCTCCATGTGGCACAATTTTGGGTCTTAAAGACTCATGAAAGCATTGTGGAGTGAGGAAATGTTGGAAAGGCAATGCGTGGTAGCATGATGCAATTTTGGGCTTCAGAGAATTGAAGAAACAATGTAGCATGACGATGCATCAAAATGGAGATGCATGGCAGCATCTTGTGCAATTCTAGGCTTTAGAGTGTTTCGAAGACACTAGCATATAAAGAAACGTTAGAATGGGAATGCATGGCAACATCTTGCACTTTTGGGAAGATGGGAAGATAGCTCGCGAAGAAATAAGAGTTATCGAATCTCGCAACATGAATCAACCCGACCAAGAAAAAATGATCCAGCGTGGTCAATGAAGAAACCGAGCCAACACAAAATGTTAGCTGCCAACTTTAGCGATGTTAACCCTCTGCAAAGAACCTATCCCATTTAAGGTCTCTCAGAGCAGACATTAGTGATGGGTTGAATAGGGGGAAAAATAGCACACAATGCCCTCCTAAATGAAATTCTAAATGTAACACTAATAACCACAGTCCTACTTCTTTCCCTAACCTTATCCATGAGCGTGGGAATATACATATTATTATATAGGGCACCTTATATAATAATAAATATAATCTAAAATCCCAACCCTTACTCCCCTCCTAACTATAACTGTGACCATAAGAAAACTTCTAAATATAACCCTTCCTCTAACTCTAACCCTAACCCTAACCCTAACTATAATTGTAACCCTATCCCTACCACTAACTGTAACCCTGAATCTAACTCTACCATAATTGGACTTTAACCCTAACTATAACTATAACCCTAAACCTAACTCTAACCTTAACCGTAACCATAACCGTAACCCAAAACCTAACCCTAATCGTAGCTAGGATTCTAATACTCTGTCTACCCCTAACTCAAACTATAGCCCTAACTATACCTCAAACTCTAACCGTAACTCATATTCTAACCCTAAACCTAACCCTAACCTTGACCCTAACCCTAACCCTAAGCCTAAGCCTAACCCTTTGTCTACCCCTATCTCTAACCCTAACCCTAACCCTAACCCTACCCCTAACTCTAACCCTAAATCTAACTCTTTTTGTAAATCTAACTCTACCATAATTAGACTCTAACCCTAACCCTAACTTTAATCCTGACTGAAACCCTAACCCTAACCCTAACTCTAACCTTAACCCTGACTCAATCCCCTTACCCTAACCTTAACATTGATATAACTCTCTCTATATATAACCCTAACTCTAAATATAAACCTAACCCTAACCCTAACCCTAAATCTAAATCTAACCCTAATTGTAAGAGTAACCCTACCCCTACCCATAACTCTAACTGTAAATCTAACTCTACCATAATTGGATTTTAATTTTAACCCTAACCCTAACTCTAACCCTAACCTTGACTCAAAACTCTAACCCTAACCCTAACTCTAACATTAACCCAACTGTAAAATTAACTCTATTGGTAACTCAAACCATAAAACTAACCCTAATTCTAACCCTAACTCTAACTCTAGCTCTAGCTCTAACCCTAACTCTAACCATAACTCAAACTCAAACCCTAGACCTAACCCTAATCCTAACCCAAATTATAATGCTCTGTCTACCCCTAACTCAAACTATAACCCTAACCCTAACTCAAACTCTAACCCTAACTCATACTCTAACCCTAAACCTGACCCTAGCCCTAACCCTAACCTAGAACCTTACCCTAACCCTAACCCTAACCCTATCTATAACCCTAACCCTAACCCTATCTATAACCCTAATCCTAACCCTAACTCTAATCCTAATCTTAACCCTAATTCTAATCCTAACACTTACCTTAACCCTACCCCTAACTCTAACCATAAATCTAACTCTACCATAATTAGAATCTAACCCTAACCCTAACCTTAACCCTAGCTCAAACCCTTACCCTAACTTTGTCCCTAACCATATATCTACGTATGACTATAACATTTTACATTACAATATCCCAAAAATAAAATATATATTTTTATCTAAATTAAACTCCTTATATTAAATTTAAAATAATATTTGACTCAAACCTTAACCGTAACCCTAACCTTAACCATGAGCATTACTCTAACCCTAACCTTAACCATAAACATAACTCTACACCTAACTCTAACCCTAATTCTAACTCTACCATAATTGGACTCTAATCCTATCCCTAACCCTAACTATAAGCATAACTCTAACCCTAGCCTTAACCATGAGCATAACTCTAACGTTAGCCTTACTATAACCCTAACACTAACCCTAATCATAACCATAACCATAACTCTAACCCTAACCTTAACCATGACCATAACATTAACCCTAACCTTAACCATAAACATAACTCTAATCTAAACCATAACCATAACTCTAACAATAACCATAACCATAACTCTATCCCTAACCTTAACCATAGCTCAAACCCTAACCCTAACTCCAACCCTAACTCTAATGCTAACCCTAACCCTAATTCTATCCCTAAGGTTAACATTAACTATAATGGTAACTTTGTCCCTAACCATATATCTATGTATGACTATAACATTTTACATTACAATATTTCAAAAATAAAAAATATATTTTTAATATATATTAAACTCCTTATATTAAATTTTTAAAAATATTTTGAAGCATAATTTTATACTAACTTCATACAACTCTAATTAAAAATTAATTAACAATTTTATAGTAACCTTATCAAAATAAAAAATAAAAAGTAAATATTTTTCCTATTGGGTCGCGACTGCCACTAGCTATATATACCTCTATATATATTACGCCGAGAGTAATCGTTCTCGAGGCGCCTATTTTTATTTTCATTAATCCCAACTTCGATTAAAATAACTTTGAGATTAAATAAAAATATGCGCCTCGAATATATAGCTAGTTTTACTGTCATGCCACACTAGTTGAGCACTTGTTGCCGAAATAATTGGAAATTGAACATGCCTCCTATTTAAGGCATATATCAATATCTTTGCTTCCTAATTAGCAAAAGCTATGAATGGCATGACTTTTTCCGTAAATTTTTACTCTTATTATAGTAAAATAGTACATCTTGATGCGGGTCGTTAGCACATGAGGCTTGTGTTGGTACATCGCTAGAAGGATTAGTCTCGTCTTAGCCTATCTGAAGTATCGAAGATAGAGATTGCTACGTACATTTTTTTAGCCGATAGGCTACTTGTCTGGGGTTCCTTTGCCGGGAAGTGTCCTGTTCGGCTCGGCAAATGGTTCAGCCCGAGATTTGAATGCCTGGCGTTCGACACGGAGCTGCTTGGAACGGATTTTTAGCCGCGTGCCTTCTCGACCATTGTTCCGGCCACCAGAAGCCACCGAGATGCTTGGATTGTTACTGCTGTCGCCGTGGTGTTAGGATTTTTACTTCTTCTAACCATGCGATGCATGCTTTGGGCACGGAGGCAGCAAGATTAATGTGGGCTGGGCGACCACCGTTTCAGTTGGTGTTGTTGTGGCAACATTGGGATATTACAGCAAACCCGTTGTTTCAGAAGTGTATCAGTTGTAAATCAAGCGGTGGTCATTGTGGGTATGATATTTCCAATCCAGAGAACTTCCTTTGCTTTTGCGGGAATGAATTCTATCCAGTTTCAACAGGTACTTGGTCACTGTGGGTATGATATAAATTTTCAGTGTATTGCCCACTGGCGGAAAATTGTCTTGCGCTGAGAAGTTGTCTTATGCCGTTAAAAACATCATACCGTCCAAATATTTCGTGAGGCAGATTTGCTTTCCGGGCACCGCCAAAATAGCCGCTAAGAAACTGCTGCTAGCTGATCACAATGAATTGGACGCAATGCAAACATACCCCAGTCTATAAAATGCCTCTTCCGGCATCCCCTTTACCATATCAATGTACTTTCAGATTTCAGGGAATTGGTAGATAATACAATATCTTTAGGGAATTTTCTTTTCCACATCAAAATTTTCAAAAAGAATTCAAGAAATTGGTAAAGAACACAATATTGTTTGGGCATTTGCTTCACAACATCAAAATCTTCAAACAAAAAAATCCCGGCAATCGTCGAAGAGCCACAATATTGTTTGGGCGTCCAGTGCACCACATCAAAATTCCTTGAGAAATATACAGGGAAAGGAGATTATAAAAGGTTTTGTTGTAGCTTAGAAGAAAATGTGTTGAATTTGAACGATTTCCATGCTGGAATCACTGACAACCTCGGCGAGCTGTTACGAAGAGTAGTCTCTATAAGGCTTGTGGGTACCCCTCATGGAAATTATGGTAAGTGATTGTTCATTTTTTCCCCATTTTTTCTGCATTTGATGAAGTGGAAAACCCAAACCCATATAAAAGCTTCAAATTTGAAAGTTTTGGAGCAAGTTTTGTACTTTCTGTTGTGTATGACTCGGTCCAAAGGAACATCACTTCTACTGCATTTTTGTCACTAGGCTAGCCAAAGCAAGGAAATCAAGAAGAAAGAAAGAGGAAAGAAGAGAGAAAGCTGCAGCTACAAAGAGGAAGAGAGGAGAATTTTCAGTAGTATACATTCTATGCAATCAGTAAGTTACTCACGTTTTCTCTATGTTTCCTTTAATGGGACGGAGAATAGGAATTCAAGGGTTGCTGTGCTCTGATGTTTTGTGCTCGGCACGGTGTTTGGATCGTCATTTTGTCTTACATTGTTGGCATGTCGATGGAAATTTATGTCGTTTTTTTTTTTTGGGTGTTATTTGAATTCTGAGGAAAACGGAAATTAGGGTCAGTGCTGTCTGGTTCAATGTTTTAGCTGCATGCCGAGCTCATTTTTTGTTATCTACGGGATTAGTGGGGTTACTACTGCAATGTAAATTTTCTGCATGGTCATTTGGGCTTTCGGTTTATGATTGTAGCATGTGTAAACCCGGGTAGAGATTAAATGTCTTAACTTAAATGGAAGCTTATTGAGGTAGAATGTTTATCCGTGAGAGCTCAAGATGGTTTGAACTTTTGAACATGTGTTTTGGATGAATGACGTTTCTGGCGCTTCAAACTGAAATGTTTTAATTAAACCTATATTTTTTTTCGAAGTGAAAAGCTTCAGTGGATTTGCAACAGAGATAACTGCTTTTGATGAATGTTATTTGTGGGGAGTTGAGCTCAAATGTTGTATTCCTGCCTCCGGTTTTGTTCTGTGGAGGGCTGAAGAAGATGCAAACTTAAGTTTAATGATGTCTGTAGGAATTTGATTGGAAGATGTGGAAGCCACTATGATTGGGACTCTTGTGTTAGTTTTAGTGGAAAGCATATTAAGATCTGAACCTGTGGGTCGTTGCCTTTGCTAAATGCTACACGTGGGGTTTCAATTATAAATTTTGCTGATTGCCCTAGTTTTGTTTTGTGGAGGATTTATAGTCCACCGCTGATTTTGTTGAGTAATTGTTGCACGTGCTTGAAGTTAAAAGAGACCCCCTTTTTTCTTTAGACCTTTTGTTTTGTTTAGTGGAGAGCCCAAGAGTTTTTGGGCTGGAGGTAGTGCTTGTTAAGGTTTACACTAAAATGATATGTTGAGATATCTTGGCTTGTTGTCCCTGCTTTTATTTAGTGGAGAATCTAACACTGTTTGAACTGTTTAAACATTCACATTATCTTTTATTTAGTGGAGAATCTAACACTGTTTGAACTGTTTAAACATTCACATTATCAGATTTCCACAATCCATTTGAAATAAAATTTGTTTCTCGTTTCAATTGTGTAAGTTTAAACATTACATGGTAGGTTCATTAGGGAACTCTAATGTAGGTACGATGAGTATGCCTCTCTGTATCTACATTCTTTGGTGACTAGTTTTAACTTGTATAAAATACCGATGTGTGCCTAGTCAGTTAGTTATGTACCCTGATTTGAACAGAGTCCCCGCCCCTTTATCAGTACATGTATCTCACATCTCCAGGTGGCTGAGATAAACGGTGCTTTTGGTGATTTAAAGCAGAATTTTAAAATTGAGATAGACCTGTTTCGTTTATTGGTGATTTAAACTAGAGCTAGTGCCTGTAGGGATTCAAACTATATTATTTATATTTAAATGCTCTTGTTTGGTTTCACAGATATCTTTAGAGGACTGTACTTCTGATTATTGCACAAGGCAAATGGTGCCTGTGAGATTTAAGATAAGATTTGTGTCAAGACCTCAACAGTTTTAATTTCGGGTACTTTTAAAAGTAAACAGTTGTTATAAGAGGAAGTCCATATTGGTTGTAAGTGTCCTAGCTGTCCTAGCTAAAACAGAGTCTTATCTGGACTTCGCAGCTTTGTTCTGGAGAGCATCTTATTGTTTTTGAAATACAGGTTACTGTTTTGATTGATTGGGAAGGGGATACAAATTAGAATTTTGTAAGGAGATTTCTTTTTTTTGTTTGATTAATGATACGGAGCACTGCTAAACACTTTTTTTGATTGATAATGCTTGTGTGCATTTGAAGTAGATTTCTGGTAATAGACCTTTAATTCATCAAGTCGGGAATCACATATTTGATCTTGGGGAATTTATTGTGTTAAGCTTAGAGTATTGAGATGCCTTGATTTTGTTTATTGCAGATACTTAAACATTTGAGTTGTTAATTACTGTTTAAGTTAAGTGGAAAGTGTTTGTGAGGATTAAACTCTAAAATGCTGTTCTGCCCCCTGGGTTTCCTTTGTAGAGACCTTCACGTGATTCAAAGTGTTGATTAGTGTCCAAGGAAAATGGTGTTTGTTGAGGTTTAAATCAAAATGTACCAATGATGCCCTGTGTTTTGTTTAGTGGAGAACTAAAAACATGATTTGATCTTTTGACCACCATTTTTTGATTAATTTTGTTTGTGAACCGTCAATATGTAAATGTTGTATTGAGGCCACTACTTTTGTTTCAGTGTAGAATCTCACAGGATTTAAAAAGTCGATCAGTGTTTTTGCTAACTGGTGCTTGTGGTAATTTAAAGTTTAGACTAACCTACTGTTTTCAGATTTCTGGTTTTATTTAGTAGAGAACTTTACAGGACTTGAATTTTTATTACCATTTAAGATAACTTATATCTGTAAATGTTTAAACCATTATTTTATTCAGCCTCTAGTTTTGTTGAGTGGAGCCTCTACAGAACTTGAAAGATGACGAATGTGAGAGTTCAAAACTAAAATGTTCAATTTGAGATCCCTGGATTTCTTTTCCTATAGAATTTCATGGTTTTTTTACCATTGTAAGCTGTCTTTTACTGACTAGTGGTAATGGGGATTAAAATTAAATAACTTCCAAACACCAGTTGGTGGATGGATTTAAGTGTTTGATTTTGTTTTGGGTTAATGGTGCTTGTGGATGACTTACCTGAAATATTATTTTTAGAATTCTATTTTTGTTTGGTACAACCTTTCACAGGGTTTGAACTGTTTCAGGCATAATTGATTCTTATTGGTTTACAGTCCACACTTTCTGGAAGCTCAAGAATATTTTGGGGAGCCTTCCTCTTAAGGACACGAGAGTGTGCCTTTTCGTTTTTAAGGGAATTGCCAGATTTGAGGAGGGACTATTATTTTGTCTGTTTTTAATTTGTTAAAATTTAGGTCAAACTCTCCTTTGTCAATGCTTCATCTATACAAAATAATTAAAGAATTTTGTTTGTTACTTGGATCAGTGCTAGGGATCCGGATAATCCATATCTTAATCTGTTTTTGGCATGAGAAACCTGTCTTTGAGTGAAATTATTATATTTTTTGATGTCAACGTTGAAATTAATTCCAAATTCATGAGTTACCGGTTCCGCTATTTAAGCCTAGGTCCTAGTGCTGGTTCTTCCTGGGATCTTCTTGGGTTGTTCCTGGGTGCTTGGGTTCTCTGTGGGTCACAAATGGGTTCTTGGTGGGTTGAACCAGGCACCCAGGAAGTATCCAAGGGCAGTGTCGAAGCAGACATCAAAATATGTGCATGCATATGAAATAAAATATGCATTACTTTTAAATTCTCATTATATCTCTGATATTAAGCCTTTTAATGTTTATTGTGAGTAAAAGACAATTAGTTCTATCAGGTTTAAATTCAGAAACAGTCCATAGATCATAACCATAATTTCTAGTCATAGTTCTTATTTCAATGATTAGCAACTGCAATCTTCTTGGGACCAAAATATATATTCACGATATCTATTGAGGGCCTCTCTATCTTAAATTAGTTGCAACAAATGCTAGGAATATAGACCGTTTCACATTTTTAAGCCCTGCAACCTGTTTGCAATGGCGTACAGGCATTGTGGATGGGAAATCCATTTCTTGAAAAAACTTCATCAGCCGATGTCATGTGCTGAAAATAACTCCTTTTGTGGCCACTACCAGCTGATGTGCATCCCCTGCCATTGTTTACTATTATTTTTGCCGTCATCAATATGTAGTATGCACTCTGACTAAACATCCAATTAACTTAATCACAAATTAGTTAATACAAAGACTAGAAAACATCAAGTTGTCAAAAGCTTTCTGTTTACGTGTGTATTTTTTTTGTTTAGATCTTGCATGTCTTAACATAGATGTAACAGAGCCACTGACACTGTGTAGCCATATTGCTTTATATCTCTCACACAGATCTCCCATAAGCATTTTGAAACTCTGCAATATGCAGGGCTGCTACCTTCAGACTCGGTTCAACGAGTTTTACTCTTGATGGACACATCTCAAATCCATGGTTCCCTCAATAGTGGTTATTGTATAAAAAAAATTATCCTTCCCTATAAGTAAGGTCTATATTAGTGATTATGGATTTGGGCCAAGATGAATTTGGTAGAGGGCTACAATATTTGTGATGTCCAAATTCATTTAGAAGCAAAATATGAAGTATCCAAAATTGTGTCTAAGGCATCTAATGAAGAAAATATGAATATTAAATGTCAATTGTAATTTGGATTCACATTTTGTAATAAAATTTTGAAATGAGTTTTTGGATTTTCACAAATTATGAATATGATATATGAGGTGTTTTATTTACAATTTTATTGGCAATTATGGATTTATGATTGTTACTCTTCTTTTGATATTTATAACTTCGAAGTTTGAACATATATATGAAAAATGTGTGTGTGTGTGTGTTTACAGATGATCCTGAAGCTGTACCCTTGGACTTTCCTGCCCATATCTGAAACCTGTATCCGTTGCTGAACTGGAATTCAAATTGGCAACTTAGCTTAACTCTATTGGCCAGTCTTTCCTAGTTTTATGCTCTTAGCAAAGCTGTTGATATTCTAACAACTTAATACTGATCAAAGACTGATTGGATGGTGACGTCCAATACAATAAACAATAAATAATATTGGGAAACGACGTGAGTTGTTTCAAGTATAAAGCTTGTGTTTTCTTTTAAAAATCAACAATCTGTGTATTCAGATCAAATGGTCTTAGAAATAAGATAGTATCAATAAATTCCAACAGCCTTTTGTATTCAGCTACCATAGCTTAATCAGATGACTCCTTGGTTCATGCTGCAGCCGACACTGTTGTAATATTTTTTCATTGGACTGAATGCTTGAGATGATTGAACTTTCTAATTCTGCATTTTATGTTAGCATTCCATTGTTATTTCTTTCTTCCATACACCTTGTCACATATATGTAATGTTACAAATATCTCTTGCTGTAGTCATGAACATAATGGGTCTTTTGTTGTTTTGCAGGAGGTATTTGTAGCTCATTCAAAAATAATATCTGAAAAATTGATTCTAGAAATATCAATTCTGGTGCCTGAGTGTTGAGATAATGGGTGTTGCACACATTGCATAATATTGTTATTTTATTATTTTATTTTATGTTGTGCCTAGATGGACGTGCAACATGTAAAGATTCTCATGGAATATTCTTGATGAGTTGTATTGTAACATTGTGAAAATATTTCATGTAATTATTTAATATTGGAGAAAAGAATTAAATGCCCAATATTAAATGTGGGGTCAGTGGGTTAGGTAGCACATGGTTTTAGCACATGGTTTATGTAATACCACTTAGTGGTTTTGTGGGACTTGCTACTATATAAGCAGCCACAAGGGTAGTTGTTGTAGAGAGTGAGAGAGTGACAAGGAGAAGACAAAAGGCAAGAGTCGAGCGGGACAAGGCTTGATAGGTTAGCCAAGGGAACATTTGTGAAGGTTGAAAGCATGGCATGGGATGTGTGGATTCATGCTTGTTCACATAGTTTGCTCGGTTGTGGCTATGGCCATGAAGGCTTCCATGGTTGTATGGCAATGGTATTTTTTGCTGAATAATACATGGTGATGGATGCTTTTGGAGGCTGGGTTTTTTCTCTCAATGAGGGTTTCCCAGGGTATATCTTGTGTCACGTTTTATGGGTATGTTGTCTATTCTCTTGCATGTGGATTTTAATTCCGTGTTTATTTTAAATCTATTATGGGTTATATGGAAACGGTTATATTCTTTATTGCCAAGTTTCCTTACAAGTGGTATCAGAGTTATGGTTTTATTATTATAACCCTAGATTGAATCCATGGAAATGCATGAGAGGATAAAAAAAAAAGAAATAAGGGCAAGATATATGAATGATTTATTGCAGATCTGAGGGTTTTGGGTTTGCTGTTATGATGGGATGTTAAAAGATTTGGGCATGTGAAATTGTTGGACAAAAGAGTTTTTCGGGTGTTTCATTTTAAATGAGGGTTTTGGGGGGTAGCATGTAGAAATGACCTCCTGGGTAAAAACAGACCTCACCATTGAATCCGGGTCGACATTTCCATAAATTTTGATATATAATATGCCCTAGTTTGGCCATGTTCAAAAGAAATAAAAGAGTTTTTTTTTATTTCAACCCATGATGGCCGTCAAATTTAATCCCGTCGGAATTTTCGTCACTGAAAAAATTAAAAATAAAAAATCGTACTGAAAATGGTAAAAAGACAGTTTTAGTAAAACAGCCATAACTTTCTCTCAGAATATCAGATTTCAGAGTTCTTATAGGCGTTGGAAAGCTAATTCAGAGCACTACAAGATGGTGTAGGTTTGGTTCTATGATTTTGATATTTTGTCAGGTTTTGAGAGCCCTAAAGTCAGATGTTATTTATTTTAAGCACGGATTGGGGCATAACTTGGGCATACGGAGTCGGATTTTGGACTTCGAGTAGTCAACGGAAAGCTCTTGGAGAGCTCTACACATTGGTTCAGATTTTGTGCAGGTTTGGTATGATTTATTTGGTGATATATTGATCTGAACAGTTTATAGGTATATTTTGACTATGGTAATATTGTGAGTTTATGGCATTGGAGATTTAAGTTTTGATGTCATTGTATACTCAGTTCATATTTCAGATTGGTCTCATGATGATATGGTTATCAGTGTTTGGTTTGGATATGCATGATGACTTGTTGGGTCTACAAGTTGTGCAGTGTTGTAAGCGGTCTATACTTACAGGTTGCATTTATAGCTTGGTTATGGGTTGTCTTTGCCCATTGATCTTTCATTATTGATGCATATTCAGATTGGTGGCTTGGATTTGGGTTGTTTATGCCCTGAGTCACATGATTTGCTGATTTTATTCTTCATGTAGAAGGGAATAGATGTTGTTACCAGGTACAGTCATGGTGGAGGATTGTGGTTGACTATGCTGACAGGTTGGACATACTTTGAGAGCCAGATGCTCGGTTCATGGATGTGATCATGGTGTCATGAATTTTGGCATGACATGATTGGATATACAGGTACATCCTTGATGTTCATTAGCTTGGATTTCTGATTTAGTTATGGTGGTATATCTTCTTGGTTGAGGATCATGGTTATTTAATTTCTTTTGAGGAGCTCATGATGTGCACTTTGAGTTCTTTGATGGTTTGATGCCTTGGTTGATTCTCATGGTTAGAAGATGGGTTTTCATCATGATGTCATGGATAGCTTGGATACACGATTTAGTGGGAGCTTGTGACAGTGATGGGATGACAGTGTAGGATTAGTTCCTGGTTTGGTTTGGATCTTCATATAGGAGATGGATTTTATGATGCCATAGGTGACTTGGTACCACGGTTGAGTGGGAGTTGTTGGCATTGATATATTTATTGAGTGTTTGCAGATGTTGAAGGTTTGTCTTAGATCCTGTTGCTGCAGAAGCATCTTTGACATTTGCATGGTGCACTTGTTATCTTCATGGTGTGTGAAGATGGTTAGATCTTGAGGACTCATGGAGTTCTTGGTTATCTTCATGGTATGTGGAGATGGTTCTTCCTGGTATGTGGAGATGGTTTTCTTCATGGTGTGTGGAGATGGTTGCATCTTGAGGACTCACAGGGTTCTTGGCAAATGTGTGGTTTATGCTTTTATTTGGCATGTTATCCTTGGTATGAGGATGGTTTCATTATTATGTCATGGTATACTCTTGATACGCGTTTAGAGTTGTGACATGTTATGGTATGTTCATGTGGAGCATGTTATCTCTTTGGTTGAGATGGTTAGATCATGTTGTCATGTTTATGTTCCTGAGGCCATGGTTGGAACTTTGACATTGATCTTGGTTTAGTTTCTTGGTATTGAGTACACTGATCATAAGCTGGATACTTCATGATATTGCTATGTTGCATTTGGAGTTGGCATGGATTGATTGGTTACAGGTGCTCATGGATACTTAGAGACAGTGGTGACGCTGATTTCTCTTGGATTAGAGAAGTATTTGTTGAGACGGTTGATGGTTTCAACAGGAAGTCCGAGGGGCAGTCACCTGATATGGACTTGAGAGGAGATTGTTCTTAGATGAGTCTTGGTTGGAGACTTGGGTATCTTGATGAGCATTCTCATTCCCCACTCTTGGTCTACTCGGCAGTTTGCTACTTGAGAGGTATAGCCCATTTTTTTCTCTCAGTTGCATTTTATTTATGCTTGTCTTTCATGGATATGGATCTTGAGCTATGGTACATGATTTAGTTCTGGAGGGTTCATTTGAGAGATGGTTTAGCATTGGTTATCTCCATGTGCATATGTTGTTATGCTGGTTGAGTTTGGGAGATGGTTTTATATTGGGCATTTTCCTTGGATTAGGAATGGTATTATTGAGTTTGATCTTCTTGTGAGAGGCTTACATCCATGATTAGTTATATGGTATGGTTTGGGTGTTGTTGAGGCTTCTTGTTGGGGTTTTATGGAGGAGATCATACTTGCACAGTTTACATCTAGAAGTGTGTGTAAAAGGACATGATACAGGTTATGATTTGCATGGTTTCTCTACTCTTGGTTATCTTCTTAGATGTTCAGTTTTGCTTACATTGAATTTGAGATTGGTTAGAGATTGTGATCACTGGTTTGTGCTCATGTATGTCATGTGAGAGATGACATGGTTGTTCATTTATCTCTTTCCTCTGTTGGTTGTGGTGAACTTGGGAGAGCATTGGAGACTTGTTATGAGAGTCATTCTTGCAGGATATTGGATTATGTATTGTGGATGTCCTTGATACTACATGGATTCACTTCTTTGAGATGTGTTGAGTGGATTGGTTATAGATTTGACATTATCTTTTGCAGTAGGAGCTTCTTGGTATATATGTGGTAGGTATTGCTCTTGAGGCTTGTGATTGCAGGTTGCAGATTGGATATGTTGGTGATATAAGATTCACTTGTTATACCTTTGAGGTATGGATAGTTGGATGGGTTTGGCACTTTGCTGTGGGTGCTATTTCAGTTATGAATATTTTGACAATTACGGATACATGTGATTACCTTTGGATCAGGTTGTTTGTGCTTGAAATTTCAGTTGGTACAGGATTTTATGATCTTCTAATGTGATAGGTTGGGTGGTTTTCTCTTTGGATGGCTTCTATGTATGTCCAGTGGTAGTGGCATAATAGGAGGTGAGATCATTCATGTTCGAGATGCTAGATACTTTGATTTTGTTGCGGGTACCAGGATGGAGCACTTGGTTTATTTTGATCCATGATGGTGGATGTGCTAGGAGGGATTGTTCCCTTGTTCATTTATGTGGCTACGAATTGACCCTATGCAATGTATACAACAAGTGGGAGATTGTTGAGATAATGGGTGTTGCACACATTGCATAATATTGTTATTTTATTATTTTATTTTATGTTGTGCCTAGATGGACGTGCAACATGTAAAGATTCCCATGGAATATTCTTGATGAGTTGTATTGTAACATTGTGAAAATATTTCATGTAATTATTTAATATTGGGGAAAAGAATTAAATGCCCAATATTAAATGTGGGGTCAGTGGGTTAGGTAGCACATGGTTTATGTAATACCACTTAGTGGTTTTGTGGGACTTGCTACTATATAAGCAGCCACAAGGGTAGTTGTTGTAGAGAGTGAGAGAATGACAAGGAGAAGACAAAAGGCAAGAGTCGAGCTGGACAAGGCTTGATAGGTTAGCCAAGGGAGCATTTGTGAAGGTTGAAAGCATGGCATGGGATGTGTGGATTCATGCTTGTTCACATAGTTTTCTCGGTTGTGGCTATGGCCATGAAGGCTTCCATGGTTGTATGGCAATGGTATTTTTTGCTGAATAATACATGGTGATGGATGCTTTTGGAGGCTGGGTTTTTTCCCTCAATGAGGGTTTCCCAGGGTATATCTTGTGTCACATTTTATGGGTATGTTGTCTATTCTCTTGCATGTGGATTTTAATTCCGTGTTTATTTTAAATCTATTATGGGTTATGTGGAAACGGTTATATTCTTTATTGCCAAGTTTCCTTACACTGAGTTTTGTCTGGGGAAAGGCAATCTTTGTATTGCAGGACTTTCTGGCAGAAATGTTTGCATATCTCGCAGAGGAAATGAGAAAAGTGGAGGAAAATACAGAGGAATGCCCAAGTCTCCAAATTCCAGATATAGAAACTATGAAGATAAAGTTAAAGACATTATTGAAACCAAATATTGCTAGGCTTGTGGAAGAAGATAATCCAGATGATTTAGAGGAGGCCTTACTGAGTGAAAGGAATATGGAAACAAATACCTTGAAGCAAAAAAGGGAAAAAGAACAAGACAAATGTTTCAAAAGAGACTGATGAGTTCCCCAACTTAGCCAGAAAAATATTTCATTATGCTTGTGCACTTGAAGCCCCGTAGGTATTGATGCTGTTGATGAAGTTGATCAGCGCTCAGGTTTGCATAGTGCAAGTTTTTGCCATAAACATAGATCTGTGGATTTCCTTTTGTAGAAGGCAGCTAATTTGTTTCTTTTAAATAGGCATTCAATGACGCCTCTCGAAGAAGCTTTATTGAGTCCTAATCTAGATTTGGACTGGGAATTATCTACAGATGCTTCTGAAATTGTTAAAAAAATTGGGGAGAAGGATTTAAAAGTATTGAAAACTCTTGGAATAAAGTGCAATAGCAAAGATGCTCTTGTTGCTTTGGCATTCAAACTTGCTAAAAATTTAACTTTACCATTAGTTGCCCTATTACATGTCAGAAGGTCAATCATAAACACTGTGATGAGAAGTTCAGAATTTGAGATAGAGTCTGGAGGACCAATACTTGATTACATGTTAGAGAAGGTACTGGTCTCCCCATCTCCTAATAGCCTAGATGAAGGACTGCACAATCTTGCGAAAGGTCAGACAACCAATTTGGAGGAGTATGTGTCAGAAGTGCTGAACTTGAGGACTCCAGGGGATCGGGATGAAGATAATCCAGAAATAAAGTTCAGGAAAGATGCCACTGAATGGGAAGAAATAAATTCAAAATATTGTTCAAATTTAAGTGAAGGAGATGCTTGTCGAAAAACTGGCAATATAGCAACAGAATCTACAATGACATCTGGTAAATGCAAAGGCAATCACGATTCACTGAAGCAGAACTATAGAGTTGCAAGAAAAATATTAGAATGCATTCTTCAGTTTGTCCAAAGCTGGAGTGCACATGCAAAAAATTGTCAGCCACCTTTGATTCGAGCTGTGCAGGCAAATGATCCTGAACTTATCAATATTCTGCTGGCTTCTTCTGTCCCAGTCAATGCTACAGATACCGATGGAAACACGGCTCTTCATTGGGCCTTGAAACAAGCGACATCTTTCAATAGGTGCATTGTAAACTGTAGAGTTGTTGAAAGACTTCTAGAAGCTGGTGCATCTGTTACATCTGGAAACAATACTGGGGCAACTCGTGTACATACAGCTGCAGGTCATGGCCACCTTGAAGCCCTTCTCATAATTATAACGAATCATGTGGGGATGTATAAATGTTCTGACAGGAACAAAAGAGACCCCTCTACATTATGCTGTGAAAAATGATCATCTTACATGTGCTGCTGTCTTACTTAGATATGGGGCCAATCGAGATGTATTAAGTTTGAGGAGTCACAAACCTATTCAACTTGTGCGTTCTGCTGAGATGCGTGCTCTGTTAAGTCTGAATGGCCACCTTCTTGAAGAAGCATGTGATAAGATTATTGCTTCCCAAAGTTGCATTCCTGCAGAGTAAAAATATTCACATTTCCAGAAAATACAGGGAACTAATTCACAGTTTACAGATGGCATATCTCCTGTCAAGCATCCAGATTTCATTTCCCAGCTAGCCACTTCTGCTGTATCTAATCCATATCTGTCTGTGGCAAGAGTTATGTCACAAACTCCTGCAGGAGTTACAGAGAAATTCCAGGCACAGCCTTCCACACATCTTTCTGCATTTGATTCACAGGAGACTGACATTTCCTCAAATTCAACTTCTTGGCAAACGGTTCAGAAAAAGTTGCGCAAGCATACAAACAGTGCAACTGAGATAACAATTTCAGCAAATCATCTACCATAACTAATGGTTGAGCTGACTAGTGCTCGGTCAATCTCATTTGTTGGTACTCATATCTAACTTCTGAGATTATTAAAGTAGAGGATCATGGGAGTGTCAAACAAATAAACCAATGCACAATAAAAGAAAGAAAGTTCAACTGAGTTCAACTGGTCACACAGAGGATATACGAAAAAAGAGAATCTCTGTTTTTTTTTTGGCAACAGAGGAAACTCTATTTCTCACGGCAGGGAAAAACCTATGATGGCTATTCTAGACTTAACTGCTTGTTACTGCAGTTAGATGGCTCTTTACTAAATGCAAAGTAACAAAACTTATACAGAACACAGCAACGTCATTTACATATGTTTAAGTCGTACTTCCATGCGCAATTCCAGTAATAATCTTACGATGCTTCATATACACCTCATTCTCTGCATTTAATCGGCGTATCTTGGACCCGCAGGTACAAGTGCTAGTTAATAAATTTGGAAGAGTTGTTTAAATATTGAGTTATAGTTTCAATAAATAATATAAAAAGAGTTCATTCATTTAATTACATTTTGCATATCTTCAAATTAATAGTAATATATATTTATTTTATGCTAATTACGCCGTAGGCGTTTTCTATATGAAGAGGAGGGCCTGTTTTCTTAAATCAACGATTGTCATTGTTTAAGGGGGATGGACGACCATCGAAGACATCGCATCCGTCCACAATATTCCACCAATCGGCCACGGGCTTTCCGTTTCATGGCATACGTGAATATGAAGCCTGGCAACAATGAGGCTGCCTAAGAATCATACGCAACCCGCTGAATAGTGAAGTGTAAACTGAAATGTGGATGGCGCATTAATTTTCATTTTCATTTGGGTACCAATCAAATCAAATTAAATTTTCTGTACTGTCTGTTGTTCCACGCCAAAAGATAAAGATCAGTCTGCAACCTGCGTGCAATTTAGAAGGCAATTTTGTTGTTGGACAAGATGTGTCACTTGTATGTAAAAATTGTGGCTTCCCTGGTTAAAAGTATTGTCTGGCAGATCGGAGAAAGCTTTCTCGATAACCTGCAGACAACCTTTGAGAGATTCCAGGATGTCGTGTAATTGAGCATCTGCATGGCGCCCAACTCTCGGCTCGCATCTGCAACCTTCCAGCATTGTTTTCTTCCTTTTCCTAGCCGCCAAAGTCGACGATTGG
This sequence comes from Cupressus sempervirens, assembly GCA_028749045.1. NCBI lineage: Eukaryota > Viridiplantae > Streptophyta > Pinopsida > Cupressales > Cupressaceae > Cupressus > Cupressus sempervirens. The sequence goes on along the minus strand of CM053784.1, from coordinate 152,536,375 downwards.
AAACTCAGCACCGTGTCTTCCATTCACATTATTTTTTTTTGGAGGAGTAATATCACTATGGTGCTTCCAAACTTTAAAGTTGTGAGAAATTCTGCCAGTTATATGATTGATGTATTTGTGGGGAGATTACAATAGCATGTAGTGGGTAATGTCATCAAGTGGGATCATGTTCATAGTCATAGTGTGCGGAGGATTCATAGTGTGGGGAGGACACAACTGGTGATTTATGAGAAACAACTTAGTAGTTGCTTGGGCTAACTTCGCACATCTTCAATTCGTAATACTTATATCAGAATTTGTCGCTTTTTTCGGTGAATCTTTGTAGGTGATTAAAGAGCTTAAAGCTAAACTTTCGATTTTCCCACATTTATGAAGCTCTTTGTAGAACTCGTAGAGTGTGAGGTGGTCTAAAAGTGTCATTTTAAAACAATCACTTGATGCCCACCGCTAAGACCCCCCAATAGTACATTTTGCATAAATGGACCAAACAACAAGGAAAACAAAAAAATGATTAACTATTAGTGCATGTGTGATCGGCTAGTACATGCGCGACCATTCAACTATTAGTATATGTGCAATCATTTTTTTGGGGCTTTTTATGGTTGTAATTGGGGGACAAGGAAGGTAGTCATAATTGGGGGCTTAGGCATGGCGGCAATGCATACATGGGTGACAACTAGCTCATTTCCCCTAGTAGGTTCTACAAGTGATAGACATTAAGAAAATCTTTCTTCACCTATAAAGTTGGATCTACATGTAGATGTATAGAAGTGAGTACATTAACTTTCTTAATAGAGAAACACATATTAATCTATTGTAGATGTATAGAAGTGAGTACATTAACTTTCTTAATAGAGAAACACATATTAATCTATTGTTGACATTAATAATATAGTCATTTTACAATTCCAATCTAAAATAAGATTGTAAAGTATTTGGAAATAATGAATTTAATGATGGAACATAGACCGATTTATATGAAGAAGCGAAAATAATTGAAATCTCGGTTGTTATCCTACAAATTTCTTGGTTGTGTTAATGATATGGCTCTATGAAGAGGACTTGTGACATACACAAGGATACTAGCCTTTAACCATTTTTCAGTTGGGGTATTTTTAAGCCCAAAAAAGTAAGGGGCCAACAAGAATATATGCTTGGAGTGAGAGTTTTGGAATGTGAGACCTGGATTCCCTCTTTCTATGCTATTTGCAATGAACACATTGAATTGTTCTTCAGACCACTAGTATTTTTATAAATAGTTGGCCATTCTCATCTACCATACAAAGGAACGAAATGCTTTTAGTCGATGGTCATCACGTGCAAGGATAGAAGTGATGAATGAGATTCAGTTTTCGCTAGGAGTAAATTGCCAGTTAAGCAAGGCAAAAAAATAGAAATCATTTTTAATTGTATAGTCATGTTATTTTAATAATTGTGGAACAAAATAAATAATTCTTTCTATTATGAAAATAGCTTATAATAAAAATTATAAATTATAAATATATATTTTTAATATACTATTATATTTTGAGATAAAAACTATTATTTATAAATATAATAAAATGTTTTTTCAATTAATTATTACATTCAATAATCTACTTTTGTTAATATTTCAATGTTTTCCTATATTTACCTATTAAGTATTTCAATAATATAAAATATATTTAATATTTTGAATACTATTGTGTTGAAAAGGTGTAGAATATTAATTATATTAAAATATATTTCTATGTACCCAAATGTATATTAGATAGAACATAATTTATAATAATGATTAAAGTTTAGATATCAATTATTTAAATAAGAGATAATTACATGTTAATATATATAATATAACTAATAGAAGTACAATATGATGTTCAATTAAAAATACATTAGGTAGAAGATCTATTAATTATCATGTTTGAGTGAAAAATAATAGTTTTATTTATTTTTCTTACATTTTATTGAAAAGTCTAAAAGGAATTGCATGTATAATCCTTGTCACACATATAGAAAAGTGAATGTATTGTAATAGCTTTTTTCATTAGGTTTTATATATATATATATATATATATATATATATATATATATATATATATATATATATATATATATATATATATATATATATATATATATATATATATATATATATATATATATATATATAAATCACCCCTAGCTACTAGATTGCTTGCTACTACTCAAGCACAAGGCATTGAACACATGTCATGATGGGTCATGTCTTCCAATAATTAAATTACATCAAAGGCATTGCAAAGATTTCACACTACAATGTTTGTAAGGGCTTTGAGGAAGACTCTTGGAACAACTAAAATCAAAAGATCACCAATTAATTCTCAATAGGCCTTGCAAGGTTTCAAACATGGGATCTCTACATAATCGTTGGAAAACAAGGCACAAGAGAATGAATTATTTGGCCCTCCAAATAAAAAAGATAACATTTTTTTTTGCATGAGTTCCTATTTAGATAAAAGTTCAAAATTAATCATTTGTAGAAAGAAAAAATGAAGGAGGCAAGGGCCTACAACATAATGGTAACTTGTGAGCCTCTTATCTAGGATGCCTTGGATTTGAGTCTACTTGAATTTAACACATACTACTAATTAATCTTAACGAATGATAATTAATCTAGGCTTGACCCATTATCTATCAGAACAAAATGAATAGGAAAAATGAACACACACTAAAAAATAGATAGGAATGGCACATCTATATATAGTAGAAACAAAATATTATTATTTCTTATAAATCTTGGGTTTTCGAAATTCTTGTTGAGATATATAAAGGAATAGCTATATAAAGGGAGAAAGTAAAGACAAAGATAGAGAAATGGAGTGAAGTGGAAAGGGATAGAGGGAGAAGATAGTACATATATTGAGATAAAGGTGGAGAGAGAAATATAGGGAGATGGGAAGAAAAATACCCAAATATTGCAAAGAAACGAGAGAAGAGGAGAGAAGGGAAGAGGTGGAAAGAGACAAGAATTGAAAAAGGGAGAGGTGTAGAGGGAAGGAGTAGAGGGAGAGGGAGGGACGGAGGGGGAGAGGGAGAGGGAGAGGGAGAGGGAGGGAGGGAGAGGTAAATAGATGGAGATTAAGAAGCAAAGCGACATGGAGAGGAGAAGGAGAGATAGAGGGAGAGAGTGGGGATGGAAGATATAAATATATAAACTAAGACAAAATGAGAAAAGAAAATATATTTACTAATAAAGATAGAGACATATATAGAGAGAGGTAGATACAAGGGGATATATAGGGATGGAAAGACATGGAAAGATAATAAGACAAAGATAGAGATAGAGGGAGGGATTGGCGAGTAAATATGGAGAGATGATTATAGAGTGAGAAGATGGGAGTAAACTAGATAAACAGAGATAGATATATCGAGAGGTTAAAACAAAAAGAGAAAGAGGATGAGAGGGAAAGACAAATAATGGGACAAATACTTAGTGGACCTTTCATAATAGGACAAATGCTTAGTTGACTTTCCATACCTCTATGACGTACCTATTACACACTAAGGTGCAATTGCTAGTATGTAATTTCTATCCATACATTATATCCTAGATGGCTACTATCCATTTTGATCCACTCTTCTATTTTCTTAAGTCGAATAGTCATGAAAACAACCATTTAAGCATAAACTCAACCTTTCCATAATTAAAATTTAGAAATTCAAATTCAAACATTCAGTTGCCTTTACTCTTTGCATCCAAGGTTAATAAGCATGCATTTTGAGAATTTCATGTCAAGTTCTAGCATTTGAAGATATACTTTTGTTGTGTTGTCTCTAATAATACAACATGAGAGGGTTTGCATATCATTCACATATTGACACTTCAATTAAGACTATACGAAATCTATATATATATATATATATATATATATATATAATCATTATATAAGGATATACTTGTTTGAAGAATGATATATTTGATCATTATTTATTGCAAATGTGTCAATGCATTGCTAGAGGGATTAGTCTCATCCTAGCTCATCTCATGTACCCAAGATACAAGTTATTATATACCATTTTTAAAATAAATTTGGAAGAGTCATTTAAATATTTAATTATAGTTTTGATAAATAATATAATTTAACTAAGTTAGAATTTATTAATGTCGATAGGCATTCTACAATGGTAGAATGGGTGGAGTGGGATGGTGGGATGGTGTGAGCATGTTAATGTTAACTTTTATTCTTCTAGGTTAAATTTGACAACCATCTACATGTCAAAAGTTTAAGTCTTATTATAAATATAATATACTTTTAAAAATAATTTAATAAATACCACATAAAATATTTATTTAAATTATGATATTTGGAGATAAATTATCCATTTTTTTAGAAATTAAAATTAAAAGCTTAAGTTAGTAAAAAACTAAATAAATGGAGATAAAAGAAATATAAATAATTTTAGATGTAATAAATTAAATTATTATTATTTTGTAGTGGATATCTATTAGCATTTCTTTAGATAGATTTTTATAAGATATCTATACTAGTTTAATTATGTTTTACATATTGTTAGGTTAATAGTAATTCATTTCTTTTATGCAAACATGTAATTTATATCCATACATTATACCCTAGATGGCTATTGTCCATTTTGATCCACTCCCTCTATTGTCTTAAGTCAAATAGTTATGAAGATAACCTCTTAAGCATAAATTTATGTTGGAATTACAATAGGAAAGGTAAACTCTGAGGTGGGGGGGTTTGAATCAGTGCTTTAAACTTTAACCCATCTAATATTCACCACACATCCATCTCAAATATTCAATAAGTAAGCTAAAATACCATGTAAAGTGTATGCGTCTAAAGTATGTAAACAAGTAAGCATTCACACATGTATGACACAAGATATGATTACCCAGAAACCCTCCAATGAGAAGGGAAAATTGGGGTGGAGATGATACCCACAAATCTTCACTACTACAGTAATAAAGTGTATCCAATGAAGGTTACAATGTTTGATCATGAAACATGATCTACCCTGTGAAAGGTATGCCCTGTTAAAAGCTTACAAAGATTGTTAGGTCTTACCTTGTTAAAGGATTTCAACACCCTATTAGAAGTGGATTTGATTAAAGGACTTTAACTCACAATTAAACACCTTGTTAGAGGATTTCAATACAACCTGTTAGGACTACTTTGTTAAGAGATTTAACTGATTCACCTATTAGAATATCTCAACAATGATCCTGTAATTAACACTTTATTGCTTAATGATAGATCACCTCTATACTAATGTATACTTGATCCTTCTTGATCAAATGTCTCTCTCGTGTTCATTTTTTCCTTCCTTTGTTCTCCTTTAACTGATTTTGCAATGTAATTCAGATCATAATACCTTGATGGCCATGAATATCTTGGTTTGTGCATGCAAAACTCTCCTTGATCATTCATTCATTCCCTCTCTTTATTAAATAAGTTTAGGGTGTTTCCTCCTTAAGAAGACCTAGGTGACTTAGGGTTAGGTACGAGTCAACAACTGTGATTCATCTATATTGTCACTTAAACCTTCCTTTTACTTGATTGGGTACACGTATTACATAGGGATTCCCAATTAAGATTTTTCCTTATCAACAAAATATTGTAATTCAATCCTTAAGTTGGCTAAAAAATGGTTACATAGTAGTTTGTACCAATACAAATAACTATGAAAAAATTGTATTACTTAGTATCTGAAGTCCCTAATGCTTGGCATCAACTTTGACTTCAATATTGTCACTCGGCATCTAAATGACTTGGCATGCACTGCCTGCTCAGCTTCTGAATCACTCAACACATGATGTCTGCTTAGCACTTGAGTGACTCATCATATGAGTGACTCGTCACTCACTATTTACTCAGTGTGCACTAATTTTCATGTTGCGGTCAGCATATGTTGCTTGTTTGACATGAACAAAGTAAATGATTTAAGTATATAAACACTCACTTGTCGAAACTAATCTAAGATTAACAATCTCCCCCTTTGACATGAGTTTCAAAACAATTAGTCATGCATTAATACTCTTATTCTTATGAGCGTAACATAAATGATTATTCAACTTCTATACAAAATTTTAAAATATCAAAATTTTGTAACATGACTTATACCTCAAAATCCCATAACTCCCCCTGAGTTGTTTTATTTGTTCTGTACTGTATTGTACTTTGTATCAAAAGCTTTCTCCTACTGAGTAGATTTTCCTCAACTGATATTATTTCTCTATTGTCTATGTGCTTGCTCTCCTACTTGCTCTTACTCCCCCATTCTCACTCTGCTCTTTACTCCCCCATTGCTCTTACTCCGCCTTTTTGACACTGATCTCAATGCATCATACACTAATAGTGTATTTTTTCTGAGAAATATTTATGGACCTCAAGTATTATTTTAAGAGTTTCATCCCAATTATCACAAGCTACCTCTAAAGACTTAATTTGGATGCCCATCTTGGTAGCAAGGTGTACTAAGCCATCTAATGTAGAAAGATCTGGGTCTTTCTTCATAAGTGTTTTTGCATAGCCTAGCTTCTTGTGTAAAATCTCCATGTGAGGAGTTAATATAGACCAGATGTTGATTAGTTTAGCCCTGATATTATTTTCATCTTCTTGTAATGTTGCTAACTAACTTTGGGATTGCAAAACGGTCCTAAAGTGTTTCTCACTTTAAGTTGGAGACATGGGCAATTTTTCACTGGATGATTGCTTTTGACTCTCCAAACTTAGGATGTGATTCCTTATCTCTTGTGTGAAGAGTGTGGGATTACACAATTTGGTGTACAAAGAGAAAATGTTCTTTAGTACCTTCTTCACACTATCTATCTTAGTTTCCAATGCAACCTGTGTGAGTGAAATATCACTAGATATCTTCTCATTCACTTTGTTCTAAAACTTCTTCTAAGACCATTCTAAGAGTTTGAAACTAGTATCCAAGTCTGCGTCACTTACTCTTTCCACTATATTGGTCAACTGTTCAATAATTGACTTTTTTTCATCTGGAGTAGGCAAACTAAATGCATCTAAGAAAATTTCATTGATCTCAATCAAAGCTTGCTTCTGCCTATGCTCCCTTCTGAGCAGTTCTTGATGTTTCTTTCTTGCTAGGGCCTCTTGAAGTATACTCATCTGCTCAATTGTTATTGTTGCATAATCAAACTTGGGCAATACAATTTCTTCATCTAGGCTAACATCTCCATAAGTTATTACCTCTTCTACCTTAGATGAGCTAGGACTTGGCACTGAGAATTGCAAAGGTGTTGCATCTATGCTTGGCCTCTAAAGAGTTTGACTGGAAGGAGTTCTAGATTCTGGTAATGTCAACAGTGCTTGAATTGCTACTAGCTCCTTTGGCTTGGGTGTCAAACTTGTCTCTTCAAGCTTGTCCTTTTTTGCCTTTTTTATTTCAGTTGCACCTTGATCTTTTGTTGGAGGTGTAGCTACAACTATCTGACCTATTTGGCTTTGTGTCCCATTATTTACTAGGGTTTCCACCTTGTCTCCTCCAACTATCTCAACCTTGTCTTTTTTGGATTTTTGTACATTTTCTGAGGCTGGAGTGCCTTCCATGAGTGTATTGATAGTGCATCCTACTGTCTCCTTCCTTTGATATACAACTAAGGGTTGTGAAGGTTGTACACTTGTGACTTGAGGAGTGATTGTAGGTAGTTCTTGTGTTTTCACTTCCTCCCCTGCAGTTATAGACTCTGGCTTTTGAATTTCATCCACACTTACCAATGCAAGGTTGTCACATAATTTGGCTTGGAAAGTAGATTGGATATGTATCCTTTTCAAATATTCCTCTGTTAGGGGATTGATGTTCTAATCAGTAGGATCAGAGACATCCTTCACTTTGATAGTTTTAGTGATTATAATTGTCACCTATGGGGGGTTGGCACTCAGCATTAGTGTATCTTGTACACTTTTTTCTTGTTGTTGCTTTGCCTCAGTTGTTTCTTGATTATCAACATTCATATCAATGCCTTCCTCAACTATGCCTTGATCTTTATCTTCTCCTTCATCATCTCCTACCTCAATAGGTTCTTGGTTAGCATCTTTGGTTATGGATAGTCCATATGTAATCTTCCACATTTGTTTGGACTTTAGTATAACATCCTCTATGTTTTTATATAATATGCTAAGTCCCCTATGCTTTAGCACAAATCTGACAGCATATTTCTTAATGGCTTTGGTCACTTCAGCCTTGCTGATTTTTGGCATTACTTGAGCGAGGGTTGTCTCCCTAATTTGCTTCTCTGTGTGTAATCAATAGTATCATTTTTGCTCAAATCTATCATATAAACTCTTAGGTATGGAGTTGGCAATTTCTAGAGGAGCCTTCTTAAATGTAGCCATTATGGTATATATTACCTCCTCTACTTTATTTTTCTCAATTTTTCCAAGATTATCAAATTCAATGTGAGAGAAACCTAACAAATCAACATTGTTTCTAACATTTTCAATTAAGTTATCGAGGTCTAAGGATGGATTGTGGCTCACCACTTGGAATTGGTTGTTGTCATCAGATTCAGTCTTCTCATCAGATTCAGCCTAAGCAACATACTTTCTTCTTGGTATTTAATGTGCCTCACCTTCCTACTTTTTAGTCTTGGCTACCTCTTTAGTCTTCTGTGTTGTGACTCTTGTACTAGCCCTTGTGGTAGGTGCAGTTGTTTTAGGCTAGTTTAGTTTTGCAACCTTCTTTGGCCTTATCACTACTTGTGCCTTGGCCTTTCTTTTCTTCTTATCAGTAGGAATAGGTGCTTCCTTGACTTCTTCTTCCTCAACACCTTCTGTGGTTTCTAATTCCTCCTCTTGTTGATCCTCTCCCTAACCTTGTGTCAGTGCCAATGGTGCTTGAAGTTGTGTATTCTCTTCTTCTTCATCATCTTCCTCTTCTTCTTCTTCTTCTTCTTCCACTCCTTCACCAAATTTTTCTTTCAATTTCTTCACCAATTTTTTCTTCTTTTTTATTATAGAAGTAGTTTTTAATTCCATGGTGATCTTTGATTTGTGCAATTCATAGTTACCAAATGCTTTGGCTTATTTGTCCACTTCTTCTGCACGTAATGTTGTGATTATTGTAGAGGCCTCATTAACATTGATCTCATAACCTAATGGCCTTAGCCATCTCACCATAGGAATTTTTTCTTGTACAAATGTGTGATCAATATCAACTAGGAAGAAAACATCATCATAATGTTTCTCCACTAGTGAGACTAGTATCCTTAATCTTTTCTTCATGGATTGTTTAAAATCTTCAAAATAACTAGTCATTACTGACTCAAAGTTATTACTTAATTGTTCAATGAAGTCTCCTATTTGAACTGCAATTGATTTATTTGTCTTCCATGCAACATTACCAAATGTAGGAAATGTATTCTACACATAGAAGAAAATACATACCAGAATAGATCAAAATTTACACTAAGCACTCTTGGTTTTCCTTATAGCTCCCAGATTTTTAATTAGTTTTTGTAACTATAGCTTGGAAAGATCATAAGTATGATCTTTCTTCACAATTTTGTAGCCCATATCCACCACAATGCAAGGTACATTATTTAATCTAGTTGACTGATAAAACTTGTGTGTTATTACCCTTACTAAAAAAGCTATCAGGGCATCTATGACGGTGCCAATGGTCATTCTCCGTTTGTTCCATACAGCATCTATGTTATTTTCAATGACTTCCTTTGAGTCACTTCTCATAGTCTTTGGTTGATCTAGGGTTGGATATCCTGCTACCCTATGAAAAAATTTCTTTGTGATTTTAATTGGCCCATTCTCTAACCATACTGAGCTATCATGTATTCTACTTAAGACAATCTTAATCCACTTAGTTTTGAAAATATTGGGTATATCTAAGGTTTCTCTACAATCTTGTATTCTTCCTTCAACACTTCCTTTTTACATAGTCCTTCATATTCTTATCTAATTTCCATGTCTCCTATGCTTCCAATCTTGCAATTGTAACAATTTCTGACATCTTGAATCATCAACACTCACGGTGGTATCATAGACAATGCACTGAAGGGATCATGTTTGTATGTTATATCTACAATAGCTTTGAAAATAGGTTGTTCGATCGCAGTGCTAATTGATTGGACATTTAAAACCTATTTTCCCTCTACACCTTTCACTTTAGAAGAACTAGACGTCAGTACATCTATCTAGGGTTTGCAAAATCTGAAATTGCATATTTTGGCACATGGTAAATATCTTACAAATCCTAATGAAATGGTGTCAAATAGCCATTCAAATCTCTTGCAAGTGCTTAGATGAAATTCTCCATATTACCTTTAGCTCTTCGTCTTCTTGCTCAAATTCAAATGATGTTAAGTGAGCAAAAATTGATTAAATAGCCCTTAAAACACTACAATTAATGTTAAGTTCTTACACAGTTGTAAGCTCAGCATTAATAGATTTCTGGCTCACTCGGTATCTACATGTCATTCCATTCACTCAGAAATTATTATGACCTCAGCCTCAACTAACTAATTTCATTAGTTCAACATCCACTAATCATTTTGCTTGGCAAGCATTGGAAACCTTTTCATACTCGACAGTAACATGAAAAACTGACAAAACTTAAAGATTTTTTTAATTTCCAATAACACTTTGCATCTTTATTCATGCATATGTAATCTTTTCAAAACTAAATCCTTGGAACTGATGTATGGCATATCTTTTAAATATTAGTCCCACATACCTCTTGATTCCTTAGTTTGATGAGGTGTGATCACTTGACCCATTAGGTGAATGATTCCATCTCCACTTGATGTGTTGCAATCCTTCTTTCTCTTCCATGTCTTGTTAATCTCATTTCTGAAATTTTCAATAACTACCTTGCCTTTGGCTTTCTTTAACTCACAACTTGGTGCCTTTCACCTTGTTGGACAATATCGGCTAATGTGACCAGTCTTCAAATAGCTAAAACATGTGGTTTGACTCAACCACCTTTTGTAGTCACTCCTAAAGTGTGTTATAATATAGTTCTCAGGAACATTTTCATACAACTATACCTTGTTTTATAATCCCAATTATAAAGTTTCCTTTGTTTTTTTCCTTTGTTTGCTTGTTTGATGACCACTTGGGTTTGGATCTACACTCAAAAGCTCTATGTCCATAATTTTGACAGTTATAACAATATCCTTCAAATCTTTGAGCATGCATTGTCTTGGTCATGCATTCATGTGCCTGATGACCTTGTTTGTTACACTTATGACAATGACCCATGCTCTTCTGCTTAACATTCTAATTTACAGTCTTGCTCTTGCACACATTAGTAGTATGTCCTTTCTTACCACAATTATTGCAAGTAGGTTTTGAGTTCTTACCATTGTTACTTCTTTCTTCAACACTTTTGGATGATTCTCCTTCTTCAGTACTTGTGTATCCCAGTCCAGATGTATCATTGTTAGATCTAGGAGATCTCATCAATTATTCAAAGTACTTGATAGCTTCACTAGGTTTATTGAAACTTTCAAAAAACTCATTTTCCCTTTTTACATCATTACTCAACTATTCATTCTGCAACTTTAGTTTTGTTATCTCAATGTATTTACTATTTATTTCATGATTAGTATTCATGACTTGATTTATCGTTTCCAATTGCATGTGAGCAATCTTGTTTACTTCTGATGATTTCTCTTCTAGTTTGTTGGTCAAAACTCTTTTTTTATCTTCAATCATGACTTTGTCTTCTATAGCTTTCTTTTTATGTTCAATCATCTCACATAGTAATAAGGCTTGTGATTCTTGTTCTATCTTAAGATTTCTAATCTCTTCAACTAGGGTTCTTTTCTTTTCCATTAGATATGCAACAGTTGCATCAAATTCATTGGAGTTTTCATTTGCAAATAGCTTAGTAGTGTCCATCTCTTGGTATTGTGTTCCATTCTCCTCAATAGCAATTTCTTTCCTTCTTCTCAATGATTTCTTTAGATCTTCTCTTGCTTCATTCAACTAATGTAGAACAAGTTGTATTTCAATCTCCTGGTTCTCAATACTTTTCCCAAATTGTAGACTTCCATTTCCAAAATCTTTCTTCAAAGCTATTAGGCTTCACTTTTAGAGAACAAGGCTCTAATACGAATTGTTGGAATTACAATAGGAAAGGTAAATTCTAAGGGGGAGGGGGGGCTTTAAACTTTAACCCATACAATATTCACCACAATACCATATAAAGCATATACATGTAAAGTATGTAAACAAGTAAGCATTCACACATATATGACACAAGATATGATTACCCAGAAACCCTCCAATAAGAAGGTAAAACTGGGTTGGGGATGACACACACAAATCTTCACTACTGCAATAATAAAGTGTATCCAATGAAGGTTACAATGTTTTGATCATGAAACATGATCTACTTTATTAAAGGTCTGTCTTGTTAAAAGCTTACAAATATTGTTAGGTCTTACCCTGTTAAAGAATTTCAAAACCCTGTTAGAAGTGTGTCTGATTAAAGGACTTTAACTCACAATTAAGTAAGTACCTCATTATAGGATTTCAATACAGCTTGTTAGGACTACTCTATTAAGAGATTTAACTGATTCACCTATTAGAATGTCTTAGCAATGATCCTATGATTAGCACTTTGTTGCTTGATGATAGATCACCTCTATACTGATGTATATTGATCCTTCTTGATTAGATGTCTCTCTACTATTCATTGTTTCCTTCCTCTGTTCTCCTTTAATTGATTTTACAATGCAATTCAGATCATAATACCTTGATCACCATGAATGTCCTAGTTTGCACATGCAAAACTGTCCTTGATCATTCATTGATTCCATCTTTTTAAAAAGAAGTTTAGGGTTTGTCCTCCTTAAGAAGACCTAGGGATCTTATGGTTAGGTATGAATAAATGGTTGTGATTCATCCATATTGTTGATTAAACCTTCCCTTTCCCTAACTGGGTGCATGTAGTACATAGGGATTCCCAATTAAGATTCATCATTATCAACAAAATATCATAATTCAATCCTTAAGTTGGCCCAAAAATGGTTTACATAGTAGTTTGTGCCAATAAAAACTATGATAAAATTGTGTTACTCAACATCTGAAGTCCCTGATGCTCGACATCAACTATGACTTCAATACAATCACTCAACATTTGAATGAGTTGGCATGCACTACCTACTCAACTTCTATATCACTTGGCACATGATGTCTTCTCAGCACTTGAGTGACTCAAAACTCATTGTTTACTCAACATGCACTAATTTACATGTTGTGTTCAACATATGTTACTTGTTCAACATGAATAAAGTAAGTGACTTAAGTGTATAGACACTCACTTGTCAAAACCAATTTGAGATTAAAAATTCAAACTTTTCAAAATTATAATTCAAAAATTCAAATTTGACCATTTAGTTACCTTTACACTTTGTGACCAAGGTTTATAAGAACATGTTTTGAGAATTTCATGTCAATTTCTAGTATTTGAAAAAATAATTTTATCACACTCTCTCTAATAATATAATCTGAGAGACTTGGTTTGCATATCATTCACATGTTGAGACTACAATTAATGAAAGATTGGAGCATCAAAAATCCACAAAGCCCGAAGAATACCTGCACGTAAAAACCTATCATAAAGAAGAAAAAGACAAGAAGAGGCAAGGGTTTGGCTCTAAAAATATGCAAATTATATTCTTAGAAATGAAAAAGATAAGAGACAATTACAAAAGATCAATCCCTATAGAAAGAGATTGAAATCCTAGGGGTAACCTAAAAGGTAAAAACTATTTAATAATTATAATTAATTATTAAATATGAATGCAAAAGTGCATAAAGAGAAAGCTTAAGAAGGGAGTAAAGCTAATTTAATAAATTAAATTAAATTAACTCTTTACTCTAACACCCCCACTTAAGATAAGCAACAATGCAACTACAAACAATGCAGAAAGAGCAAGGAAACTACAAAGTAATGTTGAAAGAAAACTTGGGTCCTGGCAACAAGTCCTGATGAGGTATCCAATCACAACCAAATCTCTATGAAACAAAGAAATAGAGAAAACCCATTGGGAAAAACTCTACTCCGAAAAGAGATAGCAAGAAAAAAGATGAAAGAAAGGACTCATCACTGAGACCCCCCAAGGATAAATTCCTTCACCCCAAGCATAGAATGCAGCTCAAGATACCGTGGGGATTCAAAAGGTGTAGTGAAGATGTCTGCAACCTGCTGAGCAGTAGGAATGTACTCCAAGTTCAAAGCATCATCCTAAATCATATGCCTAATGAATTGCACATGAAGCTCAATGTACTTCATCCATTGATGCTCAAGTCAGTTGCATGAAATGTGTATAGCACTCTGATTGTCACACAACAGAAAGGTGGCACTATCAGGAGAAAATCCAAACTCTATCATCAACTGTTGAAGACACAAAACCTCCTGACTAGCCAATATAGCTACCCTATATTCTGCCTCTATAGATGATAATGTGTAAGCATGCTACTTCTTGCAAGACCGTGTGATAGGACCAAAACCAAGATAGAAGAAAAATCTAGATGTAGACTTGCAATCATCAATATCACTAGCCCAATCTAAGTTTGTGTAACCAACAATGTGAGGATCCCCTAATGTGTAGTAAATGACATAACATGTTGTACCCTGAATGTACTTCAAGATACATGTGGAAGCTTGCCAATGACTCTCATGTAGATCATTGGAGAATCGAGATACAATTTCAACCGCAAAGGAAATATTAGAACATGTGTGTGTTAGGTACAACAAACTACCCACAAGTTGTATGTATAAAGTAGAATCCATTGTAGGAGTAGAGAAAGTCTTAGATAAAACAAAAACTCACTGAAAAGGTGTAGGAGAAGGCTTGCAATCAATCATGTCAAATCTCTAAAGCATATCAAGAGCATACTTATCCTTGAGTACGCTTATTCCATCCAAAGATTGAACAACCTATAGGTCCAAAAATCTCAAATTGTTCTCTCAAGGATTTTTGAACACTCTATATCATGGAGACTAAGCTATCTATAATGATGAGATCATCTACATAAAGCACAAGTATCAATAAGTCAGCTCCATGTTAATGAATGTAAACTATAGGATCAGAATGACACCAAGTGGACTATGAAGCAAGCAAGAAGGAATCCATCTTCTCATACCAAGCCCAAGGGGCCTGTTTGAGACCATATAAGCTCTAAAGCTTGTATACTAATGAAGAGTCCTAAAAAAACCATGAGGCTACTCCATACAGATCTCCTCATGAAGGTCTCCATACAAAAATGCACTCTTCATGTCCATCTGAAAAATTGTTCATCCCTGGGAAGCTGCAAGAAAAAGTACAAGCGAATAGAATTCATCTTGGCAATAGGGGCAAAGGTCTCAGAGTAATGAATACCCTCAACCTGTGAAAAACCTTTTGCAGCAAGATGTGCCTTGTACCTATCAATACAAGCATCTGTAGCATACTTGGTACTGTACACCCACTGGCACCAAATCAATTTTCTTCCTTTCAGAAGATGAAAAAGATCCCATGTGGGGTTCTTCATCAAAGAAGAGTAGTCCTCATCCATAGGCCTATCCCACTCTAAGTGTCTTGTCACCTATTAAAAACCACGTGGATCATCTAAAATATCATAAATCAAGAGGCCACTGCCTATAGTCTGAGTATGACAGCAACAAGAGTTGGTAGGATCACCTACTAGAGGTTCGATTCCATCAACAATATCATGAGCCCAGTTGGGCACTAGAAAAATATATGGTGGAGGTGGTAAAGGGGGATCAGTGTCTAGATCTTCCTTAGAGGATGCATAATCCTATAAAAGACTAGATGAAGTGTTGGGTAGTGATTAAGAAGCTGGAGATGGAGGATCTATCTAAGAATAACACTCATCAAACTAAGCAACTTGTCAAAACAAGACATCTCTGGAATCAGGATCAAACAACATGTATGCCTTCACATCCTCATAGTAGCCAAGAAATATGAATGGTTAGATCTTCTTCTCCATGGCTCTCCACTATGCATCTAGAATAAATGTCCAAGCCTCACTACCAAAAATGTGAAAAATAGAAACATTAGGCTTGACATGAATCCAAGTCCCCTCAGGAGCCAAGTGTCATAATGATTTGTGAGGCATTTGATTCTAAATATAGTTGGCATAGTTGATAGCTTCAGCCCAAAATGAACAACTCATAGCTCAAGACTAAATCATACTATTGGCCATCTTTTGTAATGTCCTATTCTTTCTCTCTGCAACTCCATTCTGGTGATTGGTGTGGGGAACTATGAATTGGTGTTGTAAATCATGCTAAGTATGAAAATATTTGAAAGAATGATTCACTGAAATGTCCCTTTACTGATTTTGTATGATATTTCAAGCCTCAAATTAGATCTTAAAATCAAACAACCAATATTACAAAGATCCACCAATTTCTCAATAAAACCCAAATCGGGTATGTCTAAAATAGTGCCAAAAAACTTCACAACTTCACAAATTATTAATAAATCTGAAAATGGACATTTTTACAGAAATTTCAGCAGCATAATGGCCTAAAAAATGAAATTTTCAAATCTGTATAGCCTTTACACAACAGTTCACAAATGTAGGACAAAAACTATGCTCATCGGGCTCCCGAAATTAACACAAAAATGCCCGAAAATACCATAAAAACACTAATAATCTATCTTAGAAGTTTAATCACGTCCCAATACATATATTCAGCTCTATTTTAACATCATAATGTCTGAAATACAACAGCAACCCAAATTGATATGAAATACTCAACTGAAAACACCAAACTCATACAAAAAACACACCCGAAAACCCACAAATCTGCACTGTTCAGCACAAGGCAAACTCTGTATGAGCATGCACATGGAATTGCTTCAAACTCCCATCCTTAGCCTTCCTAAAAACCTGCAAACTCCCATTCTTGGGTCTCCTTCTCCACAGGTTTGGCAGCCTCTAAAAAACAACAAAGAAATGAGCAAAAATCAAGTTCTGGAATGAGCTCAAAATGCCTCCAAACCCCTTAAAAGAGGGCATAACCCTAACTCACGTCCAAGAGGGGTTAATAAAATATAATTTAATAATAATTCTTATTTATTAGTCCATTGGTTTCCAAATATTAGCCCCTTTTTCCGCAACTTCACCTTTTTGGAGCCTGCCTACCTTAGCAAAGTTTATTATTTTTAATTATTTGAAAAGGGGACATGACATGTCCTCCCCTCCCAAATATTGCTTGTCCTCAAGAAACGAAGGTTGGAATTCTCAAGAATATGTGCTCCTTCCCAAGTTGCATCCTCTAGTGGTAATCCTTTCCATTTGACCAAATGCTCTATGATGCTCCTGTTTCTCAATCTTTTCTCTCTTGTATCCAAAATTTTTTCTGGTATCAAAACTAATTTTCCTTCATCATTAAGAGGTGGTAATTCTATAGATACTATGGTTTACTAGCCTAGAACCTTCTTTAGGCAAGATACATGGAAAATATTATGTATTTTGTTGTTTGGTGGGAGCTCCAATTCATAAGCTACCTCTCCTACCTTCTTGATGATCTTATAAGGCCCATAGAACCTTGGCTTGAGTTTCTCTGCCCCACTCCTCTTCAAGGTGCTTTGCTTATATGGCTGCAACCTAACAAATACCAAATCTCTCATCTCAAAAGATCTTTCAATCCTTTTCCTATCAGCATATAACTTTTGTTGGTTCTGTGCATGTTGTAGATTATCCTTGAGGGACCTTATTATGTCTTGGCTTTGCTTGATGAAATCACTTGCTGCAGGTACTCTACTATCGAAAAGTATTAGATCAACAAAGGAAAGGGCATCATAACCATAAAGAGCATGAAAAGGAGGCATACCAATAGACATGTGATGAGATGTATTGTAACAATACTCTCCTAGGTTTAACCATTTCACCCAAGCATGTTGTTGATTTGAAACATAGTTTCTCAAATATCCCTCTATCCATTTATTAACTATCTTTGTTTGTCCATCTGTTTGAGGGTGATAGCTAGTACTGGGAGTGAGTTCAGTTCCTGCCAAATGAAAGAGCTCCTTCCAAAAAGAGCTGAGAAATCTATTGTCCTGGTCACTAACAATGTTTATAGGCAAGCCATGTAATCTAAAAATTTCCTTGAAGAACAATTCGGCCACTTGTGATGCCTTGAAATCAGATGTGATAGGAAAGAAATGTGCATACTTAGTTAGTCTATCTACCACCACATATATGCAATCCTTACCTTGAACCTTGGGCAACCCAGTGATGAAGTCCATGGAAATACTTTCCCATTTTTGTTCAGGAATAGGAAGTGGCTGCAACAACCCTGTAGGAAAATTTTGCTCACTCTTGCTTTGTTGGCATACCATACATTCCTTAATGTGTTTAAGGACATCCTCCTTCATACCCTTCCATGAAAACTGCTCTCGAATTTTCCTGTATCTCTTGAACTATCCCTGATGACCAGCCAAAGGTGTGTCATGAAAGGCCCTCAATATCCTCTCTTTAGTTTTTGATCTTGGCACTAAGAAGATCCTGTTCTTGTAATAAATCAATTTATCAACAACCTTGTACCTGTTATCATCCACTAACTTATCCAAAATCTTGGTGGCAAAGGAATCTTTAGCATACTCTAAAATTATGGAGGCTTTCCAATCAACAGAGATAGATGATAAGGAACACAAAGTGGGCTTTCTTGAGAGAGCATCAGCAACCACATTATTCTTTCCTTTCATGTATTCAATATCAAAATCATAAGCTTGCAATTTTCTTACCCATTTTTGTTGATGATCATTCAAATCCCTTTGGTTCAAGAAGAACTTGAGGCTATTATGGTCTGTCTTTACAATGAATCTCCCACATACCAAATATTGTCTAAACTTATGAAGTGCATGCATGATTGCCAACATTTCCTTATCATAAATGGAGTAACCTTTCTTTGATTGATTTAATTTTCTACTCTCAAATGCTATTGGATGTCCCCTTTGAGTTAGGACAGCCCCTATACCTTTTCCAGAAGCATCACATTCAACACCAAAAGGTAAAGAGAAATCTGAAATTGCAAGCATAGGGCATGAACTCGTTACCTCCTTAAGCTTATCAAATGTTTTTTGTGCCTCTTCTGTCCAAACAAAAGCTCCTTTCTTTGTCAAATCAGTCAAGGGGGTAGCAAGCTAAGAAAATCCCTTGGCAAATCTCTTATAGTAGCTACACAACTCGAAGAAACCTCTCAACTATGTAAGATTAGTGGGTGGAGGCCAATCCAAAATTGCCTAAATTTTTTTGTTGATCAACCTATACTCCTTTAGAACTTATAATATGTCCCAAATATAGGATCTCTGTCAAACCAAACTCACATTTAGATAGCTTAGCATAGATGGATTGCTGCTCCAAGATTCCCAAAACAGTGTCTATGTGCTTTAGATGCTCTTCCCATGTTTTACTGTAAATCAAGATATCATCAAAAAATACCAAAACAAATTTTTGAAGATGCTGGTTGAATACCTTATTCATACAAGATTGGAATGTTGTAGGTGCATTAGTGAGGCCAAGTGGCATAATAAGAAATTCAAAGTGCCCATAGTGACATCTGAAAGCAGTCTTTTCCACATCTTCACTCCTCATTCAGATTTGATGGTACCCTGATCTTAAGTCAATTTTTGAGAAGTATACAGAACCATGTAACTCATCAATGAGTTCATCTATGCGTGGTATGGGATACCTATTTTTTATGGTCTTCTTGTTTAGAGCCCTATAGTCTATACACATTCTCATTGTACCATCTTTTTTCTTGACAAGTACCACAGATGATGCAAATGGACTAGAGCTAGGCCTTATGAATCCCATGTCCAGGAGTTCTTTAATAGTTTTTTCAATTTCTTCCTTATAACCTCTTGGATGGCGGTATGGGGTTGTTATAACTGGTTTGGCACCCTGTTCTAACTCTATAACATGCTCAAAACCTCTATCTGGTGGTAATCCTGGAGGCAAGTCATTGAAAACTATACTATGCTTATCAAGAATATTTTGAATTTCAAAATGGAAATTACCTTGATTCTTTGGAGAGCTTGTTGGATGGATTATGACTCCTGCTGCCCATGCTACTTGTCCTCTTCGAAAAGTCCTCTCCATCCTCTTTGTAGAGACCGCCTTAGGTGCTCCATTCGATAAACCTCTCAATATGATTCTTTCCCATTGGAATGAAATTTAAACTCCATAGTTTGATAGTTCATGTAATAGCCTCCAATAGAGTGCAACCATTGAACACCCAATACAATATCTATCTCCCCAATACCAACCACATAGAAGTCATCACATAACTCATAATCTCCTAAGGTCATCTTTAGTTGTTTCACCACCCGTGTGCAAGGCATAGTGAATCCATCAGCTACAGTAACATTGAATCCCTCAAAATCTTCTGCTTTAAGCTCTCTTTTCATGACAAATTCCTCATCAATAAAATTGTGAGTTGCCCCACTATCAAGAAGAACTGTCAACCTTTGCCCTGCTAGTACCCCTCAAATTCGAAAGGGATGGTATCTTGGGACTCCTGATAATCCTGCTAAAGTGCCATCCTTGCTGATTTCTTTTTCTTTCTCTTCTTCTACCTCCTCTTTAGTATCATGAAATTCCTCATGCTCATCTGAATCAGATTCTGAAGCAACTTCAATATAGTGCACTTGACCTTTCCCCAAACATCTGTGTCCTAGAACCCATGGTTCTCTACAAGTAAAACAAAGCTTTTTCCTTCGTAATTCACTCCTAGTCTCTTCATCAACCTTCTTTTTTGCCACATTTATCACATCTTTTGGTGGTAGTGTTGGAAAAGTCTTTTTCTGAAAATTTCCCTTATGTTGCCAAAGATTTGGGGGATTTTGATTTGTGACTGATTTCATAGGCACGCAAGTTTCAAGTTGCAAGCTTCTTTTGATAGCTTCCTGTAAGGTTGAGGGTGAGAAAGCCTTAACCAAACCCTTAACAGAATCTTCTAAACCATCAAGAAAAAGATAAACAATCCTCTTTTCACTCATATTAGGTACCATAATAGACACTTTCTTAAACTCTTCTATATACTCATTAACTGATTTGGTTTGCTTCAACTTTGACAATTCTTTAAAGTACTCTTCATCATCCTTGAGGTCAAATCTATCTATCACTCTTTGACTAAAATCATCAAATGTAGTTACCGGATCGTGACCTTGAGTAGTCATTCCATGATACCACCAATCATAGGTTGCATCTTCCAAGTGTAGACTTGCAAATTGAACAGCATCACTCTCCTTCATGGGGTTAAGTGTGAAGAAAGTTTATCATTTTTGTAGCCATGCTCTAGCTGAAATTTTATTTGTTCCATCAAAAGTAGGTGCTGTAAACTTGCTTATTTTATTTTTGATCTCTCTTCCACTTATGTCATGCTCCCTCCTGTTCTCTTTCTTGGGCATCAAAGTGTTCATCATATCCACATATTCTCTAAAAAGAACCGAACTACGAAAGTCATCATCTAAGCCATTGTAAGTAGCTCTTAATGCAATCAAGTTACCTGTAACCTCTTCCATGGGATTAATGGCTGGATTTGGTACTGGTGGCTCATCTGCAGGCAAGAAAATAGTTTTGGTTGATTTAGATGGTGTGAATTTCAGATTCCTTGGCTCCTCTGAAATGCTCCATTTCTCATTAATAGATGCAACTCCTTGTAGTTTTTCTATCAATATTCGCAAAGCCTCTCTAGTTTCTGCCAAACTATCCACTGTTTGCTTCTGATTATTTTGGATGTCTCGAAAGAATTTCTTTGCCATCTCATCTGGATCAGCCATACTTTTCCCTTTGTTGAATTTTGTACTTTTACTTTCAACTGGAGGTTTGATTTAAAATTCTTTATTCTTTTCTCACTGAAAATATCTTTTTTCTCTTTCACTTAGTTGCATGTGACCATAAATTTTGACATGCAACTGATTAGAAGCAACATGCAACCATAAATTATGACATGCAAGATCTGGGTAGTTGTCAAAACTGACATGCAAACTTCTACAAACCCTCAAGCTGGCAAGATCATTGCTCTGATACCACTGAAATGTCCCTTTACTGATTTTGTATGATATTTCAAGCCTCAAATCAAATCTTAAAATCAAACAGCCAATATTACAAAGATTCACCAATTTATCAATAAAACCCAAATCGGGTATGTCCGAAATAGTGCCAAAAAACTTCACAACTTCACAAATTATTAATAAATCTGAAAATGGACATTTTTATAGAAATTTCAGCAGCATAACGGCCTACAAAATGAAATTTTGAGATCTGTATAGCCTTTACAGAACAGTTCACAAATGTAAGACAAAAACTATGCTCATCGAGCTCCCGAAATTAACACAAAAATGCTCGGAAACACCACAAAAACACTAATAATCTATCTCAGAATTTTAATCACGTCCCAATACATATATTCAGCTCTATTTTAACATCTTAAAGTCTAAAATACAGCAGCAACCCAAACTGATATGAAATACTCAACTAAAAACACCAAACTCATACAAAAAACACACTCGAAAACTCACAAATCTGCACTGTTCAGCACAAGGCAAACTCTGTATGAGCATGCACATGGAATGGCTTCAAACTCCCATCCTTAGCCTTCCTAGAAACTTGCAAACTCCCATTCTTGGGTCTCCTTCTCCACAGGTTTGGCAGCCTCTGAAGAACAACAAAGAAATGAGCAAAAATCAAGTTCTGGAATGAGTCCAAAATGCCTCCAAACCCTTTAAAAGAGGGCATAACCCTAACTCACATCCAAGAGGGGTTAATAAAATATAATTTAATAATAATTTTTATTTATTAGTCCATTGGTTTCCAAAGATTAGCCCCTTTTGCCAAAACTTCACCTTTTTGGAGCCTACCTGCCTTAGCAAAGTTTATTATTTTTAATTATTTGAAAAGGGGACATGACATTCACATATTCCCCCCCTCCATTTTTAGTGTGTACACACTTGACAGAAAGACCAAACTGCTTCTCCACAAATGTCTTAAGATTTTAAATGAATTAAAGACACCAGACTTGTACTTCAGAGTGTACACCCATGTGTGTCTAGAGAATTCATCTATGAAGGTGAGCATATATCAAGAACTTGAAAAAGATGGAGCGAGAAATGACATAAGATCATTTTGTATCAACTCCAATGGTGCCTTAGCATGTGTGGATCTACCTACCAGAAAAGGATCTCTATGATGTTTGCCAAGTGCACAACCTTGACACACACCTTTAGTACAAGAGATTTAAGGTAACTCAATCACTAGCTCCTGTGTACCCATTTGTTGTAGTTATGTGTATTTAACATGGCCAAAATTCTCATTTCAAAGCTTGTTAATTATGTCTGCATGAGAAATGAGAGAAACACCTATAGAATCTAAGCTCTCAAAGCCATCAAACTGATATAAGTGAGATTGAAGATCAGTACTCCTTGTAGCAATAACCAAGTCAAGATCATGGAGGTCTCAACTAACCACATCATGTGGTGAGAACTTAACTTTCTTTCCAGAGCCAAAATGAAAAATCTGAAAGACAGACAAGAGGTTTGTAGAAATGGCCAAAACCAAGATAACATCCTATAGTGAACTACCTTCTAAAGAGATAGTTCCTGAACCTGTGACTAAAAGCTATGTAGAATCACCAACTGTAATCTATGTAGTAGCACTTTGAGCAAGTGAGGTAACCAAATCAAGTGATTTACTAGGACTCTTATTGATAGAATTATTATATGCAAATTCCACCTATGGTAAAATTAGATCCCGTCCTTTTGGCTTGTGTCCAACCAAACATCTCATTAAATTTTCCAAACTACAATTCACAACTTTTGTTTGTCCATTAGTCCATGGATGATGCAATGAACTAAACTTCAAATTTGTCTTCAACTTCTTCCACAATGTATGCTAGAAATACCCAACGAATTTGGTATCTTGATCTAAAACTATACTCTTTGGCAAACCATGTAGTCTCACCACTTCTCTAAAAAACAACTCTGCCACATGAACAGCATCACTTGTCTCCTTGCAAGGAATAAAATGTGCCATCTTTGAAAACCTGTCAACCACCATAAAAATAGAATCATGCCCTCATTGTGTCCTTGGTAATTCAAGAACAAAATCAATACTAACATCCTCCCACAGCTTCTCTAGTACAAGTAATGATTGATACAATCCTATATTTTTCTTCACTCCTTTCGCCATCTAACATACTCTACAACTTTGTAAAAAAAAATTCACATCTTGTTGCAACTGTGGCTAGTAATAATTCTCAACAATCAAAGCTATGGTCTTATCTCTACCAAAATGTCCAACCAACCCTCCACTATGCTTCTCCTTGATGGGATTCTCTCTCATTGAACTTTTGGGAATGTACAACTAGCTTCCTTTGAACAACATACCATCCTGGATCATGAAATCCAATCACTTTGTCTTGTTAAGTGTAACAAGTTTTGTATAAGCCTTCCATGCTTCACCAAAATTAGGATCATCTGGATACAAAGTACTGAGTTCCTTGAACCCAACCACCTCTATCTGCATTTTTGTCAACAAAATTTGTCTTCTACTAAGAGCATCTACATCTTTGTTAGACTTCTCACTCCTGTATTTCAAAAAAAATATATAACTCTACAGAAATTCAACCCACTTCAAATGTCTTTGGTTCAATTTTCCTTGACTATTTAAACATTGCAAAGCTTGATGATCAGTATACAAAACAAACTCCTTAGGAAGAAGATAGTGTCTCTACTTCTTGAATGTTTGAACTATAGCATAAAATTTCTTATCATAAGCATAATATTTTCTTTTTGCATCATTCAACTTCTCACTAAAATAAGCAACAAGTCTACCTTCTTGGCTCAAAACAACTCCTATTACAGTACCACTAGCATCACAGTCTACTTGAAACACTTTGTTAAAATCAAGAAGTGCTAAAACAGCTTGCTCGATAACTTTCTATTTCAACAAATTAAAACTCTTATCTACTCCTACAATCCACTTAAATTCTTTCCTATCCCCTCTCATTGTTTCAGTCAAGGGTCCATAAATACTACTAAAACCTCTTATGAACTTTTTGTAAAAACTAGCCAACCCATGAAAAGATCTTACCTTTGTTGCACTATTTGGGGTAGACCATTTAAGGATAGCCTTCACTTTCTCTGGGTCCATTTTTAGACCTTTTGCCGAGACTACAAATCCCAAGTACACCAACTCCTTCTTTACAAAACTACACTTCTTTAGGTTTATCAATAGTTTTTCTTCCCTCAACTTATCAAATGCCTTGCGAATATGGATCAAATGATCCTCCAATATCTTACTAAAGATCAAAATATCATCTAGGTAAACAATGACAAACTTACCTAGAAACTCCTTCAGTACCTCATTCATGAGCCGCATGAAAGTTCTTGGTGCATTGGTTATCCCAAAAGGCATGACTAACCAATCATATAGTCCTTCTTTGGTCTTGAAAGTAGTCTTCCACTCATCACCTTCTCTGATACAAATATGGTGGTATCCACTCTTTAGATATATCTTTGTGAAATACTCAGCTCCACTCAAACAGTCCATAATATCATCCATCCTTGGCAATGGAAATATGTACTTGATTTTGATCTTGTTGATAGTGTAAGAATCTATGCACATCCTCTATTATGCTTTCTTCTTTGGTGTTAATATGACTAGTACAACACATGGACTTAGACTCTCTCGAATCAACCCCTTTTACAACAACTCATGAACTTGTCTATTCAACTCTTCACTTTCTACTGGTGTCATTTTGTGTGCTGCCTTGTTTGGAAAACTGGCTCCTAGAACCAAATCCATTTATTGACTAATCTTCCTCATTGGGGGAAATCCATTAGGTACATTATCTAATACAATATCAAAAAATTCTCCCAACATATCTACAACTTCTGCAGGTACCTCCTCTACTTCTTCTTTACTATCTTTTGGAATTATAGCAAAACACATGAGCTTACACTTCATACCTTTGAGAAACTCTTTTCCATCAACAAAACATATCCTAGCAACACTACATACCTTTTCTTCTTTCTCTTTCAATGCCTTCAACTTATGTTTCACTCTATCCTTTGTTAGGGTGTAGGTATTTACTTGCCCATCGTGTATAGCATGCTTGTCAAGCTACCATGACCTACCTAGCAACATATGACATATGTCCATAGGTATGATATCACGTAGTACCTAATCCTAGTAGCTTCTAATATTGAACTTCACGAAGCACTACTCATTGACCATGACCTTGTGGTCATCTTACACCCAAGAAATACAGTATGGGCATGAGTGTTTTTGTCTCTTCAGCTTCAACTTTATGACCATCATTTCTAACACCAAATTATTAGTACTTCCACCATCAATGATCACATCACAACACTTATCCTCACATCCGCACCTTGTGTGAAACAAGCTCCTTCTTTGATCAAGTTCATTCTCGCCACTCAGTAGGACTCTTCTGTAAAATAGGACTTCTCCTCTTTTAGCATCTTTAGAATGTGATGATCTGGCATCTTCATCAACATGTGCAACTCTAACCTAGCCTTATGTCCTCCTTTGGCACTAGGAAAATTCAAATGCTCTATGCCCTTCTTCTTTGTAGAGAAAACATTTCCCACGGAAACCTCCTCTTCCAAATCCTTATCCTCTACCCCTTCAGCTCTAATCTTTATTATTTCAATCATGGAAATGATTGGAATTTTTTCCTCTCTTATTTTTATTGCTACTTCTACCCTTATCGTTGTTCTTCTAATCATCATTATGACCTCCATAAGATCATCTGCCAGATCTTCCACCGTGACCTCTTCCACTATTCTTGTTGTCAAAATTCTTGCTTAGTTTCTCCTCAACCCTTAGGGCAAACTAGTATGCCTCCTCAATATTGTTCATTCAAACCAGAACCATCTCATCCTCAATACTTGGCCTTAACCCATTAAGATAATAGGCCACTTTCTCCTTATCAGCTTCCCCATGGCTAGTTCTAATGAGAACTCAATAGAACTCTTTGGTATACTCTTGAATAGATTTTTTCACCTACTTCAACCTTTACATTTTCTTCTATAGATCAAGCTCATAATTGATGGGAATGAATTGTCACTTCAATTTAGCTATCATTTCATCCCATCTAGTGATTATGTCCTTTCCCTTTCTATTTTACTCTAACTGAACCTCTTTCCACCATATCTTTGCATGTCACTTCAGTTTTTCCTTCGCAAACTTGACCCTATCAGGATCCTCAATATCTACATACTCAAAGTACTCCTCCTGTTCATTGATCTAATCGATCAGCTCCTCTGGGTTAAGATTTCCTAGAAATGTGGGAACCTCAATCTTAGGTCTTTTTCCAATCTTAGAGATGGCCTTAAAAAGTATCTCTTCCTCTAGGTTTATAATTGCCTCTACTTTAGCATTTTATTCTACTTTTTTCTCATCCTCACTTTCATCTCTTACGGTAGATTTATTCCTCTACACATTTGTTCTTCCAATGCTTGCATTTTTCTTTGGAGGGCTCTAAAACCCTCAGGTGTAACACCTATAGCTCTTCTACCACACTCTCTTTGTGGAGGCATTTTCACGGTTCTATTGAAACCCTAGTGCAAATTCCCTCATAATGGGTGATGTGTCTACACGCTCAACCCAAACCACAGTCCTAGTGCAAACTGCCTCATAGTCGATGATCTAGCCACACACTCAGGAACTCTAGCTCTAATGCCACTGAATGAACGGTGCTCCCCTTAATACCATAAACCATAACAAAAATAAAGAAAAAACAACAAATATGAGAATAAAATATGGACTTCTTATTTACGCTGCAAATGCAAAATTACAGAATTCACAAGTACAATATGCTAACCCACATGGGTACCTTCATTACAATAATCTGCAAGACTAAGGTACAAACTACCACATAGAGCTATCCTAGATAATCTTTGGGCCTTTCTTAAATAGGCAATTTTATGTCAAATAGGAAGGTTCTAGACATTGAAACTTAATACCTAGAGTGAACAGACCCTAACAATACATATAGAGTCGACCAAGTATATCTTTGACAATTATTTTAAAAAATTTGGTAGCCCAACTTCAGAAGGCCATAACTCTCAAATTGTTTCTCTGATTGGCTATTATAATCACTTTTTAGAAATTCCATCTTCTAATCTATAGGCTCAAAATGGTGTAAGTTTCCTTCTATCGAGCTTTCAAACCTCATTCGAGCACTCTAAGACCTCCAACAATGAGCCTGAAGATTTTTCTACAAATATTTCCATAGAAAATTTGTAATAACTTCGCAGATACTTAAGTCGGAGCAATGAGATTTTTATGGTAAGCTTATAACTCTAAAATGAACCTTCATGTAGAAAATGAGAACATTCTGAGCTCATATGACAAACTTACTAAAAATAGAAAGTTCTTATAAATAGTAACCACCCTGTCTACTAGTCCTTATTAAAATAGAAAAGACTAAAAAGAAAATATTTTTTGGGTGATGCAAGATTGCTCTTACACCAAAGATGCTCCTACATCACAAGACTTATCTCTATTTTTTGTGGATGAATGAATAAGCTCCTTACTATCTTATGAGTCTGAATTAAATAGAAAGAAGAGCTCTAGGAGAACTCAAGCCCCTACTTGTGCAGGGGTTGCAACAAATATGAGGTAGGTGGTAGTTGTCATTGTACAAAACATATCATGAGGTGTTAATAGTTTAATTTGTAGTAGCATTACCAAATCATCTTGATTCCTATACAATGATGTCAATGACAAGAAGTTGAATAATATTAGTGATGTAACCCAAACCCTTCAAAGAATAAATTAGAAAATGACACAACACAGAAGTTTCAGAATGCCATAATTCTTCATTAAAATTTTGCATCTCTATCCCACCCCTACAATGAAAGAAAATAACTACTTCTTAGAATTCCAAAAATTACCATATTTGGCAAATTTTTGGGAAAATAGATTTTCCCATTTTTGGTAATTTTCAAAACCCATCTATGAATCCTGATTTTTCTCAAGAAAAGCCCCCAACTAAGACAAGATGAATTGTCAACTAATCAACAAAATCAAAAATATGATTTCGGATTAATTACAAAAACAACTTTCTAAAAAAACTAGAAAAAACACGAAAAGGCAAATTCAAAGGTCAAGATGACATTTCAAGCTCGCAAAAAAATGTCAAAATGGCCACCTATCTAGCAAAGCTTGATTAGAAATCCAAATAACTCTTCCTCATGCAATTGCCTATAAAATTTCAGCCAAAACCCGCATCTGAGTCAAAAGTTATGAGTCCCAGAAGTAAATCTCAACCAAAACTCACATCTAAGTCAACAACCTTGACCCTTAGATGCCCTTGCATCAATTATTTTGGAAGGATTTGCAAGTGACATGGGATTTGACAAGAGTTTTGGATTATTAGATATTACAGTGATATTTTATTGGTCCCAACTGTTACTAAGAGGTGGGGGTGAATTAGTACAAATTCTCCAACTTGTATGCTAAACAACTATTCCAAATAAACTAAATAACAACCACTTAGCTAATACCACAATTATGAAAGTAATAAGATAAAATAATGTAAACAAAAACACAAATGCATACATCAATGATACAAAGATTTTTTACATGGAAACCCTTGACAAGAGGATGAAAATCATGGTGGGAGTAATATACCCACTAGCCCATATAATGCATGTGAAGAGTTTCTTTGTTAAAGGCTACAATTGTTCCTTCTAGGAACACATTATGTTAGAAACTTTTATAACCTGCTAGGGTTACAAAAATGTCTATAAAAGCTACATGTTTAGAGGATTTACAAATCTTTTTCTAAGAGATTCCTTGTAAGAGGATTTACAAAAGCTTACTATTAAAACTTGCCTTGTCAAGAGCTTATGAATAGATGCAATGGTAAGAAAGCAATCTTAGCAAATGATATAAGAATAACATTATCTTTCCTTGTAGATCTATGTTATGTTTCCTTGAAGATGCAGTGATGATATTCCTCTTTCTTGATTTTTTCATGAACTTCTATGGTTCACTTATGCCTGGTTGCTCTCAATAGCCAGTATATCGTTCATCTCATTTCTCTTTAATTGTGATCCTTTTAAGTAGCTTGCACACTCAATATAAGCAATAACTTAAATAACTTGAGAGGTAATGTAATGATTTTGGTGGTCTTAACATAAGGCCATTTATGTGAAATTTAATTTTGCCAAAGTTTATAATTACATTGAATGACTTTCCATTATTTCCATTCTTTAAGCTCTGTGCTTTTCACCTCACTTAATTCAATATTCTAATATGATTCTTGTAGATGCTTCTACTTTCATCACTAGTAGTGGTTGCCAATTTTATGCCTTCAACATTTTTTTGCTTGGTTGATCTTCACTTGTCACTATTTTTTCTATGTTCTTGTTGTTGAAGTGTTTGGGTATCTCTTATTCAAATCTAATTTTTAATGGCTTGTTTAAGGTATTGTTCTTATTGATTCATAAAATTAGTTGATCATTGGTTATTGTATAAATCAGGATATTTTGTAAATGTTTTTTCTCACTTCCATTAAATAAGCATAGAAATATCAAAGTGTCTCACTAGTGTTTGAATATAATTTCCAAGAATGTAGCTTGAGCATGAAATGAAACAAATAATCCATCTCATTGTCAAATACATGAATTTGGCTAGAAATGGAATGATCATATTAAACTTTTTAATATTTTAGCC
The DNA here is from genome assembly GCA_028749045.1 of Cupressus sempervirens. Classification (NCBI taxonomy): domain Eukaryota; kingdom Viridiplantae; phylum Streptophyta; class Pinopsida; order Cupressales; family Cupressaceae; genus Cupressus; species Cupressus sempervirens. Next base: position 152,505,674 of record CM053784.1, on the reverse strand, counting down.
ACTCTCTTCACCTTCTAGCCTTTGGCAATGGCATTATGGTGCATGATTCTTAAAATTGCACTTTTCTTATGCGATTACTAAACTTCTTTCCTTCATTTAAAAGTTTCAAGTTTTTCCTAAAATTTTTGCAACCACCCAATTTTATATTTCTCTTGTTGTTGGGCTCCTTCTAAGCTTTATATACCTAAAATTGGAAAAAAATTATTGATATTTTTGTTATAGGCCTCCTCCAATGACCATAAGGATTTTCATTATGTTGATTAGGAAGTTTGTTGTCTCCCTCATGAGTTTGGAGGATTAGGTTTATTATCCACTTAAAATCAAGGGTTGGATCTATTTGTTAAATGGATTATTCATGCACTCGTAAGTAATGAAGCATGGAAGCTTCTTCTTCAACATTTAATTTTTCATGATACTCTTACCAATTGTTTTCAAATCCTTGTCCTACTGAAGGATGTTGTTCATGAATATTGAGGGAAGGAAAAATTCCTAAAGCATATGGAATGCTCAAGAAGTAATAAGCCTTAGCTATGTGATATGAGTTTGTTTTTAGAGAGGACATCTTCTTTAATTGACATAATTTTTGGTGGTATGCCCCACTTGAATGGAGACTAGAGTAGGAGCAAGAGGGAGAGTAAGTGCTAGGGTTTCTAGAGACAATGGAGAGGAAGATAATAGTGATGATAGTGATGAACATGGAGATCGAATTTAGCTATTTTGTGTATGCTCCAAAGTTGGGGGTTTTCTTTGCCTCTCCTTTCTTTTGTCTTTGTCTGGTTCAAGACTATTTTCTTGAAGGTGGGCACAATTTTCCTTCTCTATTTGGACCTGATCTATGGTGGGTTATTGTTTGGATCCTACCTTTTGGTGCTTCTAATTGGAGGTTTTTGGTGCCGAGTTGTTTTCTTAGATCCTTTCTTTATGGTTAGTTCTTTGATTATAAAGTGGTTTCCCTTCCTTGGTTGCTTCTGGGCTATCTTTATTTTCTTAGTTTCTTCAATGCATTGGGCTACTGTCTCTTTGTTTGGAAGTAGTCTCTTTTTCAGTTGGTTGGAGTGGTTCATTGGGTCTTGTTGGTTATTTTTGCCCCCATTCAGCCCATCATCGATAACTAATCTGAAAAAATTCAATGGGCTAGATTCTTCAACAATGGGTTAACACATCACAAAACTGTGGTTAACATTTTGTGTTGTTCGCATTCACTATTTCATAGTGCTACTTTCATGCCCTTTGTGAAATAGCATTAGTTCACTATTTCACAAAGCTTCCTTGTCTTTTTAAAATAGTGACACTAGTTCAGTTTGAATGTTCCATGTGTTCCCTTTGTGTTGGACCACCGGGTTGTGCCACGTAGTGGAAGGTTAACCTTTGTGTTAACCCATTGCACTATTTCATAGGGGTCATTTTTGGTAGCCTACAAAATAGAAAAATCCTTTGTTGCTTCTTCCACTATTTATCAAGAAGCATGTCAACAGTCAAATTTCAAAGGTTCTTCATCTATGGTGATGTTTTGATCACTCATTGGGGATTTCTTTTGCAACAATTGGACCATCTGTTTCAATATGAAGGACCTTTATCAACGGTCAACATTTTTTCCAGGTAAATCTAATCTTTTCCATGCGAGTTGACTCTACAAGTGTATGCAGGTTAGTTAACATTACTCGTTATCCCATCCCACATTTTTTGATAGTGGCATGATTTGACTTATTGTGGCCATGGCATGCTACACAGACTATTTCTTTAATGTTAGGTGACCTTTTCGGCCTTGTAATGAAGACACCAATACATATCTCCATGCTTTCTCATTGCTTGTAAGGATCTAATTCTTCAGATTTGGTCTTCAATGTGTTGAGTGCATTCATTTTGGGTTCCTTCTTTTCACTTCATTGGAGAAATTTATCTCAATGGCCAGATTTTCTTCTAATTTCTTTATTGCTCACCTCTGCAACTTAAATCCACTATTTTTGGGGTTCAGACTTCATGAAAACATTTGAGTTATACTTGAACTGTAAAAAAATAAAGTTTGTACATAATAATTGAGTTCTGCTATGTTTGCATTTTGCAACAATAACAAGCTTTGTAAATGTGTTATATTGCCTTCCATTAATGAAACTTCTTTGTTCTTACCTTTTCTTACTATTTGATAGTATCTGCATGTTTCTTACCTCACTTTCAATGTTTCTTTCCTATTTTCTAAGATTTGTATTGTTGTGTTAGTTTGCTGGTAAGTGTTGTGTAGTGAAGGATTTCTCCCTCTCAACATTTTATCAGTTATGAAAAGCATGTAAGTTCTTGGAAGGTAGATTAGAGTTTAAATTAGTATATTGGAGTATTTCATTGATGTTTAGTGTAGCCATAGGAAAAATAAGTAACAAAATTGTAATATGGTGCATCACTAATTTAGTTTCAACATTTGAATTTGTCCAATCTCCTTCCCCTTTTCCTTCAAATCTTAGTTTAGATGCATTCTAATTATAAGGAATTCAACCTTCTTTAGATATTCAACCTCAGAATGTAAGTCCCACACTTGGGGGTTGTTTTCATGTTACACAAGATCGCCCAGGGATAACATATCAAGCAAGAGTGATGACTTTTGTGTCAACAATCCTTGGCACACCTGGTGGGAAAAGAAATCAAATATTCAAATAATTTTTAGAACCTCCATCGGTCATACCATAGTTTTTGGCACACCCTATGGAACAAGCAAATTTAGCTACATATGCACATTGATCGGCCAATTTGAGATCTTTTCATTGAGAAATTGGGTGTTTTTCTCAGTGTTTTCATCCTTTGGAGGCATTCATCTAACATCATGGAAACTCTAATGCAAATCTACTAGTTTTAAATAGACCAAGTGCTGGTAGGTAAATATCATTCTTGATTTTTTTTATTTTGAATAGTATTCTATGATTTTGTAGCTTTTATGAAGTTCTAACCATGGAACCATTTCATGGAAACTACTATTGTTCCCCCTCATCATGAAAATGATGTTCCTCAACCCTTGTACTACCTATTCCAATATCAACCTCAAGCTAGTTATAGTTGTAAGGAAACTTGCAACAAAAACATAATTATTTCCACATAACCCATAATATATCTAAAATAAATATGCAATTCAAATCCACATGCAAGAGAATAGAAAGCATACCCACAAAAATGTGACACTGGATATGCCGTAGGAACCCCTCATTGAGGGGGAAAAAAAATCCAACATCCCAAAGCATCCATCACTATATATCATTTAGAAAAATCACCATTGCAATACAACCATAGTAGCCTTCAAAGCCATAGCCACAACCAAGAAATCCATTTGAACAAGCATAATCCACACATCTCATGCATACTTCCAACCTTCACAAATGCTCATTCGGCTATCCTGTCAAGCCTTTTCTTTGTTGGTTTAATTTTTAGGATAATTGCAAATGTACTAAAAAATGTCATTGTATTAATTGTATTCCAAATGCAAATGGAGGCTTATAAATATGAAAGGAGGGGACATGTCTCATGAAGAGACATGTCTCTGTAGTTAAACATCACTAGTTAACATATTAATATAATAGTAATATAAATAACCATGTATCTAACTAATCTTAAGCATATATGTAATATTAATATGTTAACCATATATGTAATATATTATTATATAATAATATATAATGTATAATATATATTATATGTTATAAATAAAAATGGGAAAGTAAGTTCTAAGAGGGGGGGTTTGAATCAACACTTAAAAACTTTTGCCTCTAAAATATATCATCAACATCCATCTCATAACTTAATATATAAATTGAAATAACTTAGCATGCATCACATCCATAACATAAAGTAGATAATGCATAACACAATAAAGTGGTTACCTAGAAACCCTCAAATGAGAAGGTAAAATTGGGGTGGGGATGACACCCACAAATCTTTACTATTGTAGTTGTAAAGTGTGGCCAATTATGGTTACAAAGTGTTTGATCATAAGCTATGATCTAGCTTGTGAGAGGTTTTCCCTTTTAAAGGCTACCAAAGATTATTATGTCTCACCTTGCTAAAGGATTTCAAGTCACAATTAAATAAGCACCCAATTAAGAGATTTACAACATCTTGTTAGGATTACTTGGTTAAGAGACTTACTCTGCATCACCTGTTAGAATGATTCAACAAATGATATTTGGCTAGCACCTTTCTGCTCAATATTAGATCTCCTTTTTACTGATTATATCTTGATCCTTCTGATCATATCTCCCCTTTACTACTTTGCATAACTCTATCATAGCTACCATAACCACCATGTATGCTCTCTCAACTCATGGCATTCATCTCCTTGTGCAATGATAAACTTCTTAGGGTTTTTCCTTTCTTAAATAAAAATAGGTGGAGATGGGTTAGGTTAGAATCAACAGTTGTGGTTGATCCTTATTGTCACCTAATATTTCCCTTAATCTGATTGGTTGTATGTATTGCATAGGGATTCAAAATATGTCTCCATATTTATCTCTTATAATCATAAATTCATGATTATGTCAGCCAAAAATTGTTTACATAGGAGTTTGTGCCATAACAAAAAACTATGCCAAAAATTGTTCACTTGACATCCAAAGGCTCTAATGCTTGGCTTTCATTGTGGTCTAAATGTTGTAACTCAGCTTCTGTAAAACTCAACACTAATTGTTACTCAGCACTAAATCACTCATCATGTATAAATTTCTTGGCACTTGAGTAACTCAACACATACTATCTACTGGGCACATACTAGTGCTCGGCACTGACTAGTGATATTACTCAGTTGTACTGTTTGGAAACTTATGCTTGGCATGCTTTGATCACTTAGCTCACATTTATTTCTCGACTTGCTCTTATCACTCGGCATACACTATACACTCTAATTCTACTAGATAATGACTAAGTGTTTTTTCACTACTTTGTCAAAACCAAAATGAGATCAACAATCTCTCCCTTTGACATAAGTTGCAAAAACACTTTGTCATGGCATATACATCCTTATTTTGTGCATAAGTCAGATAATGTGTACTTGTTGCTTGGCTTCTATACAAAACTTTCAAATTTTAAAAATTTGCATTTGTATCAAAAAAAAATTTTTATCTTCCATACCTTATTACTCCCCTTGAGTAAGTAATTCATTTCTATGTTTGCTTAAATTACTCCTACTATGTAGATATATGTCTTGACAAATATTTTCATCCAAAATTTTATAATCCCTCTTTTTTGGCACTTATGTCAGTTGGGTTGTACACTAATAGTGTGTTTATCCAAAAATGGTTTGTGTAGCTCCATTATTATCTTCAATGTTACATCCCAATTTCATGTTGTTGCATCTAGGGATTGATATTGAATGTCTAGTTGTGCAACAAGGTCAACTAAGCCTTCATGTGTAGAAAGATGGGAATCTTTCTTCAATAGTGTCTCTGCATAGGCTAGTTCCTTGTGTAATACTTCCATGTGAGGTGTCAACATGGATTGGATATTGATCAGAGTAGATTGATAATTTGCATCATGTGCTTGTAGCTCGAAAAGCCTACTCTGAGATGATAGTAACCTCTAAAAATGTAACTGACTATTACCTGGAGAGTGTTGCAATGTGGTACCTATGAATTGCAAATCTCCCTGGAGCAAGTTAAAATCTTGTTGAGTCTCCTTAGTAAATATCTCGGCATTGAACAAATTTTTGTATAGAGAGAAAATGTTCTCTAACACCTTCTTCACATTTTCCATTTTGGTTTCTAGATCAACATGTCTAAGTGCAATAGCACTAGATATCTTCTCCAAAACCTTGGTATGAAACTTCCTTTCAGATCATTCTAATAACTTGACATTTGTGTCTAGTTCTTCATCCTCAATCTTGTCCACAATGTTGACAAGTTGCTCTATAATAGGTTTATCTTCAGTTATTTCTGGGAGGCTAAAAGCATCTATGAACATGTCTTTGATTTCATGCAAAAGTTTCTTTTTCTTATGCTCCCTCCTTAAGATTTCTTCCCTTTTCTTCCTTTGTAAAGCATCTTGAAGAATGCTCATTTCTTCAATTATTATTGTGGTCAAATCAAACTTTGGTAGCTCAATCACCTCATCTAAGCTTACATCCTCAAATGATGTAACTTCAAAACTCTTGGGTGTGCTAGAACTCAGCCTTGATATTTGCAGTGGAATATCCTATGTACTCAACCTCTAAAGAGCTTGACTGTTGATAGGAGATGTAGAGACTGGAAAATTAACCAGTGTATGTATTTCATTTTGCTCCTCAGATGCAATAGTCAAATTATTATCTTCAATTTATTCTCCTTCTTGTTGAACTTCACCTTGAGATGGTGAAATAGGTACAAGACTTGCTTCCTTACCATTGTTCTCTTCGATTCCATCCTTGTCAACAATCTCTAGAGCTGGTAAAATTGAACTGTGTAGGCTTGGTACTGATATACTTGTAGGTTTTCTTTCTACCTCTTTCATTTGAATGACAACTATTGGCATTGTAGATTGTATCTTTGTTGTAGTATCTTTCTATTCAAGGTGTACACTTTGATCCATATGTAGATCTTGTGATTCTGTCATGCCCATATTTTCCTACCCAAAAATAAGAAATAAATTTCTTTAAAGGAAGACATGATTAAGATAACTATTTTCAACTACAAATATTAGATCCACACTATAAGGAAAATGAAACTTTGATTAACTAATTGATTTGAACTCAAAAGAGCATTAGATTTCCATTTAACAGTCTTTCAAATATGCATCTTAATAAGATAGAACTATTTCTTTTATTTTCTTGGTTTTCTTGTATTCAAATAGGAAACCTTTCATACATCACAAATGTAAGATCACAAACTTCTCTTTTGCATTGAATCATATACACAATCTTAAATCAAGTAGCAAGGCTTAGCTTTTATAAGTTTCATTTTCATTTCTTTGCAAGATACAACAATAATTATCAAAACCATTCACACAAGTGCCCTTTTCCACCCTACCATAATGGCATCATGAGGCTGCTTGTGCCCTAGCCATACCCCCGGGCAAGAGAACTCATTTCAACCAAGAGATCATGGATGCAAGCCTAAGAGTTCTCTCTAAACACTATGTAATAAATTTTCTAACAATATTTCATCTCAATAAGTAAGAACTACTCTAAATGTATATAAGTTACTTATCTTTCAAGAGCTCTCCCTTTAGATGGATCTTCATCTTCAACCAAGAATCATTCCTCCTCTTCCTCCATCTTCTTCTTCCTCTCCATATTTCTATCATTCTCCCCTCCTCTTCTGCATATATCTTCGCCTTTTCATCTCCAACAATGGTGAAAAAGTCCCCCTTCCAAAGTTTTCCTCCCTCTTTAATAAAGGCACATGGCTCTCTTATCAATGTGTCATAACCCATTGTTTCCCACTATTCATTTTCGTCACATTTGAAGTGGGGCTCTTTTGAGGTGTCATAATGTAAATTTTAACCATGATTTGACCCTCAACTAACCCCCAACCTTAGGTAGTATAAGTGGGTTAGGTTATTTTAACCCAGAATGCACTCTAGGATCCATTTTAACCCCTCTAAAGTCCAACTTTAGTTCATATCCGATTTTACAAAAAGTTTGCATTGAGGTCGACTTTGATTGTTGTACAAGAGTTGGCATAGTTTTCTCAAAGGTCTTCATAATCATTTGATTAGGCCTTCATAATCATCCGCTGTACAAATTCAAATTTAACATCAGTAACTCAAACATATAAATATAAGACTATAAACATTAATACATATCCTTGAATTAACCATAGATCAACCCATTAGATCAATATCATATTCCAACATCATTTCTTCAGAATCATTTGCATATGAAATTCATTTACAAATAAGTATCATTCTTTTTACTTTAATTTCTCTAATTACAAACTTTTCAAGAATAATAACCACATTAATAATTCATAGCATATGTATCAAAACACCTTACACCTTACACATACATTAATCAAATTTATCAAGCATAAGTACTTACTCTCACTAATTATAGGATTCAAATCATAATATCTCTTAGAATAACATAACAAGTATCACTAGTATTCATTGTGTTATCTATATTCTATTCATTTATGTACTTCTTTATTTTGAATTAAAATGATACATAATTTACTTCAAAACAATAATCACATAACGCAAACTTGATTTCCATTTTCATAGTCACCTTATGTAGAATGTATTTACCACAACACAATATCTATTCAATTCAATTGGCCATAATTTCAATTACTAAAACTATCTAATTATCATGATGAGATAAGATGAATAATATAAATTATTTACCCATAAGGTAACTCACATTAGCTAATCAAGATGTTTAACATAAATTACACAATTCATCATAGTGTGAATTAGTTCTAATGCTACCAGTCTCATAAACTATCTAAACTATCGTATCATATGTAAAGAGGTCGGACCATTTCTATTTATAATTATTGTCAATTGTATGAACAAAATCCACAGTTGATCATAAGTTGAGTCTAAATTTGCACATTAATTAAATAAGTAGAATTCTTCTATACAAAGTATCACATACACATTTGCACCTAATATTTAGATGGTTACAAATGATAAGTCAATCTTTTTTAAACAATACTAAACATAGCAAGTCACATAAGGATTCTCCCTAATCATGTTATTGCATAAGTCTTATAATGTTCTTCTAATGACAAAATTAATATTTACTACTAATCAATTTATAATGTAGACAAATTAACAATCGTTCTAGTCCTTACTTGGATGGGACCTTACATTCCCCTCCACTAGTCTTTGACTTCCTCCTGGAAGTCACCAGTGTTTGTTTGTTTGTTTTTGTTTTTGTTTTTTTTTTTTTTTGTTCTATCTATCAATTCCTACTCATGTAAGTGATCTTTCCAAAATTTAGCAATTTATAATTGTATGAGCATACATAAAACATGATATATTAAACAAAATTGAAACACTCAACTAGGGAAACAAGGCTCAAACGAGTTACACTCAAGCACCAACAAGGCATACAACGTATCATAACAACACATAAACTCCCTTCCAAGGTTTAACACAATGATTCACCATTGGAATCATGAAACAATGGGTGAAGGTGGGCTCTCCAAGGAGGCGAATCTCTCAACTTCAATGTTGAGCCCAACTAAGCCCTTCACCCAAGGCATCTCTTCCCTCCCAAGGGTAAGTGAACCCTTCACACCCATTGACATCGTATACACTCATACACAAGCCACATCACTGGGATAAACACATCACAAGGTTCATGAATGGTCAAGAGGTAAAATGTTAATCTCATCTAGGTCTGAAGTGCACTATACCATATAACTGTCTGAACCCACATCCATAGTCCAAAATCAATAATCTGTGATCCAAGCCTCACTTGGTGGCTCGATGGTAAACAGACCCATCACACAAGAGGTCATCCATACGAAACCACGTGCCATATCCCTTGTTTATGTAAGGTGGTTAGCCCCCAAGGAATACACACCACACACATAGGAAGGTAGTGGATAATAGTTGCATAACAGCCTCACATACCCCCATCCTCGAGGGTTCCCTGCGTCTGCTTCCTCATATACACTCATCAAGTTCATCTCCATCATCCTTGATGAGGAATCACATTACAACACAAGACCAACATCCACAAACACCAAGGAAACTAGTCTAGCCACACAAAAAAATTCCAATGAAAGAAGTTAAATCATATATTTCAACAACAATAAAACAAGAAAATTTCAATGTATTGCAACAATAAGCTAAGTAAAAAAAAAAAATGAAGATTAAGGTTGTGGCTAGACTATCAAAGACAAAGTAAATAAACTTGTTGGTCTACACAATAAAATAAATCATAAAGTGCACATTACATCACTATGTGACTATATCTAGCCACCTCATGAGGAAGGAGGGAACAACATCTGGCTAGCGCAGTAGCCCTTCATGTGGGCACTCTAGGTGCACTAACCACATGGCATGGGGTGTTCACCTCGACAACACCTCACATCGAGTGGTACAAACTAAGCACGTCGACTCACCCGGCATGACCATACACCAGGTGGAGAACACCCACTCTAGTCGTATGTCGCATGGCAGTGTTCCTCACAGAGAAAGCACGTGTAGGACACACTCTGCATAGCAATCTCATGTAAGCATCACCGTAGCCAGAGGTATACATGGCTAGGGTCCACCCATATGGACTTCCGCGTACACATGACCGAGCATCCATGGGTACCCCTCCACAAGAATGCAAGCATCTCCTATATGCTCTGCATCAAGTGGGAATTGAAACATACAAAAACAATACCGCCTTCACGTAACTATATACGTGGCATCGTGTTCTTGAGCTCGGCTCGCTACCATCAGCAACACGACATCATTACCCATTGCATCATGTCGAAACATGTGCGGAAATGGTATCTATCACAACATGGGAAAATCCTCCTTCCACATGTTGGATCTCATAGGATAATATACACAAATATGTCTAAGGAGTCTTATTCTGAGTACTGGTATTTTGTTTTCAACTATGGGAATAGGTAACAACATTATCCTTTGTAAACATCCTTAAAGGTGGTATTTAGTAGGGTTACAACCAAGCAATAACTCATACAAGGTATGACTTCCACATACTTATGTACAAACATAATTTCCAAGAACATTTGTTTTTAATTTACATGGGCACACATGACAATTGTTGGTTTTATACAACACTTCAATACAAATGGCAACACTGGTTTAATCACATGGATGAGGAAACACAAGATGTCATGAGTCATGGCTTCACATAGGTTACTAACATATATAAAGGAAGGTATGATATATTATATTGCTTCATGAACCCATACGCTTGCATCTACGTAACCACATGTAATATTAGCATTAACCACAATGCTCATCTAATCTTCCCTAGATGAGAACATCAAACAATATTTATAGCCACATAAGATATTCCCACAACATAAAAAAAAAATCTTATCAACACAAGAACATATTAGCCCATGTACATCATTGCACGATTTCATTTTTCATTGGATCTCTACTCTACTCATTATTCCATCCACTAGTTTATTATTGAACAAAATAGCTCACATCGTCATTACCATAACATACAAGCTATCCACATACATATAAATTTTCTTCTCTTACAATACATACCTTAAATTAAGCAAGGAGCATCTATTGGGAACTTGCATAATCAACATTTCCAATCACTAATATAAGATGGTACACATAAACATTCAATTTTTGAATACACACCTAAGCAAGGAAAAAAAAGAAGAAGAGAAAATTAACCAAATGACTCACTAATTTTAGATTTGAGAGTGAAAACGATATATAACTTATATTTCAATTCCTCTATAGGTATCGATTATCCTCATACTAAGGCCTTACTAAAGGTTTTAAGTACATTTAGCAATCTAATTCCTATAAGAAGTTTCTTATTACATCCTTCAAAATTTAAAAACTATGAATGACTATTAAAAATGATGTCGGTTTTCTATAGTCTTGACCCCTTTGGTCTAGTACCCTCTTATATCTATCACAAGTAAACATCACAAAACTTTATTTATCTTCTAAATGTACCAATCCTAATTCAATTATACTCCTTGAGATTATGTTTCTTTGTAAAAACATAAAAATTTGATTTGTCTCTCATAGTTTAGACTTTTAGCATTTGAACTAGAGTTCTCATGATATTTACTAATTGTGATAATCTCGTAGGTTAAATGTGAAATCTTATATTCAGTAGTTGCTTGAATATAACAGTGTTATTTTTAAACTACCCTTTTGTTGTATAAGATTATTCTTAAAACATTAATCCCAAGATTTTATTTCAAAGAAAACAATTTAATAAAATTCATGCTTGACTAATTATACAACATTCAATATCTTAAAATTCGAACAAACTTGAACATCCAGTGTCTTCTCTTCCAACTATTACTTAATATAGGATTTTATTTATTTTTATCTAATTACCAATTTTATTTATTTATTTATTTATTTATTATTGAGTTTAATTTCACTTTTGAAAGTAAATGATAAACCAAAAGATAAAATGTCCTAAGCAAAATATTTGCATTCGACATAATATGAGCTGTATTTCTTTAAAACCAATATGAGATGGCATTAGTTATAAACTTATTGCCCCCTTTTTCTTTAAAAAACACCAAAATTCTAAATCTTTCATTGTTCCCTCTTTAATATAAGGATGGCATAGGTTGATTTCTAATAGTACAATCCCTTCAACCATTAATTCAAATGTTCTATGCATTATCAATACAAAGTCATTTAAACCCATAAGAATCAAGTGACAAAATGATAACTATTATTATTTAACCAGGTAATAAAATGAATGCTCAAGACAATTAAATTACCAATACATATGTATGTATAAAAAATATAACTTACAACTAGGTTTCCATTTATGCTACTTCTTTGCAAGGTCACTTTATATTATTTCCTTATTGGTAGCTCCCCTTCACTTTGTTTTACAACATAGCAATAAATTTTCATTTATTGATTTTAGACTAACTTTATTAAAGTGAAATCATATATATATAATTTTTTTGTAATCCCCAATGTTATTTTCATTTTAATGACTTAATATCTAAATGGATTAATTAATTCCATTACATTATTGTGTATAAACTATTAATTATTTCCTTAACATCATAATGAATATTTTAAAACAACATTATTAATTCTATTAATTAAATGGACACAAATATTTAATCTAACAATCCTCCTTGTTAAGCTCACTCTTAAATTTAAGAAATACTAAAGATAGTAATGAAATATTCTAATTAATTACTCTCTTTAATTTATTAATTACTATTATAATAATACTAAATTTAAAATCCAATTTCTAAAATGTTGTTTAGAAACAAAACTTGCATTTATTAAATTTAAAGCACTTTATAAATTCTACTATTTACTAAAAGAGAAAAATCATGTTTCCCTCATAATAAATAAATAAAAATCACTTTACACCACTTTAATATTGAACTTAGAAGGAAATCTTTTTAGATTAAAAGCTCACTATTTTACTAACTTGCTAATATTGAAATTAGAAAGAAATCTTTATTAAAAGCCCACTTCAACATTTAAAATGAAAACACTTTCTTTTTTTTAATTTTAAATCTGAAGTTTAAATTCACTTTCCAATAGAAAATTAAAAGTCAAAAAGGAAATAAATAAAATAATCACAACCTAATTAGGGTTCTCCAAAAAAAATTATAGAAAGAAACCTAAATCTACTCTTTCATTATTTTCATTTCAATCTTGTTTCTTTTATTTTCTCTTCTTCTCCTTTCATATTCTAACCCTAATGCATGTTGTTCTTATTCATTATTGTTTCTTGCTCTTGTTTATTTGTGTTTCAGGTTTGGATTCAAGAGCTCAATGAAAGAGATTTAGCATTCTTCTCACCTTTATTTCTCAAAATTTTGTCCAAACCCTCATTCCTAAACCTAATTCAAAATTAAGTTTAGGACTTACATTTTTTTTTATTTTTTTTTGTTTCTCCAATTCATGCTTGTTATTCTAGATTTTGTTGCAAGTTGAAAATGAAGCTTTGATGAAAGATTCATGGTGTGTGTATATACTTGATGCATATTTACTCATGTTAGTTGTGTAAATATGCATAAAGCATATTCATCCATCAGGGTTGCAGATCTAAGCAGAGAGCCATGCTTACCCATTTTGTGGCATTATAATACTCATATTTTCATTTTGCAAGTTTGCAAATTTTGTTTGTATGCTCTCTACTAACAACGTTTACTACTGAACTCGGTACCTCCTTTTACTGAAACACATTGTACATCCGCAGAGGGCTCATACGGAGGAGAGTCCAGTGACGTCGCCGCTGCACAACGAGCATTTACCTCACAACTTCTACAGGCAGTGCAATGCAGCAAGACAGGGCGTGGGATACTCCTCATCCAACTCAATGGACCAGCACAGCAGCTTGGCCGCCATGCCAAATCTCTCAAGCAAAGCGGGGAGCTCGTCCATGGACGTGGATCGATCCGACGACCTCTCAGTTTCTGTGAGCAACGTAAGTGACCAGGAGATGGAGTATGTTGTTGTTATCTCTTTCCTTGCCTTGGCATGCGCTCCAAACAGTGTCCCTTCTCCAAAATGTGATATGCCTTATTGAAAAAGTGGGTGGTTGACATGGACTGACAAATTCATTTCTTGCATTAAATTATTTTCCCTTTTTTTTCCAGCACCAACTCTCCCTTCCTAAAACTCATGGAGTATGTCGCTGTCAAAAAGGACAAAGGGGGTTCAAGACATAGTCAGCAGCATTAATGTTCTCTAAGTACTCCTTTTAATATCCCTAAATGATGGCGCCTAGGATTTTCAAAGGGCTGTCACAAAAGTCAAGAATGACATTAATTTAGCACTATTATATATATCTTTTTAAATTTGTTTCTTTATTGATAGTGATGAGACATTTATGTCTGAGTCTATCGTTTGTTTTGAATTTTGTTTCTAGCTAGGAGTTGTCAATTCTTTTAGAGTCTTAGGTAGGTTCTTATTCAATAAAATATTACTCTGTAATTGGGAGTAGGATATTTTCCACTTTCCATACAAATTCCAGAGAGTTAATACTCTCTCCCAGCTTTTAGTTTTCATCTTACCCTTGTGTTTCTTTTTAGATTATTTTTGTCTATAGTATTTGTTTGATTTATTTTCTCCATCAATTATGATGTTGTGAATGATATTAATAAGAGGGTATTTTAATATTTCAAAGCAATATCTAAATAAATGAATTCATTAGAAATCTCTTAAACTATAAAATGCAATTAAAACATGATCAAACATGACCCTAATAAACTGGCTTTTTCTATCATAATGGAATTTTAATAGACTTTTCTTATTGCACTAAGTCATGAAGAAATTTCCTTATATTTTCCCATGTTTATATAATGGTCCCAAACAATGTCCCAATGTTGCAACTAGGCTCTGATACCAAAATGTCATGCCCATATTTTCCTACCCAAAAATAAGAAATAAATTTCTTTAAAGGAAGACATGATTAAGATAACTATTTTCAACTACAAATTTTAGATCCACACTATAAGGAAAATGAAACTTTGATTAACTAATTGATTTGAACTCAAAAGAGCATTAGATTTCCATTTAACAGTCTTTCAAATATGCATCTTAATAAGACATAGAACTATTTCTTTTATTTTCTTGGTTTTCTTGTATTCAAATAGCAAACCTTTCATACATCACAAATGTAAGATCACAAAGTTCTCTTTTGCATTGAATCATATACACAATCTTAAATCAAGTAGCAAGACTTAGCTTTTATAAGTTTCATTTTCATTTCTTTGCAAGATACAACAATAATTATCAAAACCATTCACACAAGTGCCCTTTTCCACCCTACCATAATGGCATCATGAGGCTGCTTGTGCCCTAGCCATACCCCCGGGCAAGAGAACTCATTTCAACCAAGAGATCATGGATGCAAGCCTAAGAGTTCTCTCTAAACACTATGTAATAAATTTTCTAACAATATTTCATCTCAATAAGTAAGAACTACTCTAAATGTATATAAGTTACTTATCTTTCAAGAGCTCTCCCTTTAGATGGATCTTCATCTTCAACCAAGAATCATTCCTCCTCTTCCTCCATCTTCTTCTTCCTCTCCATATTTCTGTCATTCTCCCCTCCTCTTCTGCATATATCTTCGCCTTTTCATCTCCAACAATGGTGAAAAAATCCCCCTTCCAAAGTCTTCCTCCCTCTTTAATAAAGGCACATGGCTCTCTTATCAATGTGTCATAACCCATTGTTTCCCACTATTCATTTTCGTCACATTTGAAGTGGGGCCCTTTTGAGGTGTCATAATGTAAATTTTAACCATGATTTGACCCTCAACTAACCCCCAACCTTAGGTAGTATAAGTGGGTTAGGTTATTTTAACCCAAAATGCACTCTAGGATCCATTTTAACCCCTCTAAAGTCCAACTTTAGTTCATATCCGATTTTACAAAAAGTTTGCATTGAGGTCAACTTTGATTGTTGTACAAGAGTTGGCATAGTTTTCTCAAAGGCCTTCATAATCATTTGATTAGGCCTTCATAATCATCTGCTGTACAAATTCAAATTTAACATCAGTAACTCAAACATATAAATATAAGACTGTAAACATTAATACATATCCTTGAAGTAACCATAGATCAACCCATTAGATCAATATCATATTCCAACATCATTTCTTCAGAATCATTTGCATATGAAACTCATTTACAAATAAGTATCATTCTTTTTACTTTAATTTCTCTAATTACAAACTTTTCAAGAATAATAACCACATTAATAATTCATAGCATATGTATCAAAACACCTTACACCTTACACATACATTAATCAAATTTATCAAGCATAAGTACTTACTCTCACTAATTATAGGATTCAAATCATAATATCTCTTAGAATAACATAACAAGTATCACTAGTATTCATTGTGTTATCTATATTCTATTCATTTCTGTACTTCTTTATTTTGAATTAAAATGATACATAATTTACTTCAAAACAATAATCACATAACGCAAACTTGATTTCCATTTTCATAGTCACCTTATGTAGAATGTATTTACCACAACACAATATCTATTCAATTCAATTGGCCATAATTTCAATTACTAAAACTATCTAATTATCATGATGAGATAAGATGAATAATATAAATTATTTACCCATAAGGTAACTCACATTAGCTAATCAAGATGTTTAACATAAATTACACAATTCATCATAGTGTGAATTAGTTCTAATGCTACCAGTCTCATAAACTATCTAAACTATCGTATCATATGTAAAGAGGTCCGACCATTTCTATTTATAATTATCGTCAATTGTATGAACAAAATCCACAGTTGATCATAAGTTGAGTCTAAATTTGCACATTAATTAAATAAGTAGAATTCTTCTATACAAAGTATCACATACACATTTGCACCTAATATTTAGATGGTTATGAATGATAAGTCAATCTTTTTTAAACAATACTAAACATAGCAAGTCACATAAGGATTCTCCCTAATCATGTTATTGCATAAGTCTTATAATGTTCTTCTAATGACAAAATTAATATTTACTACTAATCAATTTATAATGTAGACAAATTAACAATCGTTCTAGTCCTTACTTGGATGGGACCTTACAGATTCCTTTTCCTTACCTCTGTAATTTGTGGGGGTATATTTGATGTGATTTGTGGTTCCTCCCCTACAAATGCAACTTCTACCTATTGAATCTCATCCACTCTTACCAATATTAGATTACTACATAAAAGTGTTGCATTGATGGAGTCTTGCATAATTTTATTCAAATCATCTTCTGTCAGAGGATTAACATTCTATGATATGGTATCTGTTGATCTCAGATTGGTTTTGACAAGTAAGTGTCAACACACTTAAACCATTTAGTTAGTTCATGCCAAACTAGTAATAAATGTTGAGCACAACATGTAAATGTAAGACCATGTTGAGTTGCAATGATTTTTGAGTCACTCATGTGTCGAGTCACTCAAGTACCGAGTAGATAGAACATGCCAAATGATTTAAGTGGCGAGTAAACAGTGGATGTAAATTAGTTTAGGTGTCAAGTCAAAAGCAAAAATACAATGTATGTCAAGCATTAGAGACTTCATATGCCGAGTGACATAGTTTGGACATATTTTTTTGTAATGGCACAAACAACTATGTAAACCATTTTAAAGCTAACTTAAGGATAGATTATGATCTTTTGGAGATAAGGATGAATCTATATGCGGATTCCCTATGCAATTACATGTAGCCAATCAAAAAATGGGAAGCTTTAAGTGGAAAAATGGATGAATCTTAACTATAGATTCATACTTAACCCTAAGCCACCCGAGTCTTCTGAAGGAAGATAAAGCCCTAAACACTTTACGATGATGAGAATAGTGTACAAGGGGTGAATGATCAAATTGGAAGAGAAAACAAGATAGTTTTGCAGAGCATTCAAGGTGACTTAACAGTAAGAATGAATTGTAGAATCAGTTAGTGAAGAATAGAGGATAGAAAAGGATACAAAATTAATACATCAAATCATGAAGGATCAATTAGAGATTGTATAGAGGTGATCTGTTATTAGGCAGGCAAGTGCTAACTGTAGGATCTATGCTGAGACATGTTAATAGGTGATTTCAGTTAAATCTCTTAATAGAGTAGTCCTAACAGGCTATATGAAATCCTTTAACAAGGTGCTTACTTAATTGTAAGTTGAAGTCCTCTAACCAGGCACACTTCTAACAGGGTATTGAAATTGTCTAATAAGGTGGGACTTAACAAAAATTTTAAGCCTTTAATAGAGCAGGCCTTTCACAGGGTAGATCATGATTCATGGTCAAACCATTGTAACCTTAATTGGATACACTTTATTGTTGTAGTAGTGAAGATTTGTGGGTGTCATCCCCACCCCAATTTTACCTTCTCACTTGAAGGGTTTTTGGGTAAACATATATGGTGTTGTGTGTGTGTTTGATTACATGTTTACATGATTGATGCATATGCTTTACATGTTATTTCAGTATATTAATGCATGTGATATATGAATGGTGAAAGTTTTATGGGTCTAAGTTTAAACTCTTGATTCACACCCCCCTCCCCTTAGAAGTTTACTCTCTTCCCACTTGTAATTCCAACAATTGGTATTAGAGCCAAGTTCTTTGAAAGAGAAGCTTTGCAACTTAGAGGAAAGATCTTGAAATAGAAGTCTACAAGCTGGGAAAGACTATTGAGAACCAAGAGATTGAAATACATCCCATACTACATCAACTAAATGAGGCAAGAGAGGAACTAAAGAAATCCTTGAAGAGAAGAAAAGAGATTGCTATTGTAGAGAATGACACACTATACAAAGAGATAGACACCACCAAGCTATTTGTAGATGGTAACTCCAGTGAATTTGATGTAGTAATTGCAGATTTAATGGAAAAGAATAGAATCCAAGCTGAGGAAATTTAAAATCTCAAGATGAAGCAAGAATCACAAGCTATAATACTATATGAGGTGATTGAACAAAAGAAGAAAGCCATGGAAGACAAAGCCATGATTGAAGAAGACAAAAGAATTCTGGCAAATAGATTGGAAGAGAAGCCAAGATCTTCAACATGCAATTGGATACTCTAATTCAAATGATGAATGCCAACTATGAATTGAATTTCAAGGAGATTGAGATAACTATATTAAAGTTACAGAATGACCTGAAAAGAAAAAAGGAATTTATTGAAAGTTTTAACAAGCCAAATGAAGCCATCAAACACTTTGAGCAATTACTAAGATCTCCTAGATCCAACAAAGACACATTAGGGTTGGGCTACACAAGCACTAAAGAAGGAGAATCATCCAAAGTCATTGAAGAGAGGAACATCAAAGGTAAGAACTCTAGACCTACTTATCATAATTGTATTAAGAAAGGACATACTGCTAATATGTGTAGGAGCAAAAATGCAAATCAAAATGCCAAACCTAAGAACATGACTCATTGTCATAAGTGCAACAAACAAGGTCATCAGGCACATGAATGTAGAACAAGGACCATGCATAAACAAAGATTTGAAGGATATTGCTACAACTATCAAAAGTATGGACATACAACCTTTGAATGCAGATCCAAATCCATGTGGTCATCAAACAAGCCAACAAAGGTAAGAAGCTATGGAAGCTTTTATAATTGGAATTACAATAGAAGATATAGTTGTCACTATTATCAAGAATATGGACATGTCCCTGAGAATTGTATCAAAACACACTTCAGTGGTAACTACATAAGATGATTGAGTCAAACTACATCTTTTAGCTATTTGAAAACTGGTCACATTAATAAGCATTGTCCAACTAGGTCAAAGGCACCAAGTTGTGAATTTGATAAAGGCAAAGGAAAGGAAAATGTTGAACACATCAGAGATGAGATAAACAAGACATGGAAAAAGAAAAATGCTTGAAACATCAAATTCAAAAGGGATCACTTCACCCAAAGGGTCAAGTGATCACACCTCATCAAATTGTACAAACAAGAAGTATGTGGGACTAATATTCAAGTGTAATATCATACATCAGTTCCAAGGGAGATAGTACTGAAAAGACTACATTAGCATGAATGAAGATGCAAGATGTTGTTGTAAATTCAAGCTAAATCTTTAAAAAAATTCATGATGTTGTTGAGCATGAAATGTTTTCTATGTATACTGAGTGGAATCATAGTTGATGCTGAACTACCAAACTAGCTAGTTGATGTTGAGTTTGTAGTAGCTAACGAGTAATGGAAATATCTATAGAAGTCGAGTGATTCCAAAATTGATTTGATGTTGAGTTTATAGATGTACAAGCACTAAGCATTAAATGCAAGTTTTTCAAAGGATATATGGTTGATTTCACTCATTATTCATCATTTCAAATTTAAGAAAAGAGTCAGTAGAGTGAAAGGAAATTCAAAAACTTGTTCACAGAATTTACAAAGAATTCAACAACAATCTCACACCACTTCTCAAAATTTCACAAGGTATTTATCACAAGATGAGCTATGCAGTTTTACTTTGCATAAACCCTAGTTTGACAAATGGTGTCTAGCTCAAAGAATGTAAAAGGGAAAAAGGTTTTAAATGCTCAACTTGTCATTAATGAAGTTAAACAACCTATATTTAAGGTCATTCCTGACATAGCTTTCAAACAAGATCCTTATGGCGCTTTATCTATGATCCCATCGAATGTTATAATGGTGCAAGATGTAAGAAGATATTATAATTGAAAAATTGGTAGCACTGGGGACTTATAAATTAGAGAAGCATATGATAGGTTATGTGAAAATGGTATTTTGAAAGAAGAGTATAAAATTTTTGAAAAGAAGGGTTTGGTGCGTGCCCTAGATTTTCCTAGTGTATTTAAAACTAAATGGATTAGAATTGTGTTGAGCCAAAAACATGATGGATATTTATGGCTAGAGGATGGATCAATTAAGATTACCAGGAGAATAATTCACAGGATTACTATCTACCCAACCCTAGATCAGCCCAAGACTCTAAGGAGTGATTCTAAGGAAGCAATAGAGAAAAACACTAGAGAAAAATGGAATAAAAGAGGAATGACAATAGATATTGTTACTAATCCATTGTTAAACTTTGTTGTTAGGGTAATTTATCATAAATTCTATCAATCTAGCAAATTGAATAGTGTACCCTGTATCACAATGGATGTTTGCTACAAAATTGTGAAGAAAGATCATACTTATGATCTGCCTGAGCTTCAACTCCAACAACTAATGGAAAATCTTGGAGCAATCAGGAAGACCAAGAGTGCTCAATGTAAATTTGGTTCAATTATAGTTTTCATATTCTTTTATGTATAGAATACATTTCCCTCTTTTGGTACTACAAGTTGGAAAACAAATAGGTCAATAGTAGTGTAGATCAATGAATTCATTGAATAGATGCGGGAAAACTTTGAAACTCTAATGACAAGTTATTTTGAAGATTTCAAGATGTCAATGAAGCAAAGAATGAGGATATCTATTTCATTGGTTGAGCAACATTACAATGATATATTTTTTTGGTTGATTTTGATTATACCTTTATATAGGCTACCACACCAAGGGTTAGATGATTAAGGCCACTTGGGTATGAAATTAATGTTGATGAAGCTTTAGCATCCATCATAGCACTCCTATCAAAGTAGATTGACAAAAATGCAAAGATATTTGGTAACTATGAAATGGTAAAATCAAAGATTATCATGGAGTTGAAAAGTGCCTCTACACTTAAGAAGAAAGATAAGCTAGTAAAGAAGCCAAAGGCTAAATTTGGTGAGGGTGTAGATGAGGAAGAAGAGGAAAGAGATGAAGAGCATGAAGAGGAAGAAAAAGAACAAACTCAAGAACCCCTTGCATTAACTTAAGGCATGGGAGAGGATAAGGAAGAAGAGGAAATAGACAGTGTTGAGGAAGAAGAAGTCAAGGAAGCACCCACACATGTCGAGCCAAAGAAGAGAAAGGCTAAGACACAACCACTGGCTAAGGGAAAGAAAATTGTTAAACTAAGCCTAGGCAAGCCAACAACACCTACGACCAGAGCAAGCACACAAGCCACAACATAGAAGGCCAAGGAGAAATCCAATCAAACAGAGTAAGGTGGCCAAGTGTAAAAGAAACAAAGAAGAAAATATGTTACACAGCCGGATTCAAATGAAGAAAGGGCTGAATTGGATGATACAAGCCAATTCAAAGTGGTAAGTCACAAACCACTTTCTGACCTTTAAAATTTGTATGAAAATATCAAGAATAATGTAGATTTGTCTGGTTTAAAGCATATTGATTTTGAGAAACTTCAGAAAGAAGAAAAGAATCCAATGGAAGAAGTCCTATATACAATGATGTCAAAATTTAAGACAATGCCATTAGAATTTTCCAACTTAGTACCCAAGAAACTATATGACTTAGTTGAGAAAAAATGGCATTATTGTTTAAATTTGGAAAAACAAATAAGGGAAACCACTTTAGCCCAAGTAATGCTAGAACTTAAAAAAGGGTAGATTGCTAAGGCTACTAAGAAATATGGAGTTAGGTTTACACCTAAATATAAAGCCTTCAGCATACTTCTAAATAATATTGAAGATGTGGTCAAGAAATCTACCCAAATATGGAAACTTATCTATGGGAAATCTAACTAATGCAGAAGAGCTAGTTGTCATTTTGACTTTTTAGGGTTTTGCAAAAAATAAAATAGCGTAACTCGACATAAGCTAAATACCTCTCAAATCTTATGAATGATGTCAAGTAGTGGTTGAATCTAGTTTGCAAACACTTGAAAACCCTTTTACATTTTTTCTTCATTCTCTTTGAGCACTTCAAACCCTGGTAGGTGCAAATGAGTGAAAAAACAACTATAAAATCCTTCAAATTTGACATTAATTGCTTAGTGCTTACATAGCTATAAGCTCAACTATCATAGAATTTTCAACATGCTCAGCTAACATACAAAGCTTGGCTCACACTGCCATATCTACATTACTCAACAACAACTACAATTATTTTCATGCTTGGAAACAACATAGAAAACAATAAAACAATATATTTTCTCTTAGTTATAATCACTTCATTGCATCTTAATTCATGCTAATATGATCTTTTTGGATCTTAGATATTTGGAAATGATGCATAATACAACTTTTAAAATGTGAGTTCCACACATACCTTTGATTGTCTAGTTGGGGGTGATGTGATCACTTGGTCCATTGGATGAAGTGACCTCATCTGCATTTTATGTGTTGCAATCTTCCTTTTTTTTCAATGTCTTGTTCATCTATATTGTTGTGGTTTTCACAACACATGCCCCATTTTTCCTAGAAATGGGGACCCCCTACTTTATTTTTTCAATTTTCCAGAACCCTAGTCCAAGGTCCAAGTCTTTTTAGGGTTTCATTTATTGTTTTTAGGTCAAGACTGTTAGAGTAAATAATTAATATTTAATTATTTATTCTATTGCTTAAGCTTACTTAGGTCATGCATTTATTTAATATTTCATATTTAATGCATGTAGTGGTTAGTTGTTGACAACTCGGGAGTTTTCTCCTTTTTTAGCATATTCCACTTTTTGTGGATGTGTGCTGAGTTGTCAATCTTATCTTCTACCTCCTTCCAGCTTGTTCTACAAGCTTCCTGGAGCTCTTTATATTCGGGCTCTCTCTCATTGTAATATTATCAAATCATCACATCACATTATTGTAAATACATTTCTTCTTGTGTTTGCATTATGATGGCTCTCATGTTCGTTTAGGGTTTTTGCCCGTGCTCCATGCTCCTCCCCTTCTATGGCTTCTCTTTGACAGGTTCGCATGCAGGGGATCTTGGCATCTTTGGAGTTGGCTTTCCTCAACTCCAACATGGTATCAGAGCCTTCCTGCTGCAGCTTCGTTGAAGAAATTTTGAAGCCGTGATTTGAAGTCACAAACCCTAGTTTGTTTGTGCATTTTTTCTTCAAATCAGGGGATCAGAAATTTTTCGGAGCACTTTGGGACCAAAAAGACATCACCATTGGATCCGGAAGGCCGTTTGCAGTCAGGATTCATATAAAACTTGCCATTTTTGGAGACAGGGCATTTTTGGCAATTTTTTGAAGAGTCCAGGAGTCTGCCGTACGGATCGTACGGACGCAGAGCATAAAAAAATTTTTTTTAAAAAAAGGATTTTGGGCGCACCGCCGCCGCGCCACCGCGCCACCCGCGCGCCGCCGCAGCGGCCGCAGCAGGCAGCGTCGCCCGCGCTCCACCGCGGCCCGGCCTCCTCCCGGCCGCCGCCCGTCCTCCGCCCTCCGTCGGCGGCTCCTCTGTCTTCGCCGCTCTGCGGCCACCTCCTCCCGGCTCCGCCGCTCAGCTGAACCGCTCTGCTCCATCCGCCCACTCTGCGCCACATCTACAGGGTCAGCTGACACAGCAGGCCGAGTCAGCCACTGCGGGGGTGACACGTGGCATGGGCGCCACGTGGCACCTTGCCATGTGGACCCGCCACGTCACCCCTGCCACGTCAATACTGCCACGTGGCACTCTTTTTTGTGGCGACGGCCTCCAAGCCGTCAAATTTAATCGCATGACTTGCTGACGTCAGCGCTGCATCATCATCCTTGCTTGCACTCTCCTTCAAGTTCTCTTTTGGACCTACTTGTGGTTTTTTGGCCATAACTCTTGCATACGGAGGTATTTTTCCGATCCGAAAGAAGCGCCGGAAAGCTGGTTCCGAGACGGAGATTTTGGTGTAGGTATTTTTTAGTTTTGATGCATTTTTATTGCCTGTTTTTTCTGTTGAAGTCCGAAGTCCTATTTTTGACTCCAGCATGCATATCTTTTACATCCCATGTCAATTTTTTGAAAACTTTATATTTATGGAAAGCTGGTTCTGTGTTCTTTTCAGAAATGTAGTCCTTTTTCTTCGCTTTTGGCCTCTTCTCTTTCTATCATAGTTTTGGCATTTTTGCTCTATGGTGGATATTTTGAGTGTTTTAGGCCCGAGGATCGTTTTCCTGGCATGGTTTGCTTTCTTTTCGGCTGTACTTTCTTTTGTTGCAGCTCTTTTTTAGTTATGATCATTGTAGCTATCATTTTGAAGCACTTTTCTATTTCACACTAAGATAAACTGTCACTTTTTCATTCTGGGAGTCATGAACGTTGTTTTGAGTCAGTTGTACTTGCACTATTTCATAAAGCACCATGGGGGGAATTATTTGTTTGTTGTTTTAGGAATTCTTCCTTTGTCAAGTGAGTGTCCCTTCCATGACATTAGCCTCATGCAGAGTCAGTTAGACCGTGTCTTTATCGGTGTCTGTACCTCTTTCCCTCTCTCCTCGTTCTTGGTTCGTTTGCAGGAGATTTTGGCTCACCTTCTCAGTTGCCTGTCATCACACCCCATCTGCATTAAGGGGGGGTTATGTTGTGTTCTAATGCATCCATGGTTTGATGGTTCGATAGTGTGAACTATGTATTCAGTGGTTGATCCTACATACAAGGCGATTGCAGTGGCTGGCTACCTATGCATTTCGGTGAGATGGATCATCTACCATATAGACATGCTCAGTTTGTGCCTTCTTCTTCTATGGAGGTTTCTTTAGATCAGCAGTTTGGCAGATTTGCGGTTCTTCATGCTTCAGTGATGTTGCTTCTTCATGATCACTCTTTGTTCATGTTTTAGGGGACATTTTCCCTAGTTGGAGACTTCTTCAGCTCTTCACTGGGTTCTTACCTCTTTTTGGGGGAGGGTTTTTCCCATGTGGTTTTCTCTCTTTCCTCGCTTACAGAGGTTGCATTCTTCTTGCATTGTACTTGGGTACCTAAAATGGCCTCGTTGCCGGGACCCATTATGCATTCATCTTAGCTTTGTGAGCTTAAGGCATTTCCCTAAGTTGCACTTAAGGGGGGGTGTTAGAGTAAATAATTAATATTTAATTATTTATTCTATTGCTTAAGCTTACTTAGGTCATGCATTTATTTAATATTTCATATTTAATGCATGTAGTGGTTAGTTGTTGACAACTCGGGAGTTTTCTCCTTTTTTAGCATATTCCACTTTTTGTGGATGTGTGCTGAGTTGTCAATCTTATCTTCTACCTCCTTCCAGCTTGTTCTACAAGCTTCCTGGAGCTCTTTATATTCGGGCTCTCTCTCATTGTAATATTATCAAATCATCACATCACATTATTGTAAATACATTTCTTCTTGTGTTTGCATTATGATGGCTCTCATGTCCGTTTAGGGTTTTTGCCCGTGCTCCATGCTCCTCCCCTTCTATGGCTTCTCTTTGACAGGTTTGCATGCAGGGGATCTTGGCGTCTTCGAAGTTGGCTTTCCTCAACTCCAACAAAGACTAGGTCCCAACCTAGAAACCCAAATCTCAAAAATCAATTTAGTGAGAGTTTAAGTTTTTACAAGGGAAAAAGGTGCACCAACACACCTAATTAGGTGTGCTAGGGTACCAAATTTAGAAAGAGAAGAAGAAAATGCACATTGTAGGGAAGTGTGTAGTAGCGCAGCTCTACAGCTACACTAGAGACCCCGGGCTATATAACCTAGGGAACCCCCCCCCCCCCCCCAAACTTTCTACTTGTTTTTATTCTCTATCTCCTAGCTCCTAAGCTACAACCTTGCACCTCCTACCTTCCCACTTGCACAAAATACAAGAAAACATTAAGGAAACCTAAACTAAGGTGCACAGTAGCACACCTAGTCAAGTGCACTCCTGTGCAACTTTTTTTTTTTACTACTAAAAACTTAAAAAAATTAAAAATAAACAAGGCTAAACACAAAATTATGGTGTGCATTAGTACACCTAATTAGGTTTAGTAATGTGCACCTTAATTTTCTTTAACATTTCTTTACATTGAAGTAAAATATAGGTTGTGCATCAGCGCACCCCATGAGGTGCTCTATTGTGTACCCATATATTACAAGTTTGCCAAGGATATGGTGCACCTGTTAGGTGTGCTAGGTGTGCCATCCTAGGGGTATAAGCAAGGTTTTTGGGTGTCTTACGATTAGTAGGTTTTTCAATTTTGTCTGAGTCGGTGTTAGGTTTTGAGTTGATATTTCTGCGACTTGGGACTAATATGCATTCGTTTATGCAGATTCAATGGCTTCCTCATCATCCTCCCTTGCAAGAAAGATGGCCCCAAAGCCTTTGGTATTCAAGTTTCAAGGCATTCCTATAAAGCCATGATTCCAGAATGATCATTCAGATATTTTAGATACCAAACTAGGTCACATTGATTTGGGTGCATTCTTGACACTATGCAACAAACCAACAAAAATATCATCAATGATATCCACCTTGATCTGATTAGGATTGGTTAATGTAGCATCGTATCCAGTTTCAATGCAACCATCAAAATTGATCATGACACTAGCAGAAAGATATGTTCCTAAAGAAAGGGTTGTCAAGAGCATAACTGGAGAGATCATCCTAGATCTCTAACCCAACAATATAGAGAAGATATTCCATCTTCAAGGGTGGATCAATGTATCAAATTCACTTATCACAAAGCTAAGAGATGGTACAAGAACACATCGATGAAGCTTTTGAGATCATACAGTCATCATACCTCATAGAGAAAACTCCTCTAGAGAGGAAAGTAGGTAAAGTCGATATGACACAGGGCTACATGAATGAAGATATTGGATATTCAATCATTCTTTTGAGTAGAGTCATGGGTTTTCTCGCTTTGGGAAATTTGAACATATGGATGGTCAATTTCATTGAGACTATCAAGATGAAAAAGATGTTGATTGATTGGGCCTCCAATCTCAAAAAACACTTGGGTGAGCAGCTGGTGGCAATGAAAGATAATAGAAAATTTTACATGACATCATACTTGGTGTACTTATTAGCTGCAAGCACGACAGATTATCTAGGGCTTTATAAGAAGGGTAGCATGTAGGATGCAAATGCATGGCCCTAGTAAAGAAGAGGCTTTTAGAACAAAGAAAGGAATATAGGATTGTGAATGATGCTTTCATATTTGCAATATTCAGGTTCATAGAGGAGGATTATACGAAAAGGATGTCATAAGAGGTAGTTGCCAAGATATCAAAAGTTGGAGCCTACTACATCTAGTTCTAAACATTCACATATTTGAGTGTAGTAGGTACAACTATTAACCCTAAGAACCTCCCTAGGTATCCCAGTGATAGACTCATTTTACTGGAGATCACTCAACAACTCTTGTTCACATATGACAGAGTCAGGAAGCAGCACAAAATATGTTGGATATGGCTTATTACAAGAGGACCTTTCAGTGTGGTGCAAAGACAAGAAATTCCATCTTTTGAGTGTGAATGGGATCAATATCCTTTGGAAGAATATAATTCTCCATGGCCTCATTTTGATAACATCGGAAGACTCCAATATATAGTTGGCAAGATGTTCCATCATGAAGATGTGGTTGAAGATCATTGGATGAATGCAATAGATGACTACGATGTCCACATAAGGGATTATTGTAGGATCACTTTGTATCTAGTAGAGAGTGCTTTGAAGATGAATATTCCATTGAAGATTGTGCAAAAAGATATAGAGGATCTTCTCGATCCATTGTTCAATAGGGACAAGATTGGTGGCAGGCCTATTATGAATGCCAAGATTAACAGAGAAGAGAACTTGGACATAAATCACAGGGCAAGGCATATCATCAATTTGATGAAGGATTGATCAAGATACCTTTCAAACTTGATCCAATTCCTCAAATAGTAGTCTTCCATGCTCAAGACCACCCAACTAAAGGTCAAGGAGCTAAGCTCATAGTACCTACATTCACAGCCCAATCACCAGTAAGACCTGAGACAGTACACCAACTAGATAGACTAGTTGGATATTATAGGGCACAAAAGGATAAAGGAATGAGGAAGAGAACTTCTCCTCAATGGGTTGAGCCAGAAGAAGAAGCAACTCAAGCACCTCCATAGTAGGGAGAGGAAAATGTGCAAGGGCCAGAGAACATGAAAGTTGCATAAGCTCAAGAGGATCCTCAAGTGCCACTAGCTAAATAAGGCCAAGGAGAAGTTGAAATCAAAGTACAAGAAGTGCCTTCACAAGAGTTACAAACCTCCCCTTCTACTCCTAAGAAAAGAAAGATCAAGATTCCAGTCAAAAGGAGACAAGAGGTTATCAAGAGAGTGATTCATTTCCCATTAGTCCTTGAACCTATCCTAGAAGAAACATAAGAAGAGGATGATGAGGACAAAGAGGATAACCTTCCCTTTGAACTAGAGGACCCATCTTGTGAGAGTTGCGAAGTCAAAAAGAAGAAGAAGCTCCACCATCACACATTCATCTATTCCTAAGCAATCCATTCAAACTAAAACATTACAAGATGAAATGCAACAATGGATAGATGAGCATAATATGGAGGGCACTGATGTATTTAAGATGTTAGATTTTGATTTCATGCCCATGGGTACTGAATTGGTCGGGGATAAGATAAGGGACACTCCAACCAATCAACCTCAATGGGAGGATTGGAGTCAACTTCCACTTGAACCACAAGGTCTTGAAGTAGCCCCACTATCCCTAGTGCAAGTCACATTTTGTGTAGATAAGGGATCAACTACTCCTCTTCCTCCAAACAATGAAGAAGAACAAGTACAAGAGGAAGAGCCACAACAAGCATCCACTGAAGAAGTGTTAGAGGAAGGGTAGATAAGTGAACAGCCTTAGTAAACTTCCCAAGACACCAAGGTAAGGACTATGGACTCTATAGACACAAAGACTCTTAGTATAGATCTTGTGCAAAAGGAGAAGACTCGAGAAAGGGGAGATAGGGGAAAGGGTATAGCCAAGAAGACTCTTTCATCCTTAAAAGGCAAGTCTCCAATGGAACATATCCTGAGATGGTTGAGAAAGGAAGTGATAAGAAATAAGAAGAAACAATTCACCACTGAAGAGGAGGATAGAATGGAATTGATTGAAGTGTTGTGGAAACCTGAGTCACCACCAAACGATGCACAGGCATTAGCCTTTATCATGCATGATCAAACCCAAGATTTATTTACTCACATGGCTACACCTCCTCTACATTCAAATGTTGAAGAATTGACTCCAATGGATTATCAAATCAAGGAACTCATACTTGGGATGCCTACCTTGGATATTGCTAAGCTAATGGTTACAAGACAGATCAAAGAAGTATTCAGGAACTTAGAACAGGATGGGGTAGAATTGATAACACTTCAATGAAAAAATAAAATCCTAAAGGGATATTTAAGAAAATTTGTTGGTCCCTTGGATCCCACAAACCTAGAGGAAACCTTGAATGCAACACTTGAGAGAAGAGATAGGGGTACAAGCCAATTAGATCCATTTTTGAGCGCTTGTTAGCAATGGAGAGAAAGTTTTGAAGGAAAAGGGTGTACAGATCATTCAGGAGAATCTAAAGTTGTTCCACGTCATGCAGGAGAATGTGGATAGGCTAGTAGCCATTTTAAATCAAAATTTTGGTTTGATGGATGAGATACATACCTGGGGCAAAGATTTGCAAGAATTATAGGCAATTAAAGGCCAAAGGTATCGGATGCTAATGGATGTATATACATATGAAGAATTAGACAAGATTGATGATTGGATTGAAAAGATTGTGGATGGTAATAAATTAATGGAGACATTACATGCAGAGATTCATAGGCTCAAGGATCAAGCCAAAGAGCAAATTTTGGAAGCCAAGAATCATTATAGTGATGCTTGATTAGACATTTTTGAGGATGATACATAGGAGAAGTTAATACTAGTAGAGGTAGTAGTCAAGAACTTTCAAAAAAAATTGAAGAGGCTACTACTAATGATGACATTAGGCAAGCATTTAGAATAGAGGAGGCATTGTTAGATCTGGATGTGAAATTAGGAGATTTTGTGGAGACTTGTATTGAGGTCAGCAACTACAGGCAGAAGGTGAAAGATAAATATGAAGCCTTAGATTTGCCAAATGTGGCTCAAGCCACTAAGACAATCAAGAAATTCAAGGAAAAACACCTAGACATAGCTCTGGTATAAAGGGGAACAAAACCAAGAAGCCAAAATTTCAATTTTGACACTTGTGAAATTTTGTAATTTTTGGAACCTGCTACTGAGCTATACTAGTGCACCAAGTGCGCAGGTGCACTTTTTTAGTAGTATTCTGGAAGATTTTGAGAAATTCAAAGGTACACTAACAATTAACTACTAGTTCTAAATTTAGAGCTTTCCATGCATTAGAAATGCATTTTGATAGAAATTTAACTCCTATAGATGCCTAATGAAGAAGGAGCTCCTATTTTGGCACTTCTAGACACTTCTACATCAATATAAGGCTTTCTCTTTCATATTTTCTCATGCTTTTTTTGTTTTATGACATGTAAAGGCTCATGCATCCAATTAATGATATAAATATGGATGGACTCCTACTTAGCACTACTTAGATAGTCAGTTTGTACATAATTAGATTAATTTTATTAGTTTAGAAGTGTATGATTGCATAAAGATATCTCTCACTCTCAATACAAATTGAGGAGAAGATTTCTTATAAATTCAGGAATGTAATGTGTATTTAGGGCCACCATTATTTTTGCAATAATATATGCTTTTGGTGCTCGCATTTGGAGTATAGTGATTCTTGCCTAAGCATGTTATATTTTTGTGAATGTATGTTCATGGGATATAATTGAGTCAACAATTTTACTGAGTTGTTTTGGTTGTGAGATATTTTAATTTTGGTGTGTCTACAAATTCTACTAACATACTTAGTTCAAGAAGAGATCATCATATTATTCCTGCATAACTTTTCATTTCGCATGAGTGCACTTTACATGGCCTTGTGATCTGATGAAAAGTGAAACATCTTATGGCTATTGAATTCACATTGATGATTGCATTAGTGGAATTAAGGAAGCATTGTTCTTATTTTCATTGGTTACCCACTGATCTTTTCAAAAGCTTAACTCACAGACATGTTGTTTCTGTAACTTATGTCCATTAGGATTTTACTTTCCATGTTATTTGCTTAAATTTCTTGTCACCTTACCTTCGTTATTTTCTTTACTAACCACTTGGTTAAATTAGGAATTTATATAGTTACATTGTTAGATTGCATTAATCTTGAAAATAGAAAATTCAAAAAATATAATTTTTTTGTGTGGTTTTCTTTTTGAGACAACAAGAAGATCATACATCTTATTTGAATCATTTCAGAACTAGTAAAGGCCTCCTCGTGAACATTTACATTTATCCTCAACTGAGTATATTCCAGTAGGTCGCAAGATCACCCAAAACCTTGGAGATAATCCCAGATTAACTTTTCAAGAGAAGAGTTTGAAAGGATTCCTATCATTAAGCATGATGCAAAATGACAGCCCAACATGTATCTTCACATTTTTAATATCAACCTTTCATTTCCCTTTGTTGCCTTCATTGCTTGGTGCAAGTGACCAAGTTGGATAGTTTTTGCTGACATGACCAATCTTAAGGCAACTAAAGCACACAATCTCATTCAACCATCTATTGTAGTTACCTCTAAAATGTGTTCATATGTGATTTTTAGGAATGTGATCATATTATTGGAAATAGTGACAATTGTACCTTGTGTTATAATCTCAACCAAAAGAGTTTCTATTGTGGTGTACCTTTGTCTATATTAGGAATAAGGTGTCTTAACCTTGGGTGATTCCTATTCTTATTATTTATTTTGTAAATGTATTTTTTTGCAAATAATGTAATTAAGTGTGAGTTTACATGTCTAGTTGGCATGTTGATGTGTCACTACACTTGCATTTGTCGGCATCTTGAATTATGATGGATTCCTATAATAGATTCCTATGATGCGTAAGAGCTAACCTTGGAATATTTAATTGTGTGTAAGGAGATCATGACTAAAATGGTTATGATGGATTCCTATGATGCGTAAGAACTATCTTTAGAAGATTTAATTATGTGTAAGAAAATCATGACTGAAACGATTATGAAAAATTCCTATGATGGGTAAGAGCTATCTTTGGAAGATGCCCTAATAATGGAAAGCACATTATATAAGCACTTTGAGGGTTGTAGATAGCAGAAGTGAGTGTGAGTGTGTGAGAAGTGTATTGTTGGTAGCTACTAGATAAGTCTTCAATGTCTTGAAAGAACTTGCATTGTAAGTGTGTTGTAATCTTTGTGTTGAAGATAATACATTATGCAAGTTTTGGTGGGGTAGGGTTGTTTTACCAAAAGGTTTTTCCCCACTAGCATATCTGTGTCTTTATGTGTTATTATTTCTCTATCTATTTTCTGCATTCATGGTTGACTACAATATTATGTTGGAATATTCAAATATGGAAAGAATACTGATGAGAGGGGGGGTGAATCAGAAGTATTACACTTTATCCAATAAAACTTTTATCTAAAAGTAAATTGCATGCATGTAAATACATTATGGAAATATGAAATTAAAACATGCATCAACAACACATAACACTAGAATTTGGTAACCCAAAAACCCTCCAAAAATAAGAAGGCAAAACTAGGGCGGGGATGATACCCACAAAAATTCACTGCAGTAATATTGTTCAACCACTTCTGATGGTCTGCCCTGTTAAAGGCCTGCCTTGTTAAAGCCTTTACACTGTGTCAATAGTGACCTAGTTAAAGGATTTCCAAACACTTGACATGAAGTGTCACCCTGTTAAAGGATTTAATCACCTTTTGATAAGGATCTACAAATACCTGTTAAGCCAACCTATCTACATAGGATTTCCTTTCTAATACAATGGTAAGAGAGTATTAGGTATTATAGACCTAATAGTTTGCAATCCTTGATTGCTGAATGCAGGCACTTGTTCTAGCTCTCTCTCTCTAATTTAGATCCTCTAAGATTTGATTTCTGTTTGTCTCCTTTACTTTGTTCTGATCAACTGAATATTGAATTGTTGCTCTTACTCTTTATGTCTTCTTTCACTGAATTTCATTATGTTTTTCCCTTAACTCTATTCTCCTTCTTTCATCATCATTACAGTGAAACTTTTTGTCTTCCTTAGAAAGACTTCAAAGACTTAGGGTTAGATATGGATCTACGATCCACATTGAATCTCAATTAACTGCTCAATACTTCCCTTTTTGCTGATTGGTTGCATGCCTTTCCAATTTTCCAATTGGCTGCATGCAGATTGCATAGGAAATGTAAAAGATTTGATCTTATCTTTAGATCTTTCGAGATTCATCTTATGTCGGCTACAAAATTGGTTTATATCATAGTTTGTGCAATTAAAAACTCTTATGCTAATATCCTGAGTTACTCATCTCTTGAAGCATTACTGATGCTCGACACATGCTGTTTCCTGGATAGCTCGACACCTAAACAAAACGGTATTACTCAGCACTTGAATAACTTGGCACTTGATATTACTCGACACTTGATATTACTCGGCACTTGATATTACTTGGCACTTGATATTACTCGGCACTTGAATAACTCGACACTTGATATTACTCGGCACTTGATATTACTCGACACTTGATATTACTCGGCACTTGATATTACTCGGCACGTATAGTGAAAAGTGGTTAAGTGTATTGACACTCAGCTATCAAAATTATTCTTTAAACCAACATATTATTGTTACATAATATCTAATTTGAAATTGTAAGGATTTGAAAGAGTTTATACAATACTTTCCTTAAGGGATTAGTGTAGGAAGTTGTTTCCATACCTGAGTTTCCTTTCAAGTGGTATCAGAGCTTGATCAACTTTTGATCCTAGTTGTTGGGTAGGGTTTTTAAAGCTAATCTCAAGTTTGAGTGGGAGTTTTGTGTAGAGCATTCTGAATCTTATTTGCAGATTGAGATGGCTAGTTCATCATATGGAAAAATGGAGGTGGAGAAATTTAATGGTAGTAATTTTGAGTTGTGGAAAATCAAGATGGAACACTTGCTTGAAGATCGTGATATATGGGAGGTGACTTCACTTGATGTGAGACCCACAACAATATCTCAAGTAGATTGGGATCTCAAGGATTGGAAAGCTAAGGATCTATTATACTCTATCTAGCTGATTTAGTTCTCCTAAATATTCTTGATGAGAAGACCGCAAATAGTTTGTGGACATGGCTTGGGTCTGTTTATTAGGCCAAATCTCTAGTGAACAATTTGTTCCTAAGGAAGAATTTGTATTCTCTAAGAATGGAGGAAGGAGGATCTATTATAGATCATCTAAATGCTTTTAATTTGTTGATTGCACAGTTCACATCATATGGTGTGAAGCTAAGGAGAAGGATTGATTTATGACCCTATTATGTTCCTTGCAGATTCATGGGACCATCTTGTGATGGCTCTTGGAAGTAATTTAGTCACTTTTAGAATGGATGATTTGGTGTCTTTTCTATTATCTGAGGAGACAAAAATAAAGTCATCAGATTTAGCTAAGGAAGCTCTTGTTGTTTTTGGTAGATCCAATGACAAAGGCAAGCAAAATGACAACAAGTCTAGAAAGGGTAGATCCAAATCCCATGGAAAATCAAAGACTCCTAGAAAGTCCAAGGAAAAATTTTGGAACTATGATAAGACTAGGTACTTTCATAAAGATTGTAAAGAGCCAAATAAGAAGGCCTTAGATTTAGGTTCAAAAAAATATCAATAAGATGGCGATGCTTTCATTGCATCCTTGGCAATGCATGCATCCAATGATGTGTAGTTAATAGACTTAGGTGCTTGTTTCCACATGACTTCTCATCGAAGTTGGTTCTCAAAGTATGAAGTTTTCGATGGTGGAAAGGTGTAGTTGGGTGATGATTCTCGCCTAAAGATAGTTGGACAAGGATGGGTCACTATCAAATTCCCTGATGGATGAGTAAAGGGGATCAATGAGGTAATGCACATCCCTAGTTTGGCACAAAATATATTATCTATAAGTATGCTAAATGATATAGGTGTGAAAGTTTTTTTTTTTAAAGATGCATGTAAGATGATGAAAGGATCTATGGTGCTTGCTAAGGGTACTAGGAGAGGTACTCTATTTCAGCTTGATGCATGCATTTCTCAGTGCAATAGTTCTTCTGTTTCAAAGAAGAGAGTAGTTATCATTTCATCCCCACCATCTAAACAAGCAATAAAGAAGATTGTGGTTTTTGGTTCTAATGGCAGTGTAGCATGTGGACCTAAAGGTGCAAACACATTGGAAGGAAAGCTTCCTAAAGAAAAGTCAATTTTGTGGCATATGAGATTTGGCCACATTGGTGAGAAGGGTCTTAGAACCCTGAAGAACAAGAATCTCATTGAGGGATTAAATGATTGTAATCTTGAGTTTGACTTCTATGAACATTGTGTCTATAGTAAAAAAAATTGTGTTCAATTTTACTCTAGTTCTCACAAATCTTCTAATGTTTTGGATCTTATTCATTCTGATGTATTTAGTCCTGTAAAAGTTTCTTTAATCTCCAAGCTTGTATTTTTTGTATCTTTCATAGATGATTACAGTAGAAGGGCATGGATTTATTTCCTAAAAATTAAGACACAAGTCTTTAGTTGGTTCAAGTAATTTAAAGTCCTTGTAGAGAATCAGACTAGTAAGAAGATTAAGTGGGTGAGAACTAACAATGGTGGTGAGTTTTTCTTAGCAGAGTTTGAATAGTTTTGTTAAGAAAAAGGTATCAAGAGGCATAAGATAACTCCTTATACCCCACAGAAAAATGGAGTTGCAGAAAGAATGAATAGGACACTGATGGATAAGGCTAGGAGTATGCTTAGTGGAGCTGGTCCCTAACAAAAGTTTTGGGCTGAAGATTTGACCACTACTTGCTATTTGGTTAACAGATCTTCTACATCAGCTCTTGTTGGTAAGACACCCATGGAGGTGTGGTCTGGTAAGAATCCCTCAATTAGACATCTTCATGTTTTTGGTTGTAAAGCTTATGCACATGTTCCAAAGGAGAAAA
Organism: Cupressus sempervirens; assembly: GCA_028749045.1. Taxonomy (NCBI): domain Eukaryota; kingdom Viridiplantae; phylum Streptophyta; class Pinopsida; order Cupressales; family Cupressaceae; genus Cupressus; species Cupressus sempervirens. The sequence goes on along the minus strand of CM053784.1, from coordinate 152,468,736 downwards.
GATCTAAGTTGGAAAATAAATTTGTCAAATGTATTTTCATTGGATACAATGTTGGTATGAAAGGATACAAGCTTTGGGACCCTATGACTAGTAAGGTGTTGTATAGCAGAAATGTTATTTTTAGAGAGCTAACATCTTCTCCTATTGTGCTACAACTAGATGAAAAAGAAAAGAAGGAAGATATTGTTCAGTTTCCTTCTACCCCTAAGAAGACTAAACATAAAGACCATGTTGGGTCTTTATGGGACTCAAATTTGCATTCCCCATTTTGAGTACCATTCCAAATTTTGAGTCATTTTGAGCCCCATAAATGCATTTTCATGCTTGTGTACCCGACTATTGTATTAAGGTCTAAAAGGTGTTTTATGTTTCTAACACCTTTCATTCAGCATATTCATGCATTCTATGATGATAAACTGACATTCTAAGTCATTCTATGAAGTTTTGTTTTGAGCAGTGTTCAATTTTGCATTTTTGCCGATGTCAAATAGCGAAAGGAGGCCTAGTGTGCATTTGAATATCTTATACCCAGTAATGTTTCATGACCCACCACTTTTGGATTTTTTATTATGCATGTCAATGAACCTATATTCTAGATTTTGAGTCATTCTGATATGTTTTGTCTAGGTTTTGAATCCTTCAAAGTTGGTTGCTTATCTCTATAATGCTAATGCATATTTCTCAAAAATCCTGATGTTTGACCCATTATAACTTTGACCCAGTTGACCCTACTAAGAAAATTCATTCTGTATTACATTCTAAAGGTCATACACTTACTACACTCTAGATTTGAGCTTGTGACCAATCCTTTTGATCAATTTTCAAATGCAATTTATAACTTTTCACTTGTGTGGTGAAATGTAGATTGGTCGATACCCCTATTCGTGGTGTTATAACTCTAAATTCATGATTGCTTAGATCAAATGGATTGTACCCTTGCATTCTAATCCAAAAATACTTCCAAGTGTTCCAATTTGTAAACCCTAACAAATCCATCTGCACACTTTCCCAAGGCCATTCCATTTGCAAAAAATACTTTTCTACTGATGTTTCCAGTCCTGCAATTTTGAGTAGCCCACTTCGCACGCTTTCCAAATGGGTCTTGTTATTCATCATGAGCCCAAATCATAGAATTATATTCTCCTTGTGGAAATGAACTATTTTCCCAATTTTTACACCCTCAAACATCAATTTTCCCTATTATCGAAGCTCAAACCAAACGCATTTTATGGTTTTCTCACAAGTTTATTTGTAGGTTTTTTTTAACTGGGCAACTTTGAATGTCAATATCTTTTGATAGAGTGGTCATCATAAGAAAGGATGCAAGGATGTGGAACAAAGTATCGTCATGCCATCTTTCAAAGCCCACTTATCTGTATGGGTCAATTTTTAAAGCCAACCAACAGACCTTGTTATCAGAAAATTACAGTTTAAAGAACAGGGTAAAACAGGTTTGTAAGTGATGATCCAGTGCCCAAAGTTGAATTTAGATAGTTTGATATGATCAATGGATTAGTTTGCAATGTCATTTGATCGAAAATAAAAATAAAAATAGTTGGACCCGCTTTGGGGGTAAGATTGATTGCTTCAAATTGATAAAATGATGTGGGGATTGAATTTGTCTTGCCTTGATTATATCTTGAAGATTTGAAATAAAAGTGAAGTTGTTACTTTCTCATGTCAAGACATACAGAATTGGTTGTGATAGGGGTAACAGGGACAAATGGAAAGCCACTACTAGTTACCTAATTTTAAGAGTGTGTATTGACCATGAGCCTCAAGATAGGGCTATTTGGTAAAATTTAATCATTTCTTCACAAAAATCTTTAGCTTGACACTTATCTTATCATTTTTTGATTTTTTAAACATGCAAAAGATTGATGGGGAAGATAAGAAAGTGATGCTTCTACTTGATTGCAATGATGAGTCTTTGAAAACATAGATAAAGGAACTAGAAAATAATCCAAGTTCATAGCAGTAGCAGATGCTTTACATCCGCAGCAAGACAATCTAAAGAAGGAGTTCCATGAGTAATACATGTAGGTAGTGGAGCTATTCAGAGGATGAGCATCTACGGTAGGTAGAGGAGTTTTGATTATAGGCATGGAAGAATGAGGAGAAAACCCACAATGAGCAAGCAATCCATTACAATTTTGGATCTGCATTCCACAGTGAAAGGAAGCAGAGATATATACAAGTGATCCATGTCAAAAGAAAAGGGAACATCCAAGGCAATTTATAAGAAGATGTCGTAGTAGGGGAGTCGCCCATGCATCGGTAGGAAAAAATTCATAGCATACAAGGGAGCCTCCACGGCATTGAAAGAGGTGGAGAGAGATTTGCATCCAACCTTCACAGGGATGGCAACACCCATAGCAAGGAAGAGAAACTATTGAAATTTGGAGACCCACGGTAGGCACAAGAAGCCAGAGCTTCCACAATTAGGAACAAAGGAGTTGTAGTCTATAGCAAAGGAACTAAAATGGGTTAATTTCATATTCATCATGGAGGCAGTTTGTTTTTCTTTAAATAAAAGAATATGAGATACTTAAGTGTCTTCAAAGATACGTTGCTTGAAGCACATCATTGCTTCTGTGGAGGGGCCCACTATGGCCAAAATCAGGCAAATTTTGACCCATGAAGTATGCCAAAATGGGTTGCCATGTGTCACATTTTGAGAGGGATGTCATGAAATCATGGATGGAGTTTGGAGGAGTTACGACCCTGCAAAATGTGTAGGATCGTAAGAGGAAGATCATACATTTACGATGCTATGAAGCAACTATGAGATCAAGGAGGTCAAAATTGTGATGTGCGATGCTACAATGGGCCCCTTACCATGTGGTCAGGAAATGGACTTATAAAGGATACTATATTATGAAATTTTCGTAAGATCATTGAGTTTATTTCAAACATTTAAGATGCCACGAGGGAGTAAAATTAAAGTGTTAAGATATTTCAATGTAAACTCATAATTTTCAAATATTTCAAATGATGATTGTTGAATCAAAATTTGACACTTCACACATGTGGATTAGGGGATGTGGATTGGGAAAATGGAAAAGGATAAAATAAAGTCTTAATTCAAATTTTTCTGATCTAAACACACCAGAATTTCAAATTTTGAAGATTTTAATGTTTATATATAGTTTTAACTATATGAACATTTAAATTTTTCATTTTTAACTCTCTTCATGGCTTGGTGGGTAGAATTTCGAATCAGTCTCAGGGGCATGATTTTTGTCTGAAATATGCACTATAATATACTGACAGAACCAAGAAGAAATGAATTTTTCATTTCTACAATCAATTTTTACACAAATATTTGCTCGTAGCAGCTACAGGAGGATTTGTAATTCCAGAAGCTTCTTAGTGCAAATGTAGATTTAATGATTTTAGAAGGAAATAGGATCAGATATAGCCATATTTTTATTAGATTCGATTTCATTGATAACTTTAAAGATGATTTGATTTTTTAAAGGTATTTGGTTGCAAATGAATTTTTTGATGGCAAAAGCAAAAGTGATAGGCCAAAATTAATTTTGAAGCTCCAACACTTTCTATGATGTGTATCTGATATTTCTTCACAGAATATTTTGTTGATTACTTTAAAGTGATATAGCAAATGTTTTGTTGCATCATTTATGGTTTTTTATTATAGGCAGATGGGGAAGATCAGTTTCAACAACATTAGATTGAAGACAATTTCAGTGGGACACATGTCAATTTTAGATTCTAGATCCTGAAATATATTCTCTTCTATATATCTTTCTTCTCCACTCTTTAAACATGTTCCAATTTTGAGATTTTCTCATTATTGTGAGACCAGATGGGTTCCAGAGTTGGAGAATTTCCTACCTACTATGATACCATTCTCATTATGAACAACAGTATTGTATTTATTTTGAAGCATTGTATACTCTAAAATCATTCCTTGGTATTTCTTTCTAATTTTTCACTTATAGATGATGTATTGGTTCCAATGAAATTAATACATGAGCTTCATTTTCCTTAGTTTCATTATGATTCTCATCTCCTTCCTCTATTATCTGCAATCTTTTATGTTGAAGAATAGAGAGCTTAAACTTAATTACAATCCCTTAAGGTTGTATGTCTGGATAAGTTTTTTGTTGGAACGAAGAGCCAAGTAAATGCTTATTTACCTTGATAAGGTTGCAGGTTTCACTCGAAGGATATGACCATAAGTATGAGAGTTTTTATGAAGATTGATGTCTATTTGCAAGTCTGATAGATAGATTAGATGTCTAGATATACAAGTATACTTTAGGTGTCCATGTGTATGTTAAGGTTTAGTTAATGCCCAATGGGTAAGGGACTGGTCAGCGTAGAGATCACATGCTTTTGTTGTTGCATACCTGGGTTATGTTGAGATCCAAATCTTTAATTAAATATATTTTCCCTTTATGTTTAAGGAATTAAAAGAGTTTTCCCTCACTTGGTTTATTAGGTTCATGTGCTATGTTATTAGCTATTTCATGAACATGAATTCTTGCATGAATATAGAAGATTAAAGGATTTTATCTGTTATTTAGATTCAGTTATAGGTCTTTACTCTTCTACCATATAAAGAATCTGAGGTCCACCCACCTAGGTCTTGTAGAGCCTAAAGAAGAAGAAGGAATTAGCCTTATAGTTGGCCCAAGATTGTAGTCAAGTGCATCCATCATAGGAATTTTCTAGCCTTAGATGTATTTGTCTAGTTTCTTGGTTATCTTTAAATCTATTAAATTAGGAGTCAACAACTCTAATGATGAGGAGACCTCTAGTAGCTCTGATAGTTAAGAAGAAGAGGGAGAAAAACCTCAACCTTAGCCCTTAAGGAGATCCATGAGAGTAATAAAGTATCCAAAATGGTTTGGTTATTCTATGTTAGATTCTAGTTGTCTTTTCTTTCATTACTAACACTGATGAGCCTAGATCTGTGAAAGAGGCTTTGGATATGGAAGATGCAGATTCCTAGATTGAGGCCATGGATGATGAGATGGCTTCATTGGATAAAAACAAAACTTGGGACCTTGTACCTTTTCCTAAAGGATGAAAACCTTTTGGTAGAAAATGGGTGTTTAGGAAGAAGTTCTATGTAGATGGCAGTGTTGAAAGGTACAAAGCTAGATTGGTTGCGACTGGGTATTCACAAGTAGAGGAAATAGATTATGGTGAAATATTATCTCCTGTTGAAAATTTGAAATCCATTAGATTTATGTTATCTCTTGTTTCATCATATGATTTAGAGATAGAACAGATGGATGTGAAGACAACTTTCCCTTCATGGTGATTTGGAGGAAGAGATTTATATGTCACAGCCTGAGCACTACATTGTTAAAGGTAAAGAATCCTTGGTTTGTAGATTAAAGAAGTCTATGTATGGTTTGAAAAAGTATCCTATGATGTGGTACCTTAAGTTTGATGCATTTGTGCTGTCAATTAGATTTGTAAGATCAAAATTAGATTATTGTATTTACTTTAGAGTTGAAAATGATCGCCTTCTTATTGTTGCATTATATGTTGATGATATGTTGCTATTTGGGAAGGGTAAGGGTATGATTTCTAATTTTAAATCTTAGTTGTTAGCACAGTTTGAGATGAAAGATCTTGGGGTAGCAAGGTACATCTTAGGTATGGAAATCTATAGAAATAGGTCTAACAGAAAACTTTGGTTGAGTCAAAGTAAGTATATGAAGTGTATGTTGGAAAGGTTTAGCATGGAAAATTATAGACCTTTGTGTGTTCCTATTTCTATGGGAACAAATTTATTTGTAGATGATTGTCCAAAATCTCCTAGTGAAGTGGAGGACATGAGTAGAGCACCCTATGCTAGTGCAGTTGGAAATCTTATGTATGCTATGGTCTATACTAGACTAGACATTTCCCAAGCAATGGGAGTTCTGAGCCAGTTTATGACTAATCCTAGATGGGTACATTGGGATGCAGTTAAGTGATTATTTAGATTTTTAAGGGTACATCAAATTACTCCATTTTTTATCATGGTAACTCTTCTAGAGCTTCACATTTAGTTTGTATTCATGGGTTTGTGGATTTAGATTGGGTAGGTGATATTGAAAGCATGAGATCTACCAGTGCTTATGTGTTCACTATGTTTGGTGGTGACATCAATTGGATGAGTAAGTGACGACCTGTGGTTGCTTTGTCCACTACAAAAGTTGAGTACATGGTTGCTACTCATGCTTGTAAGGAAGCCATTTGGCGTAGAAGATTGTGTTATAATATTGGTGTTGATGTAGGATAGATTACTATTTTTTGTGGCAATCAGAGTGTTATTTTCCTTGCAAAGAATCCAACTTCCCATGCCAAAACAAAGTACATTGATGTGTAGTTTCACTTTGTGAGAGATATGGTGGAAAATGGAAAGATAAATTTGGAGAAGGTAGATACTCTAAAGAATGTTGTAGATGCATTGAAAAAACTAGTAGGAATAGAGAAGTTCATATGGTGTTTAGAGTCTATGGGCCTTTTAGCCTATAGCAATTAGCTCTTGTTATGTTCCTGTTGCTCTTACAAGGTGTTCAACAAGTGGGAGAATGTTAGGAATAAGATGTCTCAACCTTGGATAATTCCTATTCTTATTATTTGTTTTGTAAATGTATTTTTTTGCAAGTAATGTAATTAAGTGTGAGTGTACATTTCTAGTTGGCATGTTGATGCATCACTCCACTTGCATGTGTCAGCATCTTGAATTATGATGGATTCCTATGATGCATAAGAGCTATCCTTGGAATATTTAATTATGTGTAAGGAGATCATGATTAAAATGGTTATGATAGATTCTATGATGTGTAAGAACTATCTTTGGAATATTTAATTATGTGTATAGAAATCATGACAGATTCCTATGACGCATAGAGCTATCTTTGGAAGATTACCTAATAATGGAAAGCACGTTATATAAGCACTTTGATGGTTGTAGATAGAGGAAGTGAGTTTGAGTGTGTGAGTAGTGTATTTTTGGTAGCTACTAGATAAGTCTTCCATGTCCTGAAAAAACTTGCATTGCAATTGTGTTGTAATCTTTGTGTTGAAGATAATACATTGTGCAGGTTTTGGAGGGGTGGAATTGTTTTACCGAAAGGTTTTTCCCCACCAGCATATCTTTGTGTTTATGTGTCATTATTTCTCTATCTATTTTTTGTATTCATGGTTGACTAAAATATTATTATTTACATAATATCTAATCTAAAATTGTAAGGATTTAAAAGAATTTGCACAATACTTTCCTTAAGGGATTAGTGTAGGAAGTTGTTTTTGTACTTGAGTCTCCTTATAGTCTATGTGTTTGGGATCCACTTGGATTTGGATTTGCATTCATATGGCTTATGTCCAAACTTTTGATAGTTGTAACAATAACCTTCAAATCTCTAAGTGTTGGTCATCTTGGTCCAGCATTCATGTGCCTAATTTCCTTGCTTCTTGCAATTGTGATAGTGTCCCTTGAATTTCTTCTTAGGGTTTTGATTTCTAGTGTTGCTTCTGCAAACATTTTTTGTATGACCCAATTTTCCATGGTGATGACAAGTGGGTTTGATGTTATTTCCCTTATTGTTCCTTTGTTCACCACTCCTATTTGATTCTCCTTGTTCAGTAGTAGAATATCCCAAACCAATAGTGTCATTCTTTGGACTTGGTGCTTCCATCAATTTTTCAAAGTACTTGATGGCTTCACTAGGCTTGTTAAGGTTTTCCTACTTAGCCTTCAATTCATTTTGCATTAGGGCATTCTATTTTTCCAAAGTTGTAATCTCAATGTCTTTCCTATTCAGCTTGATTTGTAATCATTAGTTGATTTTTTGTATCCAATTGCATGTTTGAGAGATTTTGCACATCTGATGTCTTCTCTTCAAGTCTTTTAGGTAGTAGTCTTTTGTCTTCTTCAATCATGGCTCTACCTTCTTCAAATTTCTTCTTTAGTTTAGTTGTCTCACATAATAATACTGATTGAACTTCTTGTTCTATTTTCAGGTTCCTGACTTCTTCACTTAGGACATTGTTCCGTTCCATTAGATTTGGAATTACTGCATCAAAATCTTCTGAATTTCCATCTTTAAATAATCTAATAGTGTCTACTTATTGATATTAAGTGTCATCTTGTTGAATAGCTATCTCTTTCCTTCTCTCTAATGAATTTTTTAATTCATCTATTGCCTCCTTGAGTTGATGTAGGGCAAGTTGTATTTCAATTTTTGGTTCTCAATAGTCTTTCCCAACTTGTAGACTTCCATCTTCAAGATCTTACCTCCAAAGTTGTAAAACTTTCCTTTCTAGAGAACTCATCTCTGATACCAATTGTTGAAAATAACAATGGAGAACTAAGTTATGAGAGGGGGTGAATCAACACTTAAATTTTTGCCTTAAACATATCACCAACATCCATCTCATAACTTAACATATAAACTAAAATAACATAACATGCATCACATCTATAGTATAAAGTAAATAACACATAACACAATAAATTGGTTACCAAAAACCCTCCAATGAGAAGGTAAAACTAGGTTGGGGATGACACCCACAAATCTTCACTATTATAGTTGTAAAGTGTGGCTAGTTATGGCTACAAAGTGTTTGATCATAAGCTATGATCTACCCCTTGAGGGGTCTACCTTGTTAAAGGCTTACAAAGATTGTTGGGTCTCACCTTGCTAAAGGATTTCACCTCACAATTAAGTAATCACTCAATTAAGAGATTTACAATAGCCTATTAGGACTACTCAGTTAAGAGATTTACTATGCATCACCTATTAGAATGATCCAACACCTGATCTTCAGTTAGTACCTTTCTACTTGATATTAGATCTCCTCTTTACTAATTATATCTTGATCCTTTTGATCAAATCTATCCTTTATAATCCTCTCACTCCTTGTCTATGTTTCTCTTGGGCTGGTTTTGATTTGTATAACTTTTTCATAGCCACCATGAATGCTCTCAAATCTTAGTATTTGTCTCCTCGTGCAATGATAAACTTCTCAAGGTTTTTCCTTTCTTAAATAAACATAGGTGGAGATGGATTAGGTTAGAATCAACAACTGTGGTTGATCCCTATTGTCACCTAATATTTCCCTTGATATGATTAGTTGCATGTATTGCATAGGTATTTGAAATATGACTCCATATTTATCTCTTATAATCATAAATTCATGATTATGTTAGCCAAAAATGGTTTACATAGGAGTTTGTGTCATAACAAAAAACTATGCCAAAAATTGTTCACTCAACGTCTAAAGGCTCGGATGCTCAACTTTCACTATGCTCTTAATGTTGTAACTCAGCTTCTATAGAACTCGACACTAATTATGACTTAGTACCTGAATCACTTGACATGTATAAATTCTCAACACTTGAGTGGCTCGACACAAACTATCTGCTTGGCACATACTAGTGTTTGACGCTGGCTAGTAATATTACTTGATTGTACTATCTAGATACTTATGCTCAACATGCTTTGATCACTCAGTTCACACTAATTGCTCAAATCACTTGCCATGCACTATGCACTCTAATTCTGCTAGATAATGACTAAGTGTTCTATCACTACTTTATCAAAACCAAAATAAGATCAACATTATATACATTATATTTCATATATAATATATATTATATATATAAGATATTTATCTTTAAAATGATTTACCATCAATAGTATTTCATGTTAAAATCAATACAATAGAAGCTATAACCTTAACACTCCCTCTTAGCTAGGGAGGATTTATAGAACATATTATGCTCTCAAGAATGTGAAGACATATCATCCCAGTATGATATTCAAATAAGGCTAAATTTCTCACCTTTCATAACACACAATTGAAGCAATTTCCATAACTTTAAAACACCACCTTAAGTGTGGTCTATTGTAGTAAATATCTCATGGTGCCCGACAAGATCTAACCCAAAGAACCATAACAAGTTGGCTATCATGGTTTCCAAAAAAATATGGCCCAAAGAACCATGATAATAGGTTTACCATTTATAAGATCGCCACCTTACAATGGTTACCTTCTATCTGCTCGTTATCATGATTTCCAACACTCTGGGACAATAATTTAATGAAATATGTCATGGTAACAGGTCTACCATTTTTAAGATCATCATCTTATAATTGTTACCTTTTTTTAATATATGTTAATGAAAGATTATCACCTTTCATTACATATCATATATGTGAAATAGGAATCACCATGAACCCAGTCAAATGATGCTACAAAGGCTTTCACCTTAATTTTCTCTCACAGAGAAGAATGAATTGTAAGGAGTTTCACTTAGAACTTCTCCTCATAAAGAAGATATCATTCACAAAGGATTGCACCTCAAAAAATTATTCGTCTAAACAATGATCCTAGGAAGTCAGGTCCATTAGTTACTCCCTTAGAGACTCTCTTCCCCAAGGATTCTTGTCAAACTCACACTGAATTTGATATCTAATTTTTTGGTGATAACTCATCACTTGCTTATGGTATACATAGGAGTGGACCCATCAAAATCATTAAGTTATACACATGTATTTCTAGACTCCCTTTGAGTATCAATCTTCTAAGCTCTTATGTTGTGTTAGAAGAAGTGTCATACTCCCTCTTAATGTAGAAGAATCTCATAATCTCAATCATCAAAGATGTTTTCTTTAAGAGCCTCACTTTATCCATCTTGATCATTAGGGTCTTTGGAGATACTATCATCAGATTGAGTCTACACAATATTCAGTAACATATGTAAAGTACCAACCTTCTTTTCTTGTAAGAATATTCTCAAACATAAAGGAAAAGATCAAGGAAAATAACCCTTGTAGAATGTATAGAATTAAAAATAAGAGAGAGACTACAAAGAGTAGATAAATATAAAAGATAAAAATACTTATCTGCACATGGAGATTCAAAAATTGTCTTTTTAGATTATTTGAGAATGGAACACCTCCCCTCTAAATAAGGTTCAAGTGGGAATGCAACATTGACTATTATCCCCCCACAGTGTAAAATTTCCACTCATTCTTATTGTGTATCAAATATGAAAACTCCTGTCTAAGTTTCAACTTGCTCATTTCATCCATTGAAGGTCCAAACATTCATTTAGTTTAATAGTAGAAGTGAACATGTCCTTCCATTTTATCAAACTCATCTACAATACACTAGTATCTTGATTAAGTATGATTGTGCTACATGAGTGACTCTACAACTCATACATCAAGTTTCATTCTATTGGCGCTCAAAATTGCCTTCCCAATTTTCAGCACCATTGAAAAATCAAGCCCTTAAATACTTTTAAAATGCATATGTGCTTGGTTGTACCCGGTTGTCCATTCGAGACCCCTAAGGTGTTTAATGCTTCTGGCACCTTCCTTTCCGCCCATCTATATGTTCCATGAAGTTAAATTGTCATTTCGAGCCATTCTGTGAAGTCTTGTTTTGAGAAATTGTCAAATCAGCATTTTACCCCAAGTGTCAAACATCGACAGGAGGTTGTTTTCGCCATTGAATATCTCGTACCCAGAAATGTTTTGTGATTCACTGCTTTGGGAGTATCTAATATCCATACCTAAGAACCTATGTTACAGATTTTGAGTTGTTTTGAGTCCGTTTGAATAGGTTTTGAATCTCTCAAAGTTGGTCAGTTACTGTTTTCATGCTTTTGCACTTTGCACCTAATTCTGGGAAGCCCTGTTTGACGTGCAATAACTTTTCACCAGTTGAACCAAATGAGAAAATTCCTTTTGTGTTGTATTGTAGATGTCAAAGAATTGTTATCTTCCAAGCTACAGCTTATGACGAATCTGTTTGGTAAGTTTTTCAAGCATGATTCCAAACGTAATTTATAAATTTTAACTGGTGTCAGTAATTGCAGATTGATTGTAACCCTTGTTCGGGACGTCATATCTCCTGATCTGTGATAGGTGTGATCAAATGGTTACTTTCCCTATGTTCTATACTAAAATCACTTTAAGTATGCCAGTTTGCAAGTTATGATGAATCCATTTGCACACTTTTCCAGGTCAATTCCATTCGCAAAAAATGCTTTCTGTCAGCATGTCCACTTTGCAAAATTCTGAGTAGTCCACTTTGACTGATCGCCATTTGCGCCCTATTATTTTTCATGAACCTAAATAATAGATCCGTAATGTCCTCATGACAAAGAATGAATGTCCCAATTTTCGTTTTCCTATGTGCTAATTTGCCTAGTTTTCAAGGTCAATTCCGAGCCCAATTTGTTGTTTTCTGACATGTTTACCTGCAGGTAATTCTGAGCAGGCAAAGTTGATAACAAATATCTTTAGACCCCAAATTCATCATGAGATGAGATTCGACAGGCTGAGAGTGTGCGGAACAAAGATTCAGTGTGCTAGTTTTCAGGGCCTGGTTAATTGTCTGGGTCAATTTTCAAAAGCAGCCAATAGACCTTCTGGCACCAAAGTTGCAGTTCACAGATAAGTGGTAAAATGAGTTTTAATGATTTGCAGTGATGGATTTTGGTCCAAATCAGTGCCAAATAATCAATAGGCCAGTTTGAAGATTCAATTGTTCGAAAATGAAAAAAAAATTTAGCCAAACCCACTTTGGGGCCCGACTGATTCCATCAGGCAGAATGAGTCAAAACATGAAAAATATGTTTGGTCTAAGGAGTTCCAGAGGTTTTCAAAAAAGGGGAAAAGATAACTGTGATGGATGTCATTGCAAAATTTCATTTCAAAGAGCCTGTGTCTATAATCAAGTTCTTATGGCATTTATGTGTGAGAACTATATGTTTTTGACTTTTCCATGGTTTGGGATTTTTAAAAGTTCATATATGTGGATGTGCGAAGTGGAATCGAAGGAGCACAGACCAAAGATTTCAAAATGCATACAGTTGAGAATATGAACAATATGAATAATATGAACAGGAGCTTGGCACATATTGGGGTTTTCATTGTTCAATTTTTAACCTTTTGCATAAACCTCATGATTGATGGTTTCCAAATAGTGCTAACATATTCAATGAAAAGGCATTTTCTACATTGTTTGTTTTAGTGCAAATTTTTTTTTAAGCAATAGATGCTTTGAAGGATGGTGATTATCTTCAATAGTGTGACTTTGTCTCATTACTTCAAATTGCTTAAGGGACTCACTTCTCTAAAACCATGCCTTTTTATTTGGTGGAGGAGTCAAAGCCACCATAAAAGTAGATGCCACATAAGTAAAAATTGTTGCCCAAGTCAGCAAACAAAATGGCAGGAGGGTTAGAGGAGCTCTGCCCACGTAGGGGCAATATAAAAAGCAAGACACGGGCATCAATAGAATGGTGATCAGAGGCAATTCAAAGCTGCCAAGTTTAGAGCAGCAACCAAGGAAACCCATGTATGAACAAAGAAAACCAAGGGAAAATAAAGAAAAGAGCCTCACACCGTTGGAAAAATGCAAGCTTAAAAGAAAAAGCCCACCATGCGGCCTGCAAGGTCAGAAAGCAGAGATGTTAGAATAAGCAACCGGTTATAAAAGGAAGAAAAGCTCACGTAAGGCAAGAGAAAGGCCCACGTCGAGTAACAAACAGGGGACAGGCCGTAGATAAAAAGAGAAGCCTCCATTAAAACTCCCACGTAGTCGATAAAAGCCCCATAGCCTGCGCTAGACTGAGAAGAACTCATGCAGCTAACAATCTGCCAGTCAAGAGAAAGAAGTTGCCAGTAACAAGAGCCTACCCAAAGATGTGGCATGAAAGATATCCAAGCATAAAGAATGTGCAGGAGATCTGGGTGATCTTGCAAAGGCTTACAAAGATGTGCATTGGTCAGTGTCCTGAGTTTGAGGAGTTGCCGGATCTCGCGGGACTGAGTTGCTTGGAAAGTATCAAAATTAATTCATGTGAGAGGCTGCACAATGTAACACTGCCAAACATACTAATCAGACTCATTTTTTAGCGGTGTAGAGAATTTCCAGTTCTTGGCAGATTGAGCTATTCGAAGAAAACAATGAAAATCGATATCCCACATTGGCTGCAAGGCGTAATTTTTACTTTTTTAAATACAATTGCACTCAAAGTGTATTGTGAATTGAAGCATGAGCCTTTTAAAGGCTAGGTTTGTGTGCATGGGACCCCCCAATCCGACCCAAAGGAGGATGATGTCAGCCATATCTGAACAGAGCACAATTTTGAACAGGCACGCAATTTAAAAACTGATGACATCAACACAATCGAAAAACCCAAGAATCTAGCTAGTCGCTACTTCGTTAGCCAAAAAGTCTTGGCAACTCTGGCTAGCGAAGTAGCGAGGTCACCGAAAAAACATAAAAATCTGGCAAGTTCCAAAATGTTACGTGGGTTCAAGAGCAGTGCTATCAGCGAATCAGATGTTGACAAGTGGCAATCGGTTGGATGGCCCAAGATGATGTGGCGAGCAGATCTTGATGATGCGTCAGATCATCCCATGTGGCAGATCTGAGGGTTCTCCCTATCTCGCCAAGGAGAAGTTTTTCACGAGATAACATGGTGAGTTAGCGAGAAGGTGACACATGTCACTGACACAATGACTAGATGGACGAATCTCATGTTGACACGTGTCACAGGCTGGTCAGCAGGTTTGACCCGGATAGAATTCGTGGAAATTTGGAAAAATTTTAAATTTTTAAATTTTTCCCTCATATAGGTCTGAACAAGCATTTTTTTTTAGTCTGAAAACTTCATATAGTTTAAACTTTATAAAAGTTTAAAATTTTTGCAAAATATGGTTCAAACCACATAGCAGAGGACTATTTTTCAAATAGACTTCCAGGAGGTTTCCAAGAGGCCAGATAGGCAATGTTATATATCGCCAGAATTGGGAGAAGACGAAGTTTCCAATTCTGGAGTCAGGTTTTGCACAGGTATCAGTCAGTTTGAGCTATAGGAGGTTTTCTATCAGGTAGCTGAATTGCAAACTTTTTCAGACCAGGAAGTTCAGTTGTAATTTTTGGCAAGTTAATAGCTTGAATATGCGTAAAAGACAAGGAGAATTTAGTTGGGGGCATCTCTGAGTCAGTTAAAGCAAGTTTTATTAGCATTTTGATGTAAATCATATATTTAGTAAATAAGGGATTTCATCTTTCAGGAGGGGATATTTTCAAAATCAGTTACAAGGCAATCATGAAATCAAATCAGATCAAGATGGAGAAGGAAGGACGAAGTTTTCAGTTGCTAGAAGATTGAATTCCAAGTGGACACTTGTCAAATAAAGATCATATCCAAAAATTCTTTCTCTTCTATATCATTCTTTCTTTCTATCATTTGGGGGGTTCCAGTTTCTGGGAAGAAGAAGTTCATGGTTGTGATACCATTAGGGATTCCAGTTTTTGCACTGTGAGACCATTGGTTCCAGTATTTTGACATGTTTCCATGACTGTGACACCATTTTTCTTCAGCAGAACTCTCATGTGAATAGCATTGTAGAGATAATATAGATAGTTCTGAGATATTAGGTTGTTTCATGTTTTAATTTTATGCATCTGAATGTATAGTTTCAAAGAAATGAACACATATGAGCAACAATTTCACTAGTTTTGTTCTGGTTCTTGTCTCCTATCTCAGCAATCTGTAAGTCTTATGTGGTTTTGGAACAAATATTTGAGACCCATTTGCATCCCTTTCAGGTTGTATGTTTGATGTATTTTGCTATTGGACCAAAGGGCCAAGTAAATGCTCGATATGTTTAAACAAGGTTACTGGTTGTTTGAGAAGGATATTTTGTGAGAATGAGACCTGAATGAACACTGATGTCTAAATCACAAGGTGGTTGGATAGATCTGATGTCTGGGTATATGAGATACATCCTGATGTCACAGATGTATGTTTTGAATTCATGGAATTGCCCAATGGATTAGGCACTGATCAGTAATAGGATCACTGGTTATACTGTTGCATTTTTGAGGTTTTGTTGAATCAACATCTTTAATCAAATGAACTTCCCTTTCATGCTGAAGAGCTATAAACAGAATGCCCTCACTCAACTTATGAATTTCATTGTTTTGCATCTAGCTACTGCAGATATATGTTATTTCATAAGTTATTAGGAGAAATAAGGGTTTCTAACTGCTTTGTATTAGATTTAGTGTATGCTTTGATAACTAGTACCATATAAGGAATCTATAGGTTCACCCGCCTAAGTTTTGCAGAGCCTGAAGTGCAGAAGGAGTATAGCCTTATAGTTGGCCTGGTGTCTGAATGGATGTGTTGATAATGGGAGTTAGCTGCCCCTAGATGCATCTTGTTCTCATTAGGGTAATTGGAAATGGGTAACATTTTCAAACACTAAACACTTCTTGATCTCCATTATCAGAGATCTGAATCCTTTCCATGCCCGCAAGGGACATGCATCCCCAAACAGAGCCATTGTTGGCGCTCAAAATTGCCTTCCTGATTTTGAGCACCATTGAAAAATCAAGCCCTTAAACGCTTTTAAAATGCATTGTGCTTGGTTGTACCCAGCTGTCCTTTTGAGACCCCTAAGGTGTTTAATGCTTTTGGCACCTTCCTTTCAGCCCGTCTACATGTTCCATGAAGTTAAATTGTCATTTCGAGCCATTCTGTGAAGTCTTGTTTTGAGAAATTGTCAAATCAGCATTTTACCCCAAGTGTCAAACAGCGATAGGAGGCTGTGTTTGCCATTGAATATCTCATACCCAGAAATGTTTTGTGATTCACCACTTTGGGAGTATCTAATATCCATATCTGAGAACCTATGTTTTAGATTTTGACTCGTTTTGTGTTCATTTGAATAGGTTTTGAATCCCTCAAAGTTGGTCAGTTATTGTTTTCATGCTTTTGCACTTTGCACCTAATTCTGGGAAGCCCTATTTGACGTGCAATAACTTTTGACCAGTTGACCCAAATGATAAAATTCCTTTTGCGTTGTATTTTAGATGTTAGAGACTTGTTATTTTCCAAGTTTCAGCTTATGACGAATCTGTTTGGTAAGTTTTTCAAGCATGATTCCAAACACAATTTATAAGTTTTAACTGGTGTCAGTAATTGCAGATTGATTGTAACCCTTGTTCGGGACGTCATTTCTCTTGATCAGTGATAGGTGTGATCGAATGGTTGGTTTCCTTGTGTTCTATACTGAAAGTACTTTAAGTGTGCCAGTTTGCAAGTTATGACGAATCCATTTGCACACTTTTCCAGGTCAATTCCATTCGCAAAAAATGCTTTCCATCAGCATGTCCAGTTTGCAAATTTCTGAGTAGTCCACTTTGACTGATCGCCATTTGTGCCTTGTTATTCGTCATGAGCCTAAATCATAGATTCGTAATGTCCTCATGACAAAGAATGAGTGTCCCATTTTTTGTTTTCCCATGTGCTAATTTGCCTAGTTTTCAAGGTCAATTCCGAGCCCAGTTTGTTATTTTCTGACATGTTTACCTGCAGGTAATTCTGAGCAGGAAACTTTGACAACGAATATCTTTAGACCCCGAATTCTTCATGAGACGAGATTTGACAAGCTGAGCGTGTGCGGAACAAAGATTCAGTGTGCTAGTTTCCAGAGCCTGGTTAGTTGTCTGGGTCAATTTTCAAAGGCAGTCAACAGACCTTCTAGCACCAAAGTTGCAGTTCACAGATAAGTGGTAAAATGAGTTTTAATGATTTGCAGTGATGGGTTTTGGTCCAAATCAGTGCCAGATAATCAATAGGTCAGTTTGAAGATTCAATTGTTCGAAAACGAAAAAAAAAATTAGCCAAACCCACTTTGGGGCCCGACTGATTCCATCAGGCAGAATGAGTCAAAACATGAAAAATATGTTTGGTATAAGGAGTTTCGAAGGTTTTCAAAAAAGGGGAAAAGATAACTGTGATTGATGTCATTGCAAAATTTCATTTCAAAGAGCTTGTGTCCATAATCAAGTTCTTATGGCATTTATGTGTGAGAATTATATGTTTTCGACTTTTCCATGGTTTGCGATTTTTAAAAGTTCATATATGTGGATGTGTGAAGTGGAATCGAAGGAGCACAGACCAAAGATTTCAAAATGCATACAGTTGAAAATATGAACAATATGAATAATATGAACAGGAGCTTGGCACATATTGGGGTTTTCATTGTTCAATTTTTAACCTTTTGCGTAAACCTCATGATTGATGGTTTCCAAATAGTGCTAACATATTCAATGAAAAGGCATTTTCTACATTGTTTGTTTTAGTGCAAAAAATTTATTAAGCAACAGATGCTTTGAAGGATGGTGATTATCTTCAATAGTGTGACTTTGTCTCATTACTTCAAATTGCTTAAGGGACTCACTTCTCTAAAACCATGCCTTTTTATTTGGTGGAGGAGTCAAAGCCACCATAAAAGTAGATGCCACATAAGTAAAAACTGTCGCCCAAGTCAGCAAACAAAATGGTAGGAGGGTTAGAGGAGCGCTGCCCACGTAGGGGCAATATAAAAAGAAAGACAAAGGCGGCAATAGAATGGTGATCAGAGCCAATTCAAAGCCACCAAGTTTAGTGCAGCAACCAAGGAAACCCATGTATGAACAAAGAAAACCAAGGGCAAATAAAGAAAAGAGCCTCACACCGTTGGAAAAATGCAAGCTTAAAAGAAAAAGCCCACCATGCGGCTTGCAAGGTCAGAAAGCAGAGATGTTAGAATAAGCAACCGGTTATAAAAGGAATAAAAGCTCACGTAAGGCAAGAGAAAGGCCCACGTCAAGTAACAAACAGGGGACAGCCGCAGATAAAAAGAGAAGCCTCCATTAAAGCTCCCACGTAGCCGATAAAAGGCCCATAGCCTGCGCTAGACTGAGAAGAACTCATGCAACTTCCAATCTGCCAGTCAAGAGATAGAAGTTGCCAGTAGCAGGAGCCTACCCAAAGCCATGGCATTAAAGATATCCAAGCATAAAGAACGTGCAGGAGATCTGGGTGATCTTGCAAAGGCTTACAGAGATGTGCATTGGTCAATGTCCTGAGTTTGAGGAGTTGCCGGATCTCGCAGGACTAAGTTGCTTGGAAAGTATCAAAATTAATTCATGTGAGAGGCTGCACAATGTAACACTGCCAAACATACTAATCAGACTCATTTTTCAGCGGTGCAAAGAATTTCCAATTCTTGGCAGATTGAGCTATTCGAAGAAAACAATGAAAACCGATATCCCACATTAGCTGCAGGGGGTAATTTTTACTTTTTTAAATACAATTGCACTCAAAGTGTATTGTGAATTGAAGCATGAACCTTTTAAAGGCAAGGTTTGTGTGCGCAGGACCCCCCAATCTGATCCAAAGGAGGATGATGTCAGCCATATCTGAATAGAGCACAATTTTAAACGGGCGTGCAATTCAAAACCGATGATGTCAGCACAATCAAAAAACCCAAGAATTCGGCTAGTCGCTACTTCGCTAGCCGGAAAATCTTGGCAACTTCGGCTAGCGAAGTAGCGAGGTCATCTGAAAAACATAAAAATTCGATGAGTTCCAAAATGTTACGTGGGTTCAAGAGCAGTGCTATCAGCGAATCAGATGTTGACAAGTGGCAATCGGCTGGATGGCCCAGGATGATGTGGCTAGCAGATCTTGATGATGCAATAGATCGTGCCATGTGGCAGATCTGAGGGTTCTCGCTATCTCGCCAAGGAGAAGTTACTCACGAGATAACATGGTGAGTTAGCGAGAAGGTGACACGTGTCCCTGACACAATGACCAGATGAACGAATCTCATGTTGACACGTGTCACAGGCTGGTCAGCAAGTTTGACCCGGATAGAATTCGTGGAAATTTGGGAAAATTTTAAAATTTTAAAATTTTCCCTCATATAGGTCTAAACACGCATTTTTTTTTAGTCTGAAAACTTTATATAGTTTAAACTTTATAAAAGTTTAAAATTTTTGCAAAATATGGTTCAAACCACATAGCAGAGGACTATTTTTCAAATAGACTTCCAGGAGATTTCCAAGAGGCCAGATAGGCAATGTTATATATCATTGGAATCGGGAGAAGATGAACTTTCCGATTCTGGAGTCAGTTTTTGCATAGGTATCAGTCAGTTTGAGCTACAGGAGGTTTTCTATCAGGTACCTGAATTGCAACCTTTTTCAGACCAAGAAGTTCAATTGTGATTTTTGGCAAGTTGGGGGCATCTCTGAATCAGTTAAAGCAAGTTTTATCAGCATTTTGATGCAAATCGGATATTTAGTAAATAAGGGATTTCATCATTCAGGAGGGGATATTTTGCAAATTAGTTACAAGGAAATGATGAAATCAAATCAGATCAAGATGGAGAAGGAAGGATGAAGTTTTCAATTGCCAGAAGATTGAATTTCAAGTGGACACGTGTCAAATAAAGATCAGATCTGAAAATTTTTTCTCTTCTATATCATTCTTTCTTTCTATCATTTGGGTGGTTCCAATTTCCAAGAAGAAGAAGTTCATGGTTGTGATACCATTAGGGATTCCAGTTTTTGCACTGTGAGACCATTGGTTCCAGTATTTTGACATGTTTCCATGACTGTGACACCATTTTTCTTCAGCAGAACTCTCATGTGAACAACATTGTAAAGATAATATAGATAGTTCTAAGATATTAGGTTGTTTCATGTTTTAATTTTATGCATCTGAATGTATAGTTTCAAGGAAATGAATACATATGAGCAACAATTTCACTAGTTTTGTTATGGTTCTTGTCTCCTATCTCAACAATCTGTAAGTCTTATGTGGTTTTGGAACAAAGATTTGAGACCCATTTGCATCCCTTTCAGGTGGTCATTGTGTCAGTGACACGTGTCACCTTCTCGCTAACTTGCCATGTTATCTCGTGAGCAACTTCTCCTTGGCGAGATAGCGAGAACCCTCAAATTTGCCACATGGCATGATCCGACGCATCATCAAGATCTGCTTGCCACATCATCCTAGGCCATCTAGCTGATTGCCACTTGTCAACATCCAATTCGCTGACAGCACTGCTCTTGAACCCACATAACATTTTGGAACTCACCGGATTTTTATGTTTTTCGATGACCTCGCTACTTCGCTAGTCGGTGTTGCCAATATGACTAAGTATTATTGTGCTACATGAGTGACTCTACAACTCATACATCAAGTTTCATTCATCAAAGAGAGACTTGTAGATGGTTCAAACAAATTCTTAAAAACTTCATTAATGTCTCACAACAACTCAAATTTCTTTATAGTAACTTCTATAAATACAAGTGACATCATTTAGAGGTCATCACTTCCTCACATTGTACATGGGGGTGGGCCCATTAAAATCACATGGTCACGATGTATGAATCACAGTCCTCTTAACAGCAGTGATTTATTGATCACTAGAAAAATCCATCTCAACATTTTTTACTCCCTCTTAATCAATAAGACCGAGATCACTGAAGGTTATCTAAATAACATCTTCAGTCTTCTCCCTCTCTTTCAAGGTTTCTTGAAATATCAACCTCCCTCTAAGTCTCAATCTCCCTTTTTTTGCTACAATAATATTCTCAAACAAAAAGATCAAGGAAAATGCTCATATAAAAATACAAGTAAGCGAGATATTACAATGATTAGATAAATAAAATACTCAAGGATAATAAATTCTCATTTGTACATCAATAATTCTTTTATTTGATATTTCATTCCATTAGACATTAATCTAGGAATGATGCCCATTATTTTAATATAATAAATATCTAATTTAAGTATATACATTAACCATATATACATATAGATACACTTTAATCGATATTTTCAACATATTATTATTTTCCTATGGAATCAATATAATATTTTCCTAGCTATAACTTAGGATGTATGTATTTTCCATATACCCTTATAACTTTCATGATTGATGTCATTATTCATAATGACTATCTTTATTTACATACATTTTTCATAATACTATAATCAAAAGTTAAATAACAAGTCATTCACTCTAAATATGAAATAATAATAAATCCATGCCTTATATAATCTACAAATTGTATTAATCAAGAATAGGAGTAGTGATCAATTTCCAAAACTTAAGTTCCCTTTTCCTTTACGCCCAACATATCTAATACGTCATAGTTAGTTAGGGACTATTGTATTATCCATGCATTAGGGTTAGTTAGGGATCAATTATACCTACAAATTTAATGTTAATACTTAAACAGTAATAGAACTAACTATACTATTCTACCCTCCATCTTAATCCTCAATCTCAAGGACATCTCCAGATTAGGCTTCCTAGCTCGTAGCTACCTCGTTGTCTTCCTAGGAGCACACCCCTTAAGATTCTTCTTGAGCAGGCATCCTTTATCCAAGGCCAATCATGTATGCATATGTTGACAACATTAGAATATTCTGGCATGTTAATTCTCAGCCATGGTGGACAATGGAGATCTCCATATCTCACATGCTCCATGCTTTGAGTCTCAGTAATATTCATGGTGCTAACCCCACATGTTAACACAATATTATGTAACTTCTAATATTTCTCATATAAAGAATTTATAATCACATATATGTTTATTTTATGTTAATAAATAAAATCATTTATATTTGTATTCAACTTGATAATAAAATATCATTAAATGGATATCAATGATAAACATGATATAACATTACCTTAAAATAATACCAAACAATAATCCATAACTTTGAATAATATACATATTCTAATCTATATTATTCCCATATCACTACTATATACTTATTTAATAATCTTACACTAGTAAATTTAGGCCTAAATTTTGACACGAAAAGGTCAAAATTTTGACTAGAGTAGGTCGATAAGGTGATTAAGCTTGTTGTCGGTCTTTTTTGGTCAGTTTTTCGACACACACATTTTGCGTTGAAATTTTGACTTCATAAAGGTGGACTTACTGATGCAAATTTCGTCGATTTCCTTAGTCCAACCTGAATTGTTATTTTCTCATTTGTGGATGCCACTGGTCAAAATTTTGATGTAAACCCACACCAATTTGGCATCGAAATTGTGACCACCCTGACTCTCATGCACTAAGAAATTACACTTTAGAATCAAGTTTTGTGTAGTTTAGAAGGCTCTTATGAGAGCAAAGCTTTTACAATAATTGGGATAGCTCATCAAAATTTCTACATATCTTGGTTTCAATTTTGATGCAAACGTCTTCACTTTGACATCAATTGTATGACGTCAATATAGAAAAGTAAGGTCAACATCTTTAATCAAATGAATTTCACTTTCATGTTGAAGAGCTATAAACAGAATGCCCTCACTCAGCTTATGAATTTCATTGTTTTGCATCTAGCTACTGCAGATATATGTTATTTCATAAGTTATTAGGAGAAATAAGGGTTTCTATCTGCTTTGTATTAGATTTAGTGTATGCTTTGATAACTGGTACCATATAACGAATCTATAGGTTCACTTGCCTAGGTTTTGCAGAGCCTGAAGTGCAGAAGGAGTATAGCCTTATAGTTGGCCTGGTGTCTGAATGGATGTGTTGATAATGGGAGTTAGCTGCCCCTAGATGCATCTTTGTTCATACATGGGTTTCCTTGGTTGTTTCTCTAAACTTGGCAGCTTTGAATTGGCTCTGATCACCATTCTATTGCCGCCTCTGTCTTTCTTTTTATATTGCCCCTACGTGGGCAGAGCTCCTCTAACCCTCCTGCCATTTTGTTTGCTGACTTGGGCGACAATTTTTACTTATGTGGCATCTACTTTTATGGTGGCTTTGACTCCTCCACCAAATAAAAAGGCATGGTTTTAGAGAAGTGAGTCCCTTAAGCAATTTGAAGTAATGAGACAAAGTCACACTATTAAAGATAATCACCATCCTTCAAAGCATCTATTACTTAATAAATTTTTTGCACTAAAACAAACAATGTAGAAAATGCCTTTTCATTGAATATGTTAGCACTATTTGGAAACCATCAATCATGAGCTTAGCACTAGTTTTGTTCTGGTTCTTGTCTCCTGTCTCAGCAATCTGTAAGTCTTATGTGGTTTTGGAACAAATATTTGAGACCCATTTGCATCCCTTTCAAGTTGTATGTTTGATGTATTTTGCTGTTGGACCAAAGGGCCAAGTAAATGCTCGATATGTTTAAACAAGGTTACTGGTTGTTTGAGAAGGATATTTTGTGAGAATGAGACCTGAATGAACACTGATGTCTGAATCACAAGGTGGTTGGATAGATCTGATGTCTGGGTCTATGAGATACATCCTGATGTCACAGATGTATGTTTTGAATTCATGGAATTGCCCAATGGATTAGGCACTGATCAGTTATAGGATCATTGGTTATACTGTTGCATTTTTGAGGTTTTGTTGAATCAACATCTTTAATCAAATGAATTTCCCTTTCATGTTGAAGAGCTATAAACAGAATGCCCTCACTCAGCTTATGAATTTCATTGTTTTGCATCTAGCTACTGCAGATATATGTTATTTCATAAGTTATTAGGAGAAATAAGGGTTTCTATCTGCTTTGTATTAGATTCAGTGTATGCTTTGATAACTGGTACCATATAAGGAATCTATAGGTTCACCCGCCTAGGTTTTGCAGAGCCTGAAGTGCAAAAGGAGTATAGCCTTATAGTTGGCCTGGTGTCTGAATGGATGTGTTGATAATGGGAGTTAGCTGCCCCTAGATGCATCTTGTTCTCATCAGGGTAATTGGAAATGGGTAACATTTTCAAACACCAACAAAATGGTGACTCTACTGGGGACTGTATTGAATCAGATGGAAGACAAACCTTGAGAATTTAAAAGAGGAGATTCAATACAGCAGATGAAGTGCATAAAAAAGTTGCAGCAGTAGGTTATCTGATGTGTTTTCCAGGTCTCTTACTCAAATATTATGCCAAATCAGCAGATCCAAGTTCAGTATCAGCACTGGAGGTATTTTGGTTTTCATGTTTTCTTTTCATGGAAGTCAAGTGTTTAAAGAAGTTGCCTCTATTTAGTGATTTTCAAAATGTTACCCATTTCCAATTACCCTGATGAGAACAAGATGCATCTAGGGGTAACTGACTCCCATTATCAACACATCCATCCCCAGACAGAGCCACTGTTGAATCCTAGTTTCAAAACATGAAAAATATGTTTGGTATAAGGAGTTTCGAAGGTTTTCAAAAAAGGGGAAAAGATAACTGTGATAGATGTCATTGCAAAATTTCATTTCAAAGAGCTTGTGTCCATAATCAAGTTCTTATGGAATTTATGTGTGAGAATTATATGTTTTCAACTTTTCCATGGTTTGGGATTTTTAAAAGGTCATATATGTGGATGTGTGAAGTGGAATCGAAGGAGCACAGACCAAAGATTTCAAAATGCATACAGTTGAGAATATGAACAATATGAATAATATGAACAGGAGCTTGGCACATATTGGGGTTTTCATTGTTCAATTTTTAACCTTTTGCATAAACCTCATGATTGATGGTTTCCAAATAGTGCTAACATATTCAATGAAAAGGCATTTTCTACATTGTTTGTTTTAGTAATGAGAAAAAGTCACACTATTGAAGATAATCACCATCCTTCAAAGCATCTATTGCTTAATAAATTTCCCTTACTTTTCTACGTCGGTGCCATACAATCAACGTCAAAGGTGACCAATCTGGCATCAAAATTACGACCAAAACCCCTTACTTTTCTATGTCGGTGTCATACAATTGATGTCAAAGTGAAGACGTTTGCATCGAAATTGAGACCAAGATATTTAGAAATTTTGATGAGCTGTCCCAATTATTGTAAAATCTTTGCTCTCATAGGAGCCTTCTAAACTACACAAAACTTTATTCTAAAGTGTAATTGCTCAGTGCATGAGAGTCAGGGTATCGTGCACATTTCTACCTCCACACCATTGTTTTGTTCATCACATGATTTATTTCATACAAAATAATGGGAAGGGGGAAGAAATGTGCACAATATCTCCACTGAGAAATTATGCTTTACAACTTAAATTTTGTGCAGTTTAATAAGCTCCTATGAGAGCAAAGCCTTTGTAATAATTGGCACAACGCATCTAAATTTTAGTTCCTATAGAGAAGAATAAAATTAGGAAAGAATTATTTATCAGGAATGAAAGCCAATAATTTCATCTATTTTTCAAACAGATAAACATGACAAAAAAAACTTATAGTCTCAATCACATCATCATAAGAGCGCATATATAACTATAACTATAATGATGTCTAAAACCAACATAATTTACAAATATCCACAATTCAAATATTATCCCTTGATGTTTTCTTTAATGCAAAGTTTTAAGTCAACTATGTTATCCCCCTAGATGTAATACCACACTGTCATTAGGCTAAAGACTACAACAAGATTTACAAATGCAAGGAGAACTACCCAACTAAAGTAGAAAATGACATGAAAATTTAACAATCTAGATGAAATATTTCTAGCAATTGAACTGTACGTTATAGAAACAAAAAATTGCCTTAAAATTGACACCTCACTAGTTGTTCATTTGCATCTGTAATGGCTTCACAAAAGTTGAAAGCTTTCAATTTGTCAAGAACACAAAAGGCACTCATAGTTCAGCTACATCAATAAAAGTAAAGTAGTTCAGTTGCACGATGAGGGCAAGAGACTGTCAATATCAATTGTGGAGTTGCAGATAGGTAAGTGATAAACATAAAAAGGTAGTACAAGGCACCATTTGCCATGTTCTAATATGATGAACTACCTTGGAGCTAGTTCTAAACCTTGATTTCTTAATGTTGGATTTGATCCAACGGTATCATTTTCTGGAGGAGGTCCCACAACCCACTTTCTTGTTGATTCTGAAGGTGTTAATAGAGCATCTTTGCTAGCTGATCTCCCTTGCGAGCTCTCAACTGAAAGAGAATTCCTTATTGAAGAATGTCGAAGATAGTCATGATGTGCCTACTACTAATAGGCACATTGTGACTATCTTCGACATTCTCCTATGGCTCTTGTGGTTGTAATATTATAACATGAGGCTTCCTCTTCTTTTTTTGGAGCATAAGGCTAATGCTCAAAAAAAAAAAAAAAAGCCTCATGTTATAACATTAGGCATCCTCTTCTTTATAACATGAGGCTTCTTCTTCTTTTTTCGAGCATAAGGCTGATGCGGCCCTGTAATAAGAAATAAATGGGTTTAATTTTGATTATGTACAACACAAAGAAAACCAAAATGTAATAGCAATTTTTAACAGAAAATAAACTATATAAACTTATAAAGCTCATAATAATAATAGGCCATAAACTTCGACAGATTTATTGCAGATTTCTAGGATGATTCGGGTGTACTTATCATCACAATCTAAATTCTGTAAGAGATTAGCATGTGTTATTTCAGCAAAGATAATTGCCTGAAAGAAATGAGCACATGCTGGTGTTTGTTCACTTTATCTAATCTGGTATTTTCTTGCTAGGTTTCAAATTATTAATTTATATAATCTATTAACCAATCCAAGCCTTTCTATTATCCCTATTTGGTTAAGTTAATCATGGCCTAATCTTTGCTTCAAAGCTAAAGTCCAAGATTTACTCTCATTGGTATTCAACTTCCATTGGTGCTTGTGAGATTCATATTTTTTTGAATAGCTACATTGTAACTTTCCATTCATTATATCTTATCCTCATATAGCTAAAAAAATGTCACTATTATTTTCTTCCCATTCCCTATATCTTATTCACATAGTAATGGAAATTCCATTCTTATTTTGAAACCTATGAATTTAAAAACAAAGTTCAAGGGAAACTAGCATATCATATGATGTCAAATGGGCATCTCAAAAATTGTATGAACAACAGTCTCGTAAACATACCAAGCTTCATCCAGAAGAGCTACAATTCCCTAGTTTTTGCATATACAAAATATAGTTGTATTTAAGATCCTGGCCCTCAATTTCAAAAGTTTGTACTCTAATAAACACAAATTTTTAACAAAGCACTACAAGTTAAATTGAGAAAAGGATCATTCATTCTAAAATATTTAGTCCATAAGATACTCAAATTCTATAGAAAAAATTATTATTTGAAGTTATGAATAAGTGTTAACCCCACTGATTTACCTATACCCAGGATGTTTATTAAGAACCTTAATTAGAATGATATATTTTGTGTATGTTTAACTATGCAGTTTGCATCTACATCTAACTAGAAAAGGGAATGGACATCCAAAAAGACCTTTTCAATCAGATCCAAAACATCTTGATTGTCAACAAACTCAATGTAGCTCCAATCAATTTCTTCTCTTGCGTATTCATCCTGTTCCATCTAAAGACATATTGCACAGCATATACAAAAATCCATAGAAAAAAGTAAATATCATACACAACAAAATAATATTAAAATAGTTAAGCAAATGTACCCTGAGCAAAGAGCAAAAAAAAAATGTATAAAAAATATACTTCTTTCAAAAATTATGATAATTTAATAGATATGGAACTTTCTGACCTAATTGAAGTGTTGTTGTAGCTTCTCATTTGTAAGATTGATACAAAATAGTTCAAAACTACAATGAAGAAAAAAATAGGTTTTCTTAGCTCACCAAAGAGTAATATGTAAACATTTCATATTATGAAAGCTTTCAAATATAGCTTGCTAAATTGTAGTGACTATAGCTACAAGGCATGATTTAAAATATGCAGTCTTGATGTCTATTAAAAAAATGTACCTGTTATTCTTGAAAATCTCAAAATTGTAAATATCAAGAATGCCAATTAGGGTCCTGGCCAATTGAATTATTTATTTTATTTACCAACCTGTATCCAATACGAATGGCATTATCTTAAGAAGATCCCATAGAACAATATACATTCTAAAAAAACTAAGAAATATACTTCACTCTCCAAATATATTCTTCTTTGAGATCTTGTCCTAAGCAACACAATGCTCACAAATGGTACATCATACGAGTCAAACAATCATGAGTATACTATTTTTTCCAATGCATCTCGACTAATAAGTGTAGCAACCGGGTCAAGAGATTTTGTAGTGCTTTCATCTCGAGTCACAATGACATGTTTACAAAAGAGTCTTCTAGAACCTTAACATCACTCCTAAGATAATATATAATGTAGTTATTAACCCTCCCATAACTATTTTCTTCCTATGCAAGTGTAAGAATGCAAGATTGGCCATTGAGGGATACAGATAATCTTGAAGGATTATTGATTTAGTCTTTAGATGATGCTTGAGGTAGCAAGGAGGAGGCGATATATTTTCTTCTTTGAAGAATGCTAGATGTAGTGTGTAGGCAGCCCTGGTATCAACAAAGATAGAAACGAGTACTGCATAAGCCAAAGTTGGGATGTAGGAATAGCATAGTTCAGAAGAATATGTTCTGGCTGAATTGCATTGAGAAAATTGAACATTTTGAATTTGAAAACTTTATGTTTACTCCCAAACCATTGCAAGTCAAAGTTTAAGCATTCAAATTTTATAAACATTCTTTTTACTCCAAAACAAAAGCACACCAAAGGTAAAACTACAAATAAGAAAGCTCTGATTTCCTATTAATGGCACTCAAGTTATTGTAGACTCTAGAAAACTGTACAAAATAGTATATTAATTGGAACAATAAAAAGCATAAGAAATTATTTCCTATTATTGTTTGTTAAAATATATATTTGGTTTCTAAGGACTACCAATTAGTAGAAATTTCTCATTTCCACCATCAAATTCTTCCATCTCTATAAGGAACTATGTCTTTAATCTTCTGCTCGATTCATGCTCTCCTTCTAACTTTCCTTGTCACCCATGATTATGGATAAGAATTAGTATTTCTCTTAGATTACAATGCAATGGTTTTTCTGTAAACTAACATATGAATTTGAAAATATATGGCATATTTACTTGAGAGAGAAGAGAATCTATTTCATCAACAAATATTACTGCAGGTTGTCGATAGCAAGCAACTCCAAACAATGCCCTCACCAATTTCTCACTTTCACCTATCTACATATCCATGATCAATAACAACAAGAATCAGACTATTTAGAAGGGAAAAAAAACCTTGGGATCTATTATATACAATGGTTCAGAAAGCACAATGCTTGCTGAAAGTTTTGTGAAGGGGCCGAGTGGTAACAAGTTAAGTAGATTGACTTTGCGAAAAGCTCCATAGTTAAGTGTTCTATATCCTATAGTGCTAGAATGGGTGACCTCTCAAAAGAACCAGTGCTTAAGCCTTTAGATCTATGAGCATCACCTAGATGCAATGAATGCTAAGTGGACCATTCAAGATTTAGAAAGATAGGTTCTTGTGACTCATAAAAAATGGATCAATGAAGATTAACTCAAAATTGTGACCAATTTTTGTTGGATGATTTTCGGTGGATAGAAATGGGATGTAATGGTTGGAGATGTTTATTAGGATGTGTTTGAAGGTGTTTGAATCAAATTCAAACTTGTGTGTTGCAAGGAATGGTTTTTTCTAGAAAGCCGTAGGTTGTTAACCAATTTCATGAGGGTTTGTTGGTTGGGAGTGTAGATGTGGGTATCTAGAAAATCTAAGTTTAAAAGTGGTGGTATTTTGTTGCTCTACCAAGACTATTTTAGGTCTTTTGAGTCTTGGAGTGTAGTGGAGGATAGGGCTTCTTTGTTGGGCTAGGTTAATTAGGCCTGGTGCATGTGTAATCAGGAATAAAAGGCCTCACTAGTCAAGGCATGAAGGTCTGAATTTAAGAAGGGTTTAATAACTCCAAAAAGAGTATTTGGAAAGATAATCAACTTACTAGGCTATTTGGAAAATTTTCATGGAATTTGCAAATTTCTGTCTGGACAAGGCTACTAGGTAGGCCTAGAAGGACTATAGTGAAGAATGATGAAAGATGGATTTTTTGGAGTGGATCATGATAGATAGAACATGATAAGGTGATCCAAGGTGTTGTGATCAGTGTGAGAAGCTTGGTTGATATTTTGGTATGGTGGAGGTGCTAAGTAAAAGATTGAACAAAGAAAGCTTCAGCTACTATAATACAAGCTAAAATATTTTCTTAGCTGGACA
Source organism: Cupressus sempervirens (assembly GCA_028749045.1). Taxonomy (NCBI): domain Eukaryota; kingdom Viridiplantae; phylum Streptophyta; class Pinopsida; order Cupressales; family Cupressaceae; genus Cupressus; species Cupressus sempervirens. The sequence goes on along the minus strand of CM053784.1, from coordinate 152,437,829 downwards.
TATAAGAGATTTCATTTAGGAACAATGCTCTCTAGTGCATCTAATGTTGAAAATTCTATTTATAAACATATGTGTCTAGATAAGAAAATATGCAATGCAATTCCTTTTGGCTGGACTATGGAAAGCTAGATTACATAAAACAAGAAATAATCTTGTCATTCAAGGAAGAACCAACAAAAAATTTAAAATTACCATAAGACTTGCAGCTTTAGCATATTGACATACAAATATTGTAAATTCATAGCCAGGAAATATACATAGAATTCTATGAGAAAAAATGAACATTGGTATAGACAATAGAGAAGCCAGATTACAAATATTATTGGTTTATGATTTTCAGATTGCAACCAATCTTCATGGCTAGGCTAAAAGATCCTCACAAGTAGCCTATCTACAGTAGAGTGTTATGCATACAAACATCTTATTCTTTCCCTTCTAAACATGTTTATGCATGCAACATAACAAAGTACAGAAAGCTTCACTGTGGCATTATAAATTAAATATGCATATCTTTATGAATGATCTTTGCAATAAATCATTCAGATCCCAAAAGTAGAAACACCTACAGTTCATCATTTTCTACCACTTTGAGACCCCAAGGAAAATCTTCACAATGTCATACATATGGAAAGACTTTTCCAGTATCTATACCTTTCTTTTCTTGATAATCATAAAATGGAGGTGCATGAAAGCAAGGCTCCATTGACATGACTTTATGACATGGTGGATCTAGAATAGTGTCATTTTTAGGCTTAAACATAATCAAAGGTTTTATGCCTACAAAACCTTGAGCTACATATCCAAATGTGAACCATGGGCTTATTATAAGTACATCACAAAGAGAAAGAAGATACATTTCTACCCATGCCTTCATACTATGAGATTGATTTTCAGTGTGTTGCCATTCTTCATGACTAGGCTGAAAGACACTCACAATCTGCCCATCTATGGTAGGGTGTTCCCAACACAAGTCTCTAATTCTTTCATGGTACCCAAAACCTAGAGAGGTTACTCAGACTACATTAAGCTTCTTTACAAATCCATTTTCATATGTAGGTTCGAGGAATTCATCACTATGAGATATGTTGGGTAGAATTTTTTTCTTCTGACTACAAGCCAAAACTTGATTTGATATATGTGGGAAGTACCCGAGATCATATGTTATGATCTGCAAACCTATCCTTTGTTCTACGTGAGCTAGATAAGCTTGATAGAATCTAGTAATCAAGCCCTAGACTGGACTGGTGGGGTGCAATAGGTACCCACCTAAATAATGAAAAATAGAATCTCTTTGAGGAAATAAATGCTTCAATTCCTAATTGAATGAGGGTAGTAGGTAGAGAGAGGGGGGAAAATAGTTATTGGACCTTAGAAATAACCATGGTATATGCTTTAGAAATTGCACCTGCACATGCAATCCTTATGTGTGTCTAATTTCTCACAAACAAAAACCATTTGTTATATTTTTTGATGTTATCTTTATTATGTAAGACTTTCGTTAAGCACAGGTGCTTCCCTAGAAAAATAGTTATACAAGGCTTTCTACATTCAAGAATCAAAACAATAAAAGAACTTGAAAGCGTGATTTTATTAGGAACTTACCCACTTACTCATCAATGAATTGGCAGAAATATAAAAGAAATTAGCTTCGGCTTCTCCTGCAATAGCATTTCCAATCATCATTTTCCCAGTACCCTAGGAAAAAATTAAATGTACTTAATTGTAAACAAAAATGAATTTCCAACATATAAAAAACAGAGAATAAATCAAACTGGCTTACAGGAGGGCCAAATAAGAGGAGCCCTTTACTTAGAGAGCGATAGCCTTGAAAGATGTTAGGTCGCAATAGAGGCTTAGGTCGCAATAGAGGCCATATGACCATTTCTGTCACATACTTTTTAGCATGCTCTAGCCCAACTTCAATATAATTTTGGAAAAATAAATATTAATGTTAATGGGTACATAGAAATAAACATGAATAATATTATCATCAATTCATTCAGCCATATTAAATTTACCAATATCATCCCACTGAACATTGGGATCCTAGTCCATTATCTCATTGCTAACATGCTCTATCAGACGTGGTTCCAAGTTACGTAGCTTATCAAGAAGCTCACCATCAGGACCAACAAGCATTTCTAAACTAAAAATATAGGATAGAAAAGAAACAACCATTAGCATGCTTTAGACCAAAACTGCTAGAGATGGTTATTTATTTAGTTAAAATCAAAATCAACTGATCCTATTTAAAAACAATGGTTAGAAGTAAAATATTGTATTTATATCAATATTCTAAATGATGCTTTGTAGGAAAACCACCAACTTGATGAGTCTTGAAATACTGAAGTCGTGATGCACATGAAAGCCTTCTCAATATCTCAAAGAATTTTGAATGGTAAATCAAAATGTACTCAAATAGAAAGAGCTCATTGAAACCAATATAATAAAAAATGCAATTAGGTAGACAAAACTCCATATGATGTTTTTGATACTATGAATTAAGCTGGACTGCTAAGATCTAGCTCTTCTATGCAAAGATCTCTACCATGGTATTGAATAATTAAATCTTGAACTTTAAGATAAAACGTTTCCTTAAGCAATACAAAATAGTAATCTGATGTTTCCTGTATCTTCGACTAGGCCTACACTGCTCCGAGAACCAATCAATCATGTATGTGTTTCCTCTTACAACTCTTGGTGTCTCCAATCTAATCCTTAATATCCCATCTATACAAATCCTTTGTCAATAAAATTTTGGCTTTGCTTAATTCTTTTCCATCTTCTCAGATATTTTGTATCATGCTTGCATTTTCTCAACTGAAATGGTTTCCCTTTGCCCATTTACTAATTATGTGTCTAACAGTTGACCTACTCAAAATTTATAGTATTTTGTCACTTTTGAAGACTCAAGCAAGGGAATAAGTAATGATTATCAGAGTGTATGCTTCCCAACTATACCTTATAGACTTCTTACAACCATATCATATTTTTGATAGGTTAGAAATGAGATAGCTAGTTGTGTCCAATACAAGAGGTAGCTATGAGTTATTGTCAAACTACCTTCAGATTTGCAATACTTATCTTGGCACAAGATATTTTTATAACCAAATAGTTTGAAGGATCATGACCAGAGCAAAAATCCCAAGAAACCAAGGTTACCGAAGACAAGAAAAGGTAGTCTGCTATGGAATATGCATGTGGATAGAGTATTTCCCAACCTATCTAAACATTTGAGCTGCAAAAAGATGTTGATTATATACTTTACACTACAAAAAATCAATATGCACAGACAAGGTTGAATAGGCACTATAGCAACATATTTAGAACTAGTAAAACATCCAAATCACCATTAAGGAAAGGAATCATACATGAATAACTTCGCTACCATCTTAAGATGAAACATAGTTGTCTCATCTTTTGGCTTAGAAGAATCGCTATCGTTGCCTAACAACAAAATTATTGTAGTATTCAACTATGTTATTCATAGCCTATAAAAGCTGACTAAGGTTGCAACAATTATAATGACTATAGACAAAAATATAAATTAAAAACAAGAAATATTATCATCAATGTTTTTAAATGTACAATGAAATATTTGTAAGTATGCATTTCTACCACATGAAAATGATTTTGAGATACAGACCTGTGCAATCCAATCTCCCAAGGAATAGATAGCACCACTTATTGCCGTCTTTGCTAAAATAGGATTTGTCATAAAGCGATGTTAGAATAGTTACTAAAATGGTCATAAATTATGTTGTTATAGTAAAAGAATAGTTTAACTTAAGAAAAAAATATATACACTATTAAAACATGACATTGTGCTTTAAAAACTAAAAAGGTACCTGTAAGCAAGAACTTCATTTTGACTTGCTAATTGGTTGTTACTATTAACTATAAGCTTATCTTTAAAGTTTGAGCTTCACTTGGTTTCGAGAATAGTTAAATATTCTCGACAAAATAGGGCCAACCACGTGAAGGTGGAAGCTCATTTGGCCCCTACCCCCCCCCCCCCCCCCCCCCCCCCCCCCCCAACATCACTCTAAATTCCCCATTAACAAATAATAACATTCATTCATTCATCCATTTTTGAAATCTAACATTCAATCATTATAATCACATGATAACATTCATTAACACATAAAATTCATAAACACGCAACATTCATGAATAATTCATTAACATGAAACATTCAAGAGTAAGTCATTCATGAATAATTCATTAACACAATATTCATTAACAATATTCAAGAGTAAGTCATTCATGAATAATCATTTCTTTTTTGCTTTCTTGTTGTTTCTTTTTTTCATAAAATTTCTAAGAGGAATATCAATGTCCTCTTCATCCCCCTCCTCTACTGGTTCTAACGCATGTCTCCTCCTCATTCGTTCAGGAACATCATGAGGCTACTACACCAAAGGGGGGTCCACTGCAATAAAAAGTACTTCATGAGTTAAATTTGCACCATTTTATATTAGTGAATTACAAGTTTTTATTTAAGTAAAAGAGCTATAAATCAAAAAAAAATATTAAAAGAACAAAACATAGATTTTCTTTCCCTGCTAATCAGTTTACACCAAGTTCAATTAAAGATGTTAAATTTTATTAATAATTAGATAATTAGTTTTAAATAAAAAATGAGCACCTCCATCGATAGTACGATGCACATCAGGGGCTTCATGATGTTGTGTATGATCTGTGTCATGATTAACAGGCTACATTGCAATGTCATGCACATTATTATCTAATAATTTGTTGCTCAATTATTCAATTTCTAATATATTTTTTGGCATATTTACCTATGCACATGATGCAAGAGACTATTCAGTTAGGGCAATGGAAGCTTGCCATAGGCGTTCAGCCACCGTTGCATAGCCTTACTTGAAGGCAATTTTTTTGCTTCTGTGGCCTCCAGATTAAAATCAGCCCCCTACATTTTTTTATTAATTAACCAAATTATTTCCATTTTATAATTATTTTTTGTTTGCAATTCATTTACTGCTACTAACAAGGCCTGCTTTGATTTTCAAATATCCCTCAGAGCCAAGTCTGTGTTGCCCAACCTTTTCCAACCTCACCTTTGTTGCTTTTGATGTGTCCTACAAGCTATGAAAAGTTTGAATAATGTTAGATGATATAGATATAAAGATCAGTACTAATTAGTGGATTATTATATATTGGTATGAAGGTTTTAGCATAAAGTAGCATGTTCCACCAAAAATATGAAAAAAGGGAAGAAATTATAGCATCATACCTTTAATTATAAAATAGCTCCTAAAACTAAACAACATCACATATATGCCTTTTAAATTGATCTTTAATTACCCATTATTCACAATAGATTCAAAAATTTAAAATAACAAATTCAAATATATTCTCATGTCATCATGTTGAGCTTGCAGGGAGCAGTGCACATATTTCAATAAGAGAGAGCACATGACTATCAAAGTATGGTGGAAGACATTAGATGAAAAAATAATTTTTTTTCACAAACTATACGAGTTGGGATATATAATACAAGAAATGTATATTGTGGACAATTCAAGATTAAATTTATAGGGAAATCTAGGTATGTTAGTAGTTTTCAAGTTAAAGATATCAGCCACATTGATGAGCTAGTCTCAATTCTTTCAATTTTTCTGTACTTTCTCATGACATTCATTTCTAGTGACATGTGTAATCATGCTATTTATCCATGGAGTTCGTGACATAGAGGGGATAATTTTTAGAACAATCTATAATAAACAAATTTAAAAAACTGATCCAATCTCTTGCAATTGCATGACTTGTAGATTGTGGGAAGTGAACCACTACAAAGGATAAGTATCTTTTGAGAGCTCAAACTCCTACAATACACTCAAAAACACAATCATTGGATTTCAATTAATTATAAGATTGTGGTTTAATTTAGGAAGTCTTGGAGGTTTCTGTTTGTATTGTGAGCACAGAGAAGAATTAATTTGTGAGGTCTTTATAAATTGAATATATGGATCATAGAGACTTTTTCGACAGTCAATCAAACTCTCTGTCCTGGATGTCAATGCAGTGTGGTACGAACAAGGATTATCACAAGATCCATATGTATTCTACATGGTTTCTGAGGAGAGAAAGTGTCAGGGTGCAATAATAGATTATTAAATGTTGAAAGGGAAGCAAATGACACAAAGGAAATGAGGGAAAAGAAATCACCCAAAATGAAAGAGGACCATGGTTGTTTTCCCAGTGACAAATCCCTCCAAGATCTCCACACCAAAGACCAAAGAGAAATGTTGTGATGATTGAATAGGATCTTATCGTAGTCAAATCACCACTTTGGTGTTCCCACCTACATGGACAATGAAGATAGATGGAGATACCAAATAAAAGGCAAGGTATTATCACCTAAGAAAGCTTCAAATGTGAAAATTAATAATCCTTTAGAAGAGGAAGACCAAGTGTCCAAGGATAGAGTTTCCTTTACAGAAATGTTGCAAGAAAGAAAGGGCAATCTCAAAACTTCAACAATAATCTCAATGTGGCAATAAGAATTCTAATATGCTACTGCATGTGGGAGAAGAGCAACAATGCAGATAAATGCTAGAGCAGTTGTGAAGGAGCTTTAGAGAGTCTCAATCAATGATTGAATAGCAGAAAAATAGAGGTTTTACCATCAATATAGTAGGTCTGGATTCACCTGTGATGCCTAGGAGGGTTGACAGAGGTGTTACACTACCAAAACACTTGAAAGTGGAATGTTCCAGCATTCAAACCAACTGCGGATTTTTTGCGAGATGCTAGTTCCACATGCAGATGTTTGTATGTGGTACATTTGTCCAGGAAATAATGTAGTACACTTACTATATGATTGGTAGACCATCAATCAGACAGTATGCATCTTAGTAGATATCAAGTACCAGTGTAGCTAAACAAAATACATCTTAGACACCTATAGGTACAATACTAGTTTAGCATGCTATAACTTAACTACACCATACTATCAAGATAGTGCTCAGTTGTCATTAACTTGTGTTTTTGGCATTGAACGTGATGCTTATTACTTTTAAGAGAGTGACCATTAGTAAAATTCTTGCAAAGTTTTTCAAAAAAATTGTACTTGTCACTACACTGACTGAATATCATTTATCACCTATACTACTAACACATACAACTATGGTACATGTAGTTGAGCATTACTATATTTTCAAGACATAATATAGCTATATGTTAAGTTATAAGTGTACTATTTATATCTTATGTAGGATTTATGCCTAGATTGAGATATATACAGTTGTATATGGGCATTCTATGTGCAATCAACCACCACAGTTTATTAAATGCCCAAATTTTAGAGAGCATTCATAATAGGGTGAAAGCAATTGTGTCAACATATGAATTACATACCTTTCATCAATAGATAGATTAAATTGAGCTAGTTGAAATTTTTGATACTGAAGTTGAACCCTAAATTTTCTCATTAATGTACTAGTAGTTAATTCTATTGCATACCTTTTCAAATTTGCTAGTGTGCTTTCTTTTGGACATTCCCCTTTCTCCTTTGCATCCAAAATGAACTCATTCCAGTCCCTCACTGAAATAAAGGGAGGACACTCATACTTTGGGTTTAGGATGAGACTCTTTCTATATGAGTCCCTCACAACCTTAAGATGTCTAGAAGATTTTTGTAACAATTTCTTATGATCAAAAATATTACTACCAAACTCATGCTCTATATATTTGATGAGATTATCTTTTAACTTTTGATCTTAGTAGTTCCACCTTTTAAGAAAACACACAAAATTGTTAGATATAGCTAGTATAAGAAAAGACCTGAATGAAAGGAAAAATGTTGCACCAATTAATGATATGAAAAAAAATAGTTGGATAAAATTAGTTTAGTTATGATGTTCCACCTTTTACGTATGGTGGGCCCGAATCTTTGTAGCATGAGGTCATAAAGCCTCTTATAAAATGTATCGTTTCCTGCAAAAAATGTCATGGGATAATTGATAGTAAGAACCATTAAAATGAATCATGCAAAGAATACTTTTCATAGTAAATAAAAAATACATAAAATGAGATACATTTCATCTTTTTAGTGATCTATTTCAGTGTTGGAGGGTCAACTTGACCAAAATTGACCAAAAAAGAAGTTTGGAAAAAAAAATTAAAATGTCTAAAACTAGTCAAACTCTACTGGGGTTTTGTTGTTGATGTTCTGAAACTAAAAAATGTACTGTGACTATATTAATCAGTATACCTTGAAAAAAAATATAGTTCATAATACATATAACTTGCCATGACATTCATTTTTTTCATTCTTAATTGATGTTATCACTAACCATACTTGGGATATTATGGAAAACAAATATTGCTAAAATAGACAGTGAAGTTGAAAGTGAGCACCCTAAAACTCTAACAGGCAATAGCAATGATGTTGGAAATCATTGAAAATTTAACATTGAATATGAAAGAAGACTCCCACTTTTGGTTCTCTGTAGAAAAATTGGTTAGTATCTTTTATTGTAAGCATGAAATTGCAATGTACCAAATTACTAAACTAGAGAATTACTGGTATAGACAAAAGGTCATTGATAATTTAGATGATCCTACCAAACCCCTAATAAAAAAGAATTCTAAAATAATTAAACAACTTGCACAATACAACATACTAAAGAAGGTCATGAGGCATCACTCCACATCAAAAGCCCTTGCATTCACCACTTCCTATCATGTTTACATCTTGCAAGAAAATCCTTATTACAATATAACAAATAATTATTTAAAGTACCTAGAATCTTGGGACATTTGAAAGGCATTGATTCATTATTGTCAATCAACAACGATGTCTATGTAGCTCCCTTGCTAGAAACATGGGTAGCTCCAAGAAATGATAGTGAATTATCATCGATACATGCACTATGATCCGCATATAGCGACGTACCAGATGGTGCATCTCCTACCACAAAAAAATAATACACTATGTGATGCACCCAAGATTAAAGTACAAATTATCAACTCATAATTGTCACAAAACCAAATATAGAAAAACAAGGATTTACCAACTGGTCGTCCCCTTGTTGCTGACATTACAGTCAGTAATCTCATATGGGCATCCGTCAACCTCATAGGAGTCTCCTACACTAGATGACCTAAACAATACATTGTTAGCAAAGACATTCTGAAATAATACAAGTAAGAGTTAAGAAGTTTTGAATGTTCAAAATAAAAAATTCCTTCTAACTTGTCAACTAAAAGATTATTTTACTAGTAGCAGTCGAAGCTTTGCTACTACTAGCCTCACCGCGTTGTCGTTCAGGTTGTGGATCAATTGCCAAAAAATCCTATATAACAATAATTTAGTAGTTAAAGTTTCTTACAACTCTTTAAAAAAATTGCATCAATAAAGTATTTTTGTACATATTACATATTTTACTTCACAACATAAAAGATTATAAAATATAAATCTTTATTGAACTTTTGTTATAACTAAAGATTCATTACTGCTTACTTCATAACAACGAGCTTGCCCTCTCAAATCTGATAACCTCTTCATCATCTCCTCAGATACCATATTTGTCTCATCCAAAAAATTTCTTCTTTCTAAATTATTATTTTTAATTTTTCTCTTCAACATTTTTGTTACATTAGGAGTTTCAATAATATCCTCATCAGAAGGCATAGCTAGTGGCTTGGTACTTACTGCTGGTGCTTTACCCTTATCCTGAACATCAAATTGTGAGAGGAATATCAAAAAAACTATCATAAAAACTCAAAAACCATAAATAAAATAATGTAATAATATAACATTTTTCAACTATCTAATTTGTACAATTTCAAAAAGGTTTACCCTCGCTGAAGAAGGGGTGGGAGTAGCATCCTGGTGACCTCTATCATCTATTGGATCCATATCATCTTGTCACAAAGATTAAACATAAAAAATTTAGCTAACTAAAAGTAATAGACAGCAAAAAAGAACTTATTAACAAAATGGTAAATAGTACTTACAGCCCTCATGATAGTAACTTTGTTTGTATCTATGTGATTTAAATGGTAATCTATTAGTAGTTCTTCCCCTGCACTTATTGATTTTATTGCACAAACAAAAACTTCATTCCCCTCACGCGCCTCAAATATGCAATTGGGTTGCTTACTAGTTGAGGAAGGTCACGTAATATTTATAAAACATGCAATATTACCTGTTGCTTTTGGTCTCCCATAAATGTACATAGAAAATATTTTACTTTGATCATTTTCTTTCCATTGTATATAATTAGTTGATAGTGCATACCTACGCGTACTTTTTTTATGTCGAACAATCTGCATCCAATCATTGTAATTGTAACATGGACCGACATACTTGAACAATTCGACAACTTTGTTGTAACATACATTTATCCCATCCATGGAAAATAGGTGCAAACCATGTAATGAGGATGGAGCAATGCAATATATCCTCTCATTAACACAAAAATTTGTGTTAATTGGAGATAGCTCATTGGGTACCCATTCTTTCTCAATGTGTGTGTCCCGAAAGGGCACCTTGATGTCGCCTTTGATCTCATCATCATAAGAACATGTCCCCCCATTAGCAAGGAAAAATTGCATGTGTTTATCAAATTTTTTTCTAATCTTTTGATAATTATATTTCTATATGGACTTTCTTTGTCTATATATACATTATATGATTATATAATATGTCTATTTATAATATACATTCTCAATGATAAACAAGAAGAATATAAGAAAATTATGTCTATTTATTGACTTATACCTACTAATCCATGTTATTGTGCATGATCCATGCCAAACAGGTCAAATTTCCTGCATATGTTAATCATTTATCTTAAGTTAGCTAAAAATTACATGATACGCATAAACATGAACAAATTTACCTTATATATGCAATGCAAGATCATCAACAGAAGGGGTGACAATGTTCCTATAGTCAATTGAATGTTTGCAAAAAGGGTGACAATCAGACACAATATAAACATTGGTAATTATAAATAACATATGTTGTAATCATTAGAAATGAACACAATAAATATGTAATCAAAATTTATGCATATGTTAATCAATTACCTTAAGTTAGCTAAAAATTACGTGATACACATTTGCTACAAATAACTTAGAAGACAACATGAACAATAGGCAACATCGTAAACATGAACAAATTTACCTTATATATGGAATGCAAGATCGTCAATAAAAGGGGTGACAATGTACCTATAGTCAATTGACTGTTTGCAAAAAGGGTCACAATCAGACACAACATAAACATTGGTAACTATAAATAACATATGTTGTGATCATTAGAAATGAACACAATAAATATGTAATCAAATTTCCTACATATGTTAATCATTTATCTTAAGTTAGCTAAAAATTACATGATACGTGTATGCTACAAATAACTTAGAAGACAACATGAACAATATGCAACATCATAAACATGAACAAATTTACCTTATATATGGAATGCAAGATCGTCAACAGAAAGGGTGATGATGTTTGTAGTCATTGATTATCTTCTTCTTCTTCTTCTTCTTCTTCTTTTTCATCATTATCATCGCCATCATCACCATCACCATCATCTTGATCTTCATCATCTGCTTCTTCATCGTCTTCAATATCTTCTTCTTCCATAACATTATACTTTATCGGCCTTCCTCTTGGATCATGTCTAATAACAAATGACCAACCTTGTTTATGTGGAATCTCTAAGTAAAACACTTGCTCACATTGGCTTGGAAAAACATAGGGCTCATCTCCAACTGGCTCAAATGACCTTGTATTGATCATTGTAAATCCATTATCATGTTGAATAACCATTCTATCTGGATCATTTTGATTTAATCGTAACCTATACCATTTAACAACAAATAGAACTACTTTGAAGGTGTTAAATTCACACTCAATTATATCATCCAAGATGCCATAGTATTGATTTTGAGATTGTTGAGGATGTATGTCATTTCTAGATGATAGATTGGTAACCTCAAAAACTGCAATTATCCTAGAATCACAAGTTTTCTTTGTGTCATCCAACCTTTTTATGTGAAATTTGTGGCCATGATAGTACATAGCTTTGTGGTGCTTGACTTGCAATTTTTGAAGTGTGTGTAAATTATTTTCATTGTGAGTTGATACAAAACATATGTCAAGTTATGATCATTAGTAAATTTCTACGTACTTCTCCACCTCTTAAACCTTTTACTAGATCAATTACCATCGGCATAACATTGGAATCTCAATTATGATGAGCTTCTGTAACCAATGAAGCAACACCTTCCCATGTTAATGAGCAACCATTTTGTTGACATCGTTCAATCCATTCTGTCATCGAATCAAGATTGTTCGCAATATAAAAATGTATTGCATCCTACTCTCGACCACTTGTTTCAAAAAAATACACCAATTAAAAATAACTTATATTGAAGATTTATAAGAATTAATTAACTGCAATAACATCTTAGATTTACCTCTCACTTTCCTTGATCTACCTTTTCCCATCAAGTACTCCCCTTTGAATTTGTTAATTGAGTTGGGATTCCAAATACAATCTACATGGATCTTTGCTACAAACTTAAGAAGATATTCACTAATGTACACCATGGTCTGGTATACCATATATCCCTCCACCATGGAATGTGCTCTCTATTGAACCAAGCCTTTCAAAAATTTCAAGTGCCTCTCAACCATCCACATTGACCTGGTTGGTACAGGTCCACACAATTCAATCTCCTCAACTTGATGTATGAGGTAGTGTTCTTGTGCATTGAAAAAACTTGGAGGTAGACACTTTTTCATTTCACACATCAGAAGAGGAATTTTTCTCTTCCAATATTTTATATCTTTTTTATTGATTTCTTTAGATGACAACCACCTCATGTATTTTTCAAGATCATATATAACCTATTTGACATTGTTGGCGAAGTGGTGTGGGAGAGATAGAGGTAGAACATACTACAATATTTGTAAAATGATCTTGTCAATATTTTATAAAAAAATGCAATTAAAACTACATGCAATATATAAATATATAGTGAATACAAAATAACATAAATTACTTTAATAAATGTATGCCAATTGTGTGTTTTCGACCCTAGCCCAAATTCACTTTTCTTTGATATGAGATTGTTTATGTTCGCAGCAAATCCTATGGGAAATCATATTTTTTTTATGATTTCTTTTATAGCATTGCTTTGCTACTTTGACAATAACCAACAAAGGGCACTTGTATCAATCTAGTCTCCATTGTTATTTGATTGAATGCCATTTTTCATTGCATGGTTGGCTTCTTCAATGTCACTACAAGTTTTGACAATTTGATCTTTGTCATGCCTTTCATCCAAGATTTTCCATAATGTCTCTATTACATTCTTTCCAATATGCATAGGATCAAACAAATGCAAAATTGGGAGTTTCTCGTAGTACAGAAACCTAATAAATTGCGTAGGATAAATTTTTAGTCCTTTTGGAAGTTGGTCATTGATGCCTTGACGACCTTCACAAGCATCAATCACATCATCAGTAAACAAAACACAATATCAAAATATAAATTTGAAACAAAAACCATCAAATGGAATGACATTACCTCGACAATTTATGTTATTGTATGCCAACTTCCATAGGCGAGGTCTCATTCTTTGTGGCTTTGATGTAGTCTCTTCTTTCCCATTGAAAAGATGTTTTTCAGTAATTTGATACTTATGATTTCTATGTAGAAAGTGTCTATTCTTATCGAACACTTTCTTTCTTAAACTTTTTGAATGACAAGATTTCATCTTTGGACCACAAATTGGACATGCAAATTTTCCCTTTGTCTGAAGACCTACAAGATCGTGTATAATTAGATTAAATGTGTTAACTTTGACATACCAAAAAAGAGATGAAAAGAAGAGAATATACCAAAAAAATGTATTAGCCCAGGGGCATCATGTATTTTCCATACAAGCATTGCATGAAATTGAAATTGTCTTTGTCCTATTGATCTATAGATGTCATACATAGTAACCCCATTCCATAACACCACCAACTCATCGATAAGGGGTTAAATATATACATTGATATCTTTAACTTGGTACTTACCTAGTTGAATGAACAAAAACATTACATAATTATTATGACCATTTGATGAATTAGTAATAATAAATTAATTTAGATGACCACTAAATCAAAAAATACCTGGAACAATCAGTGTCAACATTATGTGCTCTCTCTTTATGGATAACCAAGGAGGTATGTTATTGTTGATAACAAAAATAGGCCACACCGAGTAAGTAGATCTCATCTCTCCAAAAGGATTGACACAGTCTGCTACTAATGAAAGTTTGAGATTACAAGGTTCTTCTTTAAAGTGTGGCCATTTTTCCTCTATTTCCTTAAATGCCAAACCATCTGCAGGCATTCACATAATGTCATCTTGACTTCTATTGCGTGCATGGTAATCCATAAATTGTGCCAAGCTATTGCACCTGAATAATTGTTGCAAACATGGAATAATGGGAATATGCCAAAGAACCTTGTGAGGCACCTTTTTTGTTAATCGATATGATTGATATATACTAATATGACAAGTAGGGCATTGTGTTTCAAAGTCATGTTGTTTATGATATATAATATGATCATTCAAACATGCATATATTGTTTGATACTCCATTCCAATATCTTTCATGATGGCAAATAATTCTTGGTACAAGTGAGGTAGAATGTTTGATGATGGTAACAAACACTCACCTATCAACCTATGACCAAAAATATAATTTGTTAATTTAAAGAATATTAATTGCTACACGAACCCAATGTTAATTGTAAGGGAACTACGAGTAAAATAATGAAAGAAGATGGCATACCTTAACATACATGTCATTGCGACATTGGATAAACCATTCATAACCTTCAAGTTCACCAATAGCAATACAGTGGCAAGAAGAGTTATTTTGGAGCCTTCATATAGGGACTGGTGTGCCTTCTCAAGTAAAGGTACATTAAGCTCTATGTCAACATCATCATCATCATCATCATCATCTTGATCATCATGATCTTCATCATCCTGGCCTTCTTCCATGGTATCATTACCTTCTACTTCAATATTCACACCTCCATATTCCCTCGTTTGGAAATCTACATGCTTCGAATTGTCATGGTCCATAACATGAAATGACCTATATGAAAATGATGACCTTATATTAACCATGGCCATGATGTCATCATAAAATCATGTCTTATGTAATTTATAAACTATTAAAATGCATACCAATCGATGATATTCGTTTCCCCCTTCAATGTGACAATGTTGCCTACAATGTTGCTCAACTGTTGTAATTAGATATCTTTGAGTCTTTAAGCCCTTAAAAATTTTGCAAGGACAATAAAATTTTCCATCACCTTTTCTTTTTAAGTTAGACCACAGTCTAGCAATTGTCTCCCTAATTTTTTGTGCATTGATATCATCAGACATGGTCTTTCTTGAATGGAATGACTCGTTGGTGGAAGAAGGATGTTTGTTTGCAACCTGTAGATGGAGTAGTAAGAGGAAGACACATATATAAAGGAGTTAGGTCTGTGAACCAAGTAGGAGTTAGGACATGCTGGAGTGGGGTCAGCCCAAGATATTTTAGAATCTTGAAGAACTTGGTAAAGGGTATTTGGAAAGGCGAAAATAAACAAGTATTTTTACAGCTATAAAGGAGGAATCGAGAGCATTATAAATAATGAAGAAGAAACTTAAATCCATATAGCTTCACCTCTATTTACAATTTGAACTTTTTGCATATGAAATATGACAATATACAAAATTTTCAGTCACATTTTCACTTTAAAAAGAACACCAAATATACCTTTGCCACAATATCTTCTTCAGATTCTTCACTATCAAATTCTTTAGAATTGCAAGCTCCTGTGCAGAAAAAGGATGAGATGTACTAAGTAATTTTTGATGGGCAATATTTAAATAAATCAACTATCAAAAAAACAATTTATGAAATTTAGCTTCTTTATTATATACTGAAGACTTGGCAAGATGTTCCCACGTCTATCTATAGAATGCCTATATGCATGGTTGTTTGCAAATAGTCGAGTATGGTGCCTCTTTTGAACAAGAACAAATGTCACTGGGGTTGGTAATTTGGCTCAAGAGATGCACAAGCCTATTGACACCATAGAACTTTTAGTTCATGTAGAATTCAGTTGTCTTCTTTAACAAAATCCAAAGGGAATACAAACAAACTAATGAGTCATGTCTATCTCAATTGAATAGCAAGTACTATAGTGAGTATTAGGAAATTAACCTTGCAAATAGCGTCTAATTCATAAAGTAGAACATGGTAAAACTATCCTTCACTTACACCATCTCTGAATAAATACCAAAGCTGTCAGTAAGGAGACATAAGAAATGTAGAACTAAATCTCACCACAAAAACCAATCAAAATGAAATAAATTACCTTTAAAAGATGATTCACAAAGGCTTTTGTCTTGTTGCTCTATGAAAAGAAATTAGTAGCTCCCTGCAAAGAATCAAAGTGAAATAATCATTCAAATTTCCTAATAATCAAGGCAGAAATTGTGCTAGAGAATTTTCTCCTCTTCGTCATTTAGTAATTCAGAACATGTCCCTAATCCATGGTGTGTGATGTTGTAAAAGTTTTCCCCAAGTTAATTCTTTGTGACTTCAGGCTAGTCTTGGGATGCAACCTGTCATTTGCACCAAATTCTCAAAATATTAAGATAAGCATTTCTCATATGAATTGTGTGAACCAAAACAACAACAAACAATGATCTATATTGAAAACCTACTACTGCTATTGATGGACTAGAATCTTCTCTAGGGTGTGGATGTCTAACATCTGCCCCATAGGAGTCTAAAAGACATTGTGAACTTTTTAATCAAGTAATGTTTCTTACTTGTAAGAAAACCTCAGAAACACAAAAGTTGATAATCTAAAAAGTTCTCCACAATTGCACATTAAATAAATAGCAACGAATCTGCAAAATAATAAAAAGGAAACTCAACACCAACTTGTATCAAGAATAATTGATCAAACTCAGATCACCTCAACGTGAAAATTCATTTAAGATGTGGTGATTAAAATTTAGGTTTTTTTCTCAAAATCACTGCAACTCAGAGGACCAAATCTTTGCTGATTAGTTTAACATAGACTGGTGAATAGAAAATTCTTAATAAAAATTTGATTTTTTTCCAGACTTGTTCAAACCATATAATGAATGACAAAAAATGAATTGTATACGAGTCACTCCAAATCCTTAGCTTTTAATACGCTTCATAAATGAGATTGCATTATATGGTTTAAACAAGATGTGGAAAAAAATGAAATGATAGAGTCACTTCAAATCCTTAGCTTTTAATACGCTTCATAGATGAGATTGATCATGACTCTGTTGATGATTTGGAGTGATAAGGATACAAATAGAGTGTAGTTGCTTTATAAGCTCATGGTTTTTAAGTCATTTTGAAGGTCACTATCTTGGAATAGTCAGAACCAAAGGAGTGTATGGAATAGTCAGATATTTAAGTAATATATGAGATCTAAAATCACTTGTAACATCAAACAACCACTTTGATATGGCTTAGAGAACCTAAAAATCCAAACATTATAGGGAAGCATCCAACACAAAAAAAGTATTTTTCACATACTTCGCATGGATGATAATTTTACAAACTTGGAGACAAATAAAGCTCACTTACCTTGAACAAAACTAATATTTGTTCTTCAAAAGTAATGAAGATAGTAGAATACCCAAAAAACTTAACTTAGATTTGGTTGAATTCAACAAGAAGGTTCTAAAGACCATTCATTAGAGAAATCAATTCAAAGGTGATGTCTTGTTGCATATGGTAAGAGAATTTCACTTTCTAAAAGAAATAGAATGCTTACTAGCTCTGTGACACATTTTGATACAAAGAATTATAGTGACTAGTCAAAATATCAATATGGTCAATTTGGTATTATATGTCAAATTTTATAGTGCAACTTGACTTCAAAAGGCATAGGTACTATCTTCAGTTTCTTAGCTCCTATTATTTAAGTAGACTTTGATGCAATGAAGCTTGAACTCTATTTTGAAAAGAAAAGAGTTGTTGATTATTTAACTTCCACCAGTGCCACTTATCCAATTTATATAAAAAGAATACCATCAATATTTGATTATAATTTCCACGATAAGTTGATGTAAAAAGAAGTAGAACGAAAGTATAGTAATAGTCCAGATTGAGTTGAAGATAAATTTATGGTATTCATTGATTGTGAAGGATATCAAAATCATATATTATAGATTCAAAATTTTGAAATAGAAGAAGATGTGAATGTTAATTTTAGTTCTAATCCAAAATATAGTTCCAGATATTTTTAATGGTTATATACATACTCTTGTCAAGAAATAAGGTTATTACTTTTAAAATAACATTTAATCTTCAAAGCCACCCAAATGAAAACACACAATATTTTGGTCTTTTTGTTTCAATAACCCACTTATCTAATGAGCAATCATATCATTCAAAGCTTCATTAAAATATTTATAAAGGTCTTAAATTTTGTCAATTACAATCTTCCATAGAAAGAAAAGAAGTTACCAATTGCCCAGCCTAGATAATTTTGTTGAAGGAGATCTATGTTGTGGAACACTTCCAAGAAATGCAAGTTACACTTCAAAACAAACAAAGAAACACAAATTCAAGTGGTACTTTCTGCTTCTATAAATTCCATTCAATCCTAATATTAACATAAAATAGAATGAGTTTAAATGACCATAAACAAATTTGCTTTAAAAAATTTCATTAATTCTTGGAAATTTTTGAAACATTTAAAGTGAAACCCAAATAACATGAATATTTGGACTTAGTTATCAAACCTTATTTTATTAGCATACTAAGGACTACAAGAACCTTATAGCAACCAAGGAGGGTGGAAGTAATCCACCATTGGTAAGAGATAAAGATTGCATGTGCATATGGCCTCAATTAGAGAGGATGATCTTAACAAGAACATCACATAAGAAATGAGATTAAATATTAAAAACAGCGATAAAAAACTTTAGACTGGCCATTATATCAAGCCATCATTTGGATAAAAAAGTGGATCATCACATACACAAAATTGATGAACATCAGAAACAGTGATGAGCATATTACTTTTAGATTGATTTAAAGTTCTATATTTGATTGATACAATATAGAAATAATATTCAACAATATAAAACCCCTCACAATCAACAGTAAAAACTTCAAGAGATGATACCAAACTCTGTTGTAGCCCTACCCTTCTTATAATTTTTGTTGAATTTTTTTGTGTTCAAATTCAATTAGGGTTCAAATACACTTTTCAATTAAACCTGCCTGATGTACCTAAGAAGAGCAAAGTCATCAATCCCTAGGCTCAAATTTAAAAGATAGAAAGAAAATTTTATAATATGCAAATTGTTTCCTCAAGAAAGTCTATCATTATTTCCTTAGATATAAGCTCTTTGAAATTCATAAATTAACAATAATTAATTAATAAACTCACATAGATATAAGCATTCTCACACCATGAGTGAAGCACCAATTGCATAGAGCTTTATTCCAAAAGAATTGTCAATATTATTTACATTGTACATACTTGTTTATATAATGCTTCAATTCCTAAACTAAGAAACTATAGCCAGTGTTCTAACCATGCATAAAAATAAAATTACAATGTAGATGTATGAAATTATATGCATAACTACTTCTATACTAGTTTATAACTACTATGCACATATTTTTATCCATTTACAAAGTGCACCTAGGTGTTACAACTCAAAAATCTATCAAAAAATAGAAGAAAATGGATTGCACAGCAAGAATTGGTCTCCAACTTGAGCTTAGATTGATCTTCTAAAAATATCTCTCAACATGTGACCATGAAGCCTCTAATTGAATGCAACTAATTGAATTACTAGCACAAACAAAATGCACATAAACCAGAAGAAGCAAATACAAAATGCAAATGATGGACCTAGAACTCCTTGATTTTTATTTTTTTTTCTATCCCGATATCATCATAAGCTCCCTTCCCCTGTTGATCAACTTTCTTAGCTTGGGGAAGAAAGTTGAAACACATGTTGAAACTATAGTAATTTGCCACACAAATAGCTATCCATGTACAGATACATTTTGAAGAGATTTTTTTTATTAAACAATTAGTACTCTTCAATAGAATCTTATTATTACTCTTAAGTTTTAATCATTATTCTTATATTGTGAAGGGTGAAGTATTGGCAAGAGTTGTATCTAGACTTTGTGATATACTCAGAAGTACAATATTTTATCTAATTAGACTGGACTTGATGTTGGCTTGGTTTTTAATAGAACAAGGATTATTATAGTTCTTAATTATCTTCTAAGTTCAATTTTTCATTGATAATATCAAGACAATGATTATCTAAGGAGATTTCTAAATATCTATCTCTTGAACATGCAAAGAAAGTAATCTGCCTACTTGTTTGGGTGGAATGAGCATAAAGATTTGTATCAACCAAGCTTGCTCAGGTCATGATGGTAGATTTGGCAAATACAAATGTAACATCAATTTGAAGATCTCAAAGGATGAGTGAGCAACAAGCCTAGTTTATTTGACATACAATCATCAAAGAGATAATTTGAATCAAGGAGCTTGGGAGGGAGGAAGAGATTGGCGTGAATTTTAGGATAGATTTGTCTTATAAAAGGTTGTAGATTTAAATGAGACTATCTTGGATGAGTATTAAAAGATTCTGATGTGTAAAATTTCATATTGTCTTGTGATCGATTTCTTGTAAGCAGGGAGATGATATTTAGAGGTTGTTCATGTCTAGAGATCTTAGATATCTTTGTGGCAACAAGAATCAAGGACAAGTTATGTGTAGAAGTTAAGATTTCAATTAAGATGATTATGGTCTTGCAAATCCAAGTAGCTTAATATTAATAATTTTCAAGTAGCCCAGTCCAGTGAGAATCGATAGCTCTTCAAGCTCAAGATACTCACCAATGCACATGTTTATTAACTTTGTAAGATTACCAATTCCTGTGACTATTTTCAATTTCTTGTACCTACACACTCTGACTTTGATGAGTGTCATTGGCAACAATGTTGCAACTTCTCACAAGAATCAATAACAATCATCTTCACACAACCATCACAATGTAATACTCTAGAGAGAGTCCATACCCTCAAGACACAAGTCAGGCTCAAGCTACCGACACTTAGATATAATTAATTCTACTAGACTCTTTAGATGGAATATTTCTGATACGCTTATAAGTTCTCTAAAGGACTCCAATTAAAGATTTTTCAATGACATTTGAAATGTTATTTTGTTCGGCTTCACACCTAAATATGTGAATCCACTCCAAGCAACTTAGTTGCACAAAACAAGATAGCTCTGGACAATCTAATATCCACAGCTATGATAAATGACATGTGTCAAAGCTACTTGAGACTCCTTTAGTAATTGCACAATCATTATCAGTCAACTGGGGGTGATTAAGCTTCTCATATCCATTAATTTCAATCTTTTCAAGATTCCTTACACTAGAAAGAATAGTTATTTTCAGCAGCTTTATACATTTGATTATTTGAATCCCCTCCAAACAAGTTTGACATGCAAAATAGGGAAGCTCCTCAAGCACCAAACAATCTAATATCCACAAGTGCACCAAATGGTTCATATTAAAGCTACTTCACACCCCTTCTAAAATCCCACCATCAATTGGCTTTAGATGATTAAGCTTCTCGCATCCATCAATTGTAATGGTTTCTAGGCTACTTAGACCATAGAGTATAGGCAAGTTCTTAACATGAAGACACTCAATAATGCATAGCTCTGTAAGTTTTGGAAGATTTCCTATCCCTGCCACCAGATCCAAATTTCTTCACCACTTCACTATGACTGTGAAGATTGAAGACTGATGTTGAAAATATTATCATATAAAACTTCTCAGGAGAGTTAGTGTTACTTCTCTCTAGGCAACTCAATTCAACAAGAAATGACAACTCCATCTCCAGATGCTCAGTAACGTCCAACTCTGTCATCTTTGAAGGATCATCCATTCCAGTGATCTTTTGTGAATGTTTGCAACATTGCATGATGAGTGTTTAAGTTTGTGTCCTATAATATCCTCCCCTGATTTGAACTTTGACTTGTAGAAATTTAACTTAAGGAATATTGTCAAACACTTTGTATGCAAACTCATAAAGTTGATTTCCTCAATAAATTTCTTTCCAATGAGTAGATTTACGAACAACTATGAAGTGACATTAAAATGCATAATACACATCATAACATTTTCACAAACACTTGGCACACATTCAACAGTATATGAAAAATCTGGAAACTCTTTCAATCTACTGATAAAAGGGTGATTTTTAAATGTATATGTGCACTTACAGTTGCCTTAAAGGCTGCAACAACTATTCAGACTTGTATTCAACAATTATTATGCAAAGTATCAAAATTTGACAGAAGAAACCTAGAATTAGTTGCCGTAGTATTTTGCAGATGTAGTCGGCAGCCCTCCAAACTTCTAATCAGCTGAAAAAACAAGTAAACTTGATACCAACACTATTCACGCCGTACTGTAGCAAAATATTGTTCATGCCGACTGTAGCAAAATACTGTTCATGCGGCACTATAGCAATAACTAACTTCAGATTTGCACCTCAAACCCTTGTAAATTTCTTTATGCGAACGCCCCAAATGAAACCCAGTGTGTTTCCTGAAGTGAAAACACCCTTGATCCTCCTGACTGTGTCTTCCAATAGCGAAGAGAATGCTAGCAAAGAGGGATTCCGTCCTCCAAGCCTGATAATCAGATATCCAGCAACATAACATTAATCATCATCCAAGCATACAAAAAGAAAAGCTCTTCCATTCCTTTTATATTGTTCTCACAAGAGCTCAATCCTTCATTTTCTCAATGTGGGATAAAACATAACTCCCTTTATGTACCTTATGTCTCCAATGTGTTATAAAAATAAAGGGAACTCTTTTAATTTAAATATTTCCCACAAACTATAGTCTATGCATTAATAAAGTTAAATATTTAAATTTAACTTTATAAAATGGCTTTATCAATGCATAACAAATCTTATCAATGATAAATAAGTTTTCTTGTCAATTTTAAACAATTACCATCGACATACCACTGTGACTGAATGTTTGGCCATGTCCAAGATGACTTACTATCAATAGTAAGTATGCCCAAAGTTGCCCCAGAACCCCTCAGAAAGACCTACAACTGAAATTTTCTAGGCCAAATGGCCTCTAAGCCCCTTTAATGTCCTAGTTAGCCTACAGGACTGTGGGGAAATAGGCTAACAACAACATCATGCTATGAATGCTAGAAAGGGGACATTACAGTCCGCCCTTCCCAAAATTGCTTGTCCTCAAGCAATTTCAGCTCTGGATGCTGCAATATCTGCTCATTTTCCCAAGTAGCATCCTCGACAGGTAGGTTCCTCCACTTCACTAGATACTCCCTGATAGTCCTCCTGCGAAGCACCCTCTCCCTGGAGTCAAGTATGGCCTCGGGAACCAAGATAAGATTTCCCTCATCATCAAGAGGTGGCAATACTACTGAAGGCACCACATTGTGACCCAATGCATTCTTAAGGCGTGACACATGGAACACATTATGCACTTTACTGTCTGCAAGCAACTCCAACTCATAAGCTACTTTACCCACTCTCCTAATTACTTTGAACGGTCCATAGTAGCGTGGTTTCAATTTCTCTGCTCCACTCTTCTTGAGAGAGGACTGTCTATACGGCTGTAACATGAGCTACACCATATCTCCCACCTCAAAAGACCTCTCAACCCTGTGCTGATTAGCATATTGCTTCTGCTGATTTTGTGCTTTTTGCAAATTTTCCTTCAAGGATCGCATAATGTCCTGGCACTCCTGCAAAGTATCCTTGGCCTTAGGCACCCTGTTCTCCCCAAATAAAAAATCCAAAAAATTAGGAGCATCATACCCGTACAGTGCCATAAAAGGGGACATTTGAATAGACATATGGAAAGAGGTATTATAGCAGTACTCCCCTAGATGTAGCCACTTCACCCAAGCCTTCTGCTCTCCTACAATACATAGTTTTGAAGGTACCCCTCAACCCATTTGTTCACTATCTTTGTCTGCCCATCAGTTTGGGGGTGGTAGCTGGTACTCGGAGTGAGCTCTGTTCTACATAACCTGAACAACTCCTGCCAAAAGTGGTTCATAAATCTGTTGTCTCTGTCACTGACTATGCTCCGTGGTATCCCATGTAGTCTGAATACCTCTCAAAAAAATAGTTCTGCTGTTTGTGCTGCTGAATATGTAGACGAAATTGCAAAGAAATGTGCAAATTTCATCAATCTGTCTACCACAACAAAGATACAATCTCAACCCTGTGCCTTGGGGAGGCCTATGATAAAATCCATGGAAATGCTATCCCACTTCTTCTCTGGTATGGGTAGGGGTTGTAGTAAACCACCCGGAAAAGAATGTTCCTGTTTGTTCTGCTGACACACAGGGCATTCCCTCACAAACTGAAGCACCTCTAATTTGAGTCCTTTCCAAGTGAAGTGTTCTCTCACCTGTCGATATGTCTTAAAGAATCTAAGATGTCCTGCCATTGGTGAATCATGAAATGCCCTCAAAATCTTCTGCTTCATAGCAGACCCGGGTACTAAATAAATCCTTTCCTTGTAGATGATCAGATCATTTACGATAGTGTATCGACTATCTTGAATAGCTCCCTCAATAATGCTAGATGCCCAACTATCCTTAGCATATTCTGCCAAGATCATCTCTCTCCAATCATCCATGACTATCCCAACAGCAAGCAAATGAGGCCTTCTAGATAAAGCATCTGCAACAATATTTTTCTTCCCTTTGACATAGGCTATGTCGAAATCATAGGGCTATAATTTACTCACCCATTTTTGTTGCCTGTCATTAAGGTCCTTCTGTCCAAGGAAATGTTTCAAGCTATTATGATTTGTTTTTACTGTGAACCGACTTCCCACTAAGTACTGCCTGAACTTAGCTAGCGCGTGCATGATTGCTAGCATCTCTTTGTCGTAGATGCTGTAGGTTCTCTCCACACCTCATAATTTTCTACTCTAATATGCGATGGGATGTTTGTCTTGCATGAGAACAGCTCCTATGCCCTCTCCCAAGGCATCACACTGCAGCTCAAAGGGCCTGGTGAAATCTGGAATGGCTAAAATAGGACATGTACTCATCAGCTCTTTAAACCTGTCAAAACAATCTTGACCCCTCTCTGACCGCTTGAAACTATCTTTCCATGTCAAATCTGTAAGTGGTGCTACTATCTGTGAAAATCCCTTCACAAATCTGTGGTAGAACCCACAAAGCCCAAGAAATCCCTTGAGTTGTGAAGTGTTCCTCGGTGGTGGCCAATCCAGAATGGCCCTGATCTTGTCTCGGTCAACTCGAACATTTCCTGCACTAATAATATGCCCTAGATAGAGCAACTCTGTCATCCCAAACTCACATTTACTCATCTTGACATATAATGACTCCCTCTCTAGAATACTGAGCACTGTATCAATATGCTTCAAATGTTCCTCCCAAGTACGGTTGTATATCAGTATATCATCAAAAAATATCAACACAAACTTCCTCAACTGATCTCTGAACACTCTAATCATACAGGACTGGAAAGTGGCAGGGGCACTTGTCAACCCAAAGGGCATGACTAAGAACTCAAAATGTCCATAGTGGCATCTAAAAGTTGTCTTCTCCACATCCACCTCTCTAACCCGTATCTAATGGTAGCCGGATCTCAAATCAATCTTGGAGAAGTAGCATGCACCATGCAATTCATCTATAAGCTCATCGATGCACGAGATAGGGTATTGGTTCTTGATTGTCTTCTTGTTTAGCTCCCTATAATCAATGCACATCCTCATTGTACCATCCTTCTTCTTCACCAATACTACTGAAGAAGCGAAAGGACTTTTTCTTGGTCGTATGTGCCCCATGTCAATCAACTCCTTAATTGCCTTTTCTATTTCATCCTTACATCTCTTCGGATGGCGGTAAGGTGTGATGATAACTAGCTTAGCCCCTTCCTCTAATTCAATAACATGCTCGATTCCCCTATCCGGGGGTCTCCCTGGAGGTATCTCACCAAACACCTTAGTATGTTTGGTTATTATTTTTTGTACATCAAGTGGATACTCTTGTTTATGCTGATCTATCATCTCAGGCATTACTCTAAACTCTGCTGCCCACTGCACCTGATCATGTCTAAAGAAACTCTACATCCGCTTGAGTGACACCACTCGAAGTCTCCCATCTGACAAACCTCTGAGCACTATCTTCTTACCATTTGCCTCAAACCTCATTTCCATTTTCTCAAGGTTAAATGTAAACTCTACCAGAGACTTCATCCAGTTCATCCCAAGAACCATATCCTGATCACCAATGTTGACCACAAAGAAATCTCCTGTCATGTCATAATCTCCCAAACGAAGCTACAAGTTGGAGATTTTCTTGGTACATTCAATTTTGAAGCCATCGGCAACCATCACCTTAAATCCCCTATGTTCCTTTGTATGTAGCCCTCTGCGTGTCACAAACTTCTCATCAATGAAGTTATGTGTCGCCCCTGTATCAATGAGTGCCACAACTCTCTGTCCATCCAAGGTTCCCCTAACTCTGAAAGTGACGGCCTCCTGTATACTTGACAACTGAGCTATTGTGCTATCACTGCATGCTTCCTCCTGTGAAGAACTATCATCATCTCCATCTGATTCGGATGACTGCTCTGAATCTCCATCTACTGACTCTTCAACTAAAAAGTACTCCATCTGCTTAGCTTTTGCTTTCAATGGACACTTATGTGACAAATCCCAAGGCTCCCTGCAATGAAAACAAAGCTTCTTCTTCCTGAGATCATTAAGTGTCTCATTGTCCAACCTCTTACTTTCATCCTTAGCTGGCTGAACCTCTTTATGAAAAGGTTTCCTGTCCTTATCTTTCCTTGAAGGGAAACTCTTTGCCTGGAATTTATTTTTTGAAGATGAAGAGGAATCCATGTCATGAGCTTTCTTAATGGCTTCCTGCAAAGTGGGAGGGTTGAGAGCTTTAATCCACCCTCTCAACGGATTAGCTAACCCATTCATAAATAGAACTAGTATCCTCCGTTCAGATACATTTGTTACTAACACTGCAAGTTTCTGAAACTCTGAAATGTATGTTTCCAATGATCCCCACTATTTAAGCTGAGCTAACTCCTTGAAATGGAGTTATGGATCCTTCTTATCAAAACGTTCAATCAGCCTCTCTGTAAACTCCACATATGAGGTAATGTGTGCATGTCCCATAGTGACCATACCATGATGCCACCACTCGTGTGCTAACCCATCCAGATGAATTGTTGCGTACTTAATAGCTTCTTCCTCGGGCATAGGGTTCAATTGAAAGTATGTGTCAAGCTTTTGAACCCAAGCTCTTGCTGTAGACTTTCCTGAGCCATCATAATATGGTAACTCAAGTCTCCCTACTTTCTTCCGTAGCTCATAGCTCTGGTTCCTGTCATGTCCACATGGCATATGTTTCATTTGCACATCCATATACTCCCTAAAGGTAATTGCAGCAGTAAAATCTAACCCTCTGGCTTCCCAATCTCTCCTCAGCTGGTCCTGTATATCAGTAATTTGGGGCTCTGGTACGAGCTGCTCTGGAGCTCTAGGAGGAAATGTAGGAATCATGGGCCTTGAACTCACTGTCCTAGCTCGCTGGGGTGCATGACCGAAATTGTTCCCAACTTGTTCATCTCCATTATGTGTCCCATCCTGATCATTTCCATTCTGATTGTTACCATTCTGATTATTTCCTCCACCCATGTTAGCATTTAACCCCATTTGACGAGCCATCATCTGCATCATA
The DNA here is from genome assembly GCA_028749045.1 of Cupressus sempervirens. Classification (NCBI taxonomy): domain Eukaryota; kingdom Viridiplantae; phylum Streptophyta; class Pinopsida; order Cupressales; family Cupressaceae; genus Cupressus; species Cupressus sempervirens. Next base: position 152,409,930 of record CM053784.1, on the reverse strand, counting down.
AGATCCAATCTCTGATTCTGTTCCTGTGCCCTTTGTTCTGCTACTCGCTGACCCTATACCAAGGTCTCTAATAACTGTAAGAATCTTTCCTCTCCAAGCTCTAGACCAGCATTCCCGCCTCCACCTAATCTTGTATTCCTGTCATCTTGGTCACCCATATTGCTGTCTTGATCAAAGAATACCTCTGTTGTGTCTGTATGACTGGATTCTATACCCCCCTATACGGATGAACTAGACTGTTTGCTTTGCAGGTCTAAACTCCTACTTTGTCTTGCTCTGGTATTGCGGAAATTATAAGGTCCCTGTCGCATGCTCAAACATAAATGCTCTAATTTTAGTGTTTTGATATTTCATCAAACACTTTCCCCTCTATCCGCCAGTTCCAAATTTCCTATGAGACCTCCATAGGATGGCAGGACTTATAGGCTCTGATACCACTGTAATATCCTCCCCTAATTTGAACTTTGACTTGTAGAAAGTTAACTTAAGGAATATTGTCAAACACTTTGTATGCAAACTCATAAAGCTGATTTCCTCAATAAATTGCTTTCCAATGAGTAGATTTACGAACAACTATGAAGTGACATTAAAATGCATAATACACATCATAACATTTTCACAAACACTTGGCACACATTCAACAGTATATTTTTAAATGTAGATTTGCACTTACAGCTGCCTTAAAGGCTGCAACAACTATTCAGACTTGTATTCAACAATTATTATGCAAAGTATCAAAATTTGATAGAATAAACCTGGAATTAGTTGCCGTAGTATTTTGCAGATGTAGTCGACAGCCCTCCAAACTTCTAATCAGCCGAAAAAAAAGTAAACTTGATACCAAAACTGTTCACGCCGTACTGTAGCAAAATACTGTTCATGCCAACTGTAGCAAAATACTGTTCATGCGGCACTATAGCAATAACTAACTTTAGATCTGCACCTCAAACCCTTGTAAATTTCCTTATGCGAACGCCCCAAATGAAACCCAGTGTGTTTCCTGAAGTGAAAACACCCTTGATCCTCCTGACTGTGTCTTCCAACAGCAAAGAGAATGCTAGCAAAGAGGGATTTCGTCCTCCAAGCCCGATAATCAGATATCCAGCAACATAACATTAATCTTCATCCAAGCATACAAAAAAAAAAGCTCTTCCATTTCTTTTATGTTGTTCTCACAAGAGCTCAATCCTTCGTTTTCTCAATGTGGGATAAAACATAACTCCCTTTATGTACCTTATGTCTCCAATGTGTTATAAAAATAAAGGGAACTCTTTTAATTTAAATATTTCCCACAAACTATAGTCTATGCATTAATAAAGTTAAATATTTAAATTTAACTTTATAAAATGGCTTTATCAATGCATAACAAATCTTATCAATGATAAATAAGTTTTCCTGTCAATTTTAAACAATTACCATCGACATACCACTGTGACTGAATGTCCGGCCATGTCCACGATGACTTACTATAAATAGTAAGTATGCCCAAAGTTGCCCCAGAACCCCTCAGAAAGACCTGCAACTGAAACTGTCTAGGCCAAATGGCCTCTAAGCCCCTTTAATGTCCTAGTTAGCCTACGGGACTGTGGGGAAATAGGCTAACGACAACATCATGCTATGAATGCTAGAAAGGGGACATTACATGTCCATAGCCCTATTTGATGGTGTTACAAGTAAATTGGAAAGCAACATATAAGGATGCATTCTAAACATGGTTATCAAACAATATGGAGAAGTGTAATCCTAGTTATTTGTATAAATTTATTTGAGTCTTGATGTAGTTCTACCAAAAATTTCATCCCATTACAGATTTAGGCATGATAGTATTAATAGGTGCATGGAGTGTAATATTTATAGACTAGTAAGTAAAGGTCTGGTTATATTCCTCTGGCTATGAACATTAGCAAATTTTCTACAATCTCTTGACAACCTTGCTCTGACTTGATCATATTTACTCTTTTGCATGTTTCTTTCATGTTTAGGCATAAAATAGCTTTTTTTAAGTCATCTTCTTTACTATCTACTATGCAACATATTTTGAATAAGCCATTACATTCTCTCTATATAGAATTGATAGCCAAGGTGTCATCTTGAATCCCCAAAAGTTCATTAGTTGCTTTCTTTCACATGCATGAACAATTGCGAAGAATGTGAAAGAAAATGGATGTTAACCTAAGCAGAATTGAATTGTTGGATTATCATTTTCTTAGAAGGAATTGCCTTCATAGTCATGGAGACTAAGGCTGGAACCACTTTCCTTAGTCCCCTAGCTACAAACATAGAAAAAAATCTCAATACACACAAATAAGAGACTGAAAATTAGAACTCGAATCAAATTTTGTTATGGCCAATTCATCAGCCCCCTTTTCATTTTACTCTTCCCTAACAGAACCTTATTCAAGAACTAATACATCTGTTTGAATGCAATGCTTTGAAGGTAGCTTCTACCTGATTCTAGGCTGGGAAAGGGTTTGCATCTTGGTCGAACTCAAGATAGATGGGCAATTTTAAACATTTCAGTGAGTGAATCCCTAGCCAAGTGTCCATATTCACAATCCAAACATTTAAATTGTGCATCCTCATAATCAAGGTTTTGTTCCCACAATATGTTCTCCAGTTGACCATTCATCATAGTAGGGAGTGGGTTGTTGAAATCTAGTTCAACTTAGATCCAAATCTCAAAGCAGTCAACATATTAGTTTCCTGATTTCTACCAGTTCTGGAGGGCCTATAAGAAAATGAGATGGAAATTCCCTTAGTGGCTTAACCCCACACCTCATACACAAGGATTTCATACATAATTAGCTAGACAAAAACTTTGTTCAAGGGCCTTAACTCTATCGACTATTTTTTGTGACAGCACAAGAATTAAGTTATTTGTTGGTAGGATAATATCTAGACCTTCCTCTACCAGCCATATTCTTCTTGTCCATTTCCCCAAATATTATCCCATCCACTAGAATTTGAATATAATGCACACTTTTGCATATATTGGTATTTCTTGAATGATTCTTCTATGCATGCCTCACTATCTTACACATCATAGAGCTACACTATATTCTTCAGCCTATCACCATCATATACATTCTTCTGTCACAGATGTAAAGCCCACTCTAAGGAACAAACTCAGAACTTGAATAAGATTATTGACATATCCCAATGTTCAGTCCAAAAGAAAATATTTAAATAGGACATACTAGAAATTAGTATCTTGACTTCATTGTAGAGCTTTTTCTCCTATGGTTATAGTCTTGTGGTATGAGGAGTCTTTAAACCGATGGATTAAAAGGAAGCATATGCCATGGACTATGTGTGTGAATCTAGGACCAATTATTGACAAGGATCAAACAGTGGGGCTATTAGTAACCATTTTATCCTGAGAAAATGAACTCTGGATGGAAGAAGTTGCCAACAATTTTGCTCATGGTCATTATACTATGACACTTATTGCTTTAATCATAGTTCCTTGAACCCTAAACCCTATCACATCCTCTTCTACTACATCTTGAGGACCTAAGGATGGATACTTGGATAAAATTCCCAAGGTCTTGTGCCATATACCTTGCCTGCCCACTGGAATGAAAATATTCTTGTACAATGCCATCTCTATTCAAATCAAACACAAACACATAATCCACTAAAATTTTACCTATTAAAATGGTCCCCTACACAATGTCGTGGTAAAGAAAACCTATTTTGTCATATATGCCACAAAAATTTTACCTGTTACAATGGTCCCTACATAATGTTGTGGTGAAAAAAACCTTTTATCATATATGCCACTAAAATTTTACCTGTTACAATGGTCCCTAGATAATGTCCTAGTAAAGAAAACCTATTATCATTTATGCCACTATACTTTTACCTGTTACAATGGTCCCTACACAATGTCGAGTCCTCTCTTCCAGAACCACCCTTGAAAATCTATGCCCTCATGCGAGTGAAATGCTGGAAGTGAAGGAGTTGAAGTGCCCTTGGATTGATGGAGTTAGAACCATATCAAATCTCTGGACATACCATTAACTCGCACTTCTTGCAAATACTCTGGAACCCTCGACACCAAATGAAATGTGATATATTTTTGCCCCCCCTTTTTTTTGTTTTATGTTGTAGTGTGTGTTGCAATCGTGACCAAAATAATTGGTCGTAATTGCGACCAACACGGACATGTTATAAAAAAAAAAACAAAAATTTTCTTTATAAATCGACCAACCAACCCATTTAAAATACTTAGTCAAAAATTTTGGTCAAAATTTAGGGTAAAATGCACTAGTGTTAAGTAACATAATACTTACCTCTACCTTTCACCCAAAACCTTTTCTTTGTATTTGTCAATGTTCTATTGTGAGCAACTTTGATGGATATCATGTTTAATTTTCAATTATGCCTAGTGATGGTGATAGATCTAGACAAAACCAATACTATCAAACTTCCAAAGATAACATGTGTTTGATCTCTAACAAATGGCAATAAGAAACATAGATAGGAAGCCACTAATTTATTCTACTTATATCTTTATCATGCCCAATTTCGAATATGAGTGTTGCGACTTCAAAATTAAAACACATTCTAATTAATCACTATTTGATTTCTATCATTATCGATTTGGACATGCGAGCAAACCAAATCTGGCTTGTCAATCTCAAAAAACTTATGTTATCATATTAATATTTGTCTACAATTTAACGATCTTCTTAAATCTGCAACAATACATAGATAAAGTGAAGAAAACTTTGTACATGATAAACCATTCCAACTATTTTCTTGGTGTAAGATTCAAAAAATGCAATATTTCAACACAAGAAAACTCAAACCCTACGAATCTTTTGAAAGCCTTGACAATATTGGCCCACATGTTTTTTTTTTCCAAAACTAGTTTTGGTGTGGCTTGCTTCTTCTTGGTTTGTGGATTTCATTTTATAACATTCAAGTGACATGTCTATTCCATGCTAGAATTATTATATGATCGATGCCTTAATATTACTGATGAATCAACAATTTCTTTAGTTCGTAATAGTACAAACTCCATCAACTATTATGTAATTTTTATTAACGGTAATGGATTTTAGGACAGGTCTAGGTTTGTCAAAGTTGATAGGCTACCTACAAACTTAGGAATCTTACCAATTAGACAACTATTAGGCAACCATAAATTCTCTATCAGATTCCAAGGAAAAAAATGGATTGTTTGCCAACTTTAACTCTATAAGGTTGCTCATATTCATCAGAAAGCTCACAACAAGACCCTCCAAAAAATTATAACACGGGTCTAGAGTCTCGAGCCTTTGAAGCTTTCTGATGCTTGGAAGATTCAAACTGGTGAAGTTAGAGAACAGGTCCAAATTTTTCAATTCAGACAAATCTGATATAAAATTAGAGATGTCTCTAGCAAAGCAATTATGTGATAAATCTAGATCTTCAAGCATCATGCACATGGAATGGTTAGGAGACTTTCCCTCATTGTTATTGTACACAAAAAATAAACTTCTAAGATGGGGCAGCTGACAAACTACTAGGAAATGACCCAGATAAATTACAACTACTTAGATCAACAACCACAACAAGTTTTGACCTTTGGTTCCATGAAAATCCTTTCCATCAGATTAAGTTTTCTATAGTGTTCTAGAAAGGATAAGATCATTTGTATTATCTAATTTCATTTTCTATATTCCACATATTCAATCATTTTATTTTGTATACCTTCATGCTAGTATTTTTTTCTTCCTTACATTTGTAGCCTGGCTTTGATACCATGTTGGTTTCTAGGATAACTGCAAATGTACTAACAATTGCCATTGTATTGATTGTGTTCAAAATGCAAATGAAGGCTTATAAATATGAGAGGAGGAGGTATGTCTCATGAAGAGACATGTCTCTATAGTTAAACATCACTAGAACTAATATATTATTAAAATCATAATATAAATAATCATATACATATCTCATCTTAAGCATTTATGTAATAATAATATGTTAACCATATCTGTAATATATTATTAGATTAGTATATAATAATATATAATGTATAATATATATTATATATATTATATATATAAGATATTTATCTTAAAGATGATTTACCATTAATAAGGTATCTCATGTTAAAATCAATCCGACGGAAGCTACAACCTTAACAGTCTTGCTTGACTTTCCCTGTTACTTTTTTTCCCTTTTCTCTTTTCTCTTCAACTACCCTTGTGGTTGCTTATATAATTGAAAGTCCCACAAAACCATCAAGTGGTATTACATAAATCATGTGCTAAAACCATGTGCTACCTAACCCATTGACCCTACATTTAATATTGGACATTTAATTCTTTTTCCTAATATTAAATAATTACATCAAATATTATCACAATGTTACAATACAACTCATCAAGTATATCCCATGGGAATCTCTACATGTTGCATGTCCATCTAGATGCTCCTAGGTGCAATATTACATAATAAAATAAAATAATACAATATAAAAATAGTACGCAATGTGTGCAACACCCATTATCTCAACAATCTCCCACTTGCTATAGACATTGCATAGGATCAATCTGTAGACACATAAATGAACAAGGAAACAATCTCTCCTAGCACATCCACCATCATGGATCACTGTACACCATGTGCTCCATCCTGGTACCTACAAAAAAACCAAAGTATCCAACATCTCAAACATGAATGATCCGACCTCCTATTATGCCGCCACCACTTGACATACATAGAAGCCATCCAAAAAGAAAGCCACCCAACCTATCACATAAGAATCATAAAATCTTGTATCAATTGAAATGTCAAGCACAAACATGTCATCCAAAGGTAATCACATGTATCTGTAGTTGTCAAAAAATCCATAGCTAAAATAACACCCACAACAAGTGCCAACCCATCCAACTATCCATAGCTTTAAAGGTATACTAAGTGAATCTCGTATCATCAACATATCTAATTTGTAACCTAAAATCACAAGCCTCAAGAGCAATACCTGTCACATATATACCAAGAAGCTCCCAATGCAAAAGGAAATGTCAAATTTATAACCAATCCACTTACAACATCTCAAAGAAGTGAATCCATGTAGTATCAATGACATCCACAATACATAAAACAATAGCTTGCAAGAACAACTCTCATAACAAGTCTCCAATACTCTCAAGTTCTCTACAACCAACAAAGGAAAGAGATAAAGGAATAACCACATCTTCTCCCACATGATATCCATTAGCACAAACTAGTGATCACAAGCTCCAACCAATCTCAAATCCAATGTAAGTGAAACCAAACATTTAGGAAGATAACCAAGAGCAAATAGAAACCATGAAAATCATAACCTATATCATGTCTTTCTACACACACCTCTAGATATAAACTAGTCCAAGAATGATCTCCTCCATAACAACTCCAACCAAGAAGCCACAACAACACCCAAACTAAACCATATAACTAACCATGGATGTAAGCCTCTCACAAGAAGATCAAACTCATAAACCATTCCTAAACCAAGGAATAACCATTCCTAATCCAAGGAATATGCCCAATATAAAACCATCTCCAAAAATCAATCAACATAACAACAACATATGCACAAGGATACCTAATGCTAAATCATCTCTCAAATGAACCCTCCAAAACTAACTCATGTACCATAGCTCATGATCCAGATCCATGAAAGATAAGCAAAAATATAATACACCTAAGACAAATAATGGGTTATACCTCTCAAGTAGTAAATCATTGAGTATACCAAGAGTGGGGAATGAGAATACTCATCAAGATATCCAAGTCTCCAACCAAGAACCATCTAAGAACAATCTCCTCTCAAGTCCATATCAAGTGAATGCTCATCAAACTTCCTGCTGAAATAATCAACTATCCCAACAAATACTTCTCTAATCCAAGAGAAATCAGCATCACCATTGTCTCTAACTATCCATGAGTATCTATAATTAATCAATTCATGCCAACTCCAAATACAAAATAGTAATATTATGAAGTATCTAGCAAATGATCAATGTACTCAATACAAAGAAACTAAACCAAGATCAATGTCAAAGTTCCAACCATGGCCTTAAGAAAACATGACAACATGATCTAACCATCTCAACTAAAGAGATAACATGCTCCATATGAACACACCATAACATGTCAAGACTTTAAATGCATATCAAGAGTATACCATGACATAATAAAAAAATCATCCTAATACCAAGGATAACATGTCAAATGAAATTATAAACCACACCTTTACCAAGAACTGCATGAGTCCTCAAGATGCAACCATCTCCACACACCATGAAGAAACATCTCCACACACCATGAAGGACCATCTCCATACACCTATTGGAACTCTTTAGAATAACTGAGGTGGGTGAATTAGTTATCCACGGTCCAGATGTACAAATAAAACTTTTCAATGCTTAGTAGACCCATATCCATAAAACTTCAATGCGCATTATCTATTAGATCATATAATACTTAAACTTTGTAGGTTACTGTCCTAGGTCAAAACAACTTTATAGAAATGTAAACATGAAACACCATAAGAACATTCACACAATTTGACACAAGGATTTTACATGGAAATCCAATTTGGAAAAAACCACCAATAACATGCTATTAATTCTCACTCTTCTGAAGTGATGCCCTGTGAAAGGCCAACCCTGCTAAAGGTTACAATACATATTTTTAAATGTGACCCGGTTAAAGATTTCAATCACCTTGTCAAGAGTGAATCTTGTTAGAAGACTTTAGACCATTCCATTAGAATGTCACCCAATTAAAGGATTTACAAATGATTTTTAGGTCAACCTTAATCCAAAGGATTTTATCCACACTAGTACAGTTATTAGAAAGTAACAATAGGACTTGATCTAATAAAAACTTATAACTCAATTGCAAATTATAGATTTCTTCTTTAGTCCTCCATTCTACTTGGTATTCATACTATTCAACTCTGATAGCTTGTTTACCCTTCAAGCATTCATGCTCTTAAGCCTTCTTTCTTTGCATGCCAACTGTAGTCACCTCTGTTCGGCCACTGAATGAAGCAATACCATAGATTCCTTGGCTTCCTTAGGTTCTCACACATGACAAGCTTTTCTTTTGACCAGCCATCTTTTTAAATAGAGAATTTAGATCTTTTGCCTCTTAACCACAATCGTCCATTTTAGGGTTAGGTAGGATTACATAGGATTTAATGAATCTACCCACTTTTATATTTGGTTCCTCTGGAAACTTCTCTACAGTCTTCATTGTATTTTTCACAAAATAGTTTACCTTGAATTTTGTGCCACTAGCTCATCCTAGTTATCTTCCACATGCTTCACATAATTCAAGAAAATAAAATAGTCAGCGTAGATTTGTCAAATCTTTGATTTAACACTATTTGTTGTAACTTAGCATTTATATTGTTATGTCACTCAGCCAACACTAGTTCATTCAATAGACACTAAAGTTTATTGATGCTTGGCACCAACTAAACTTTACTCAGCACTTACTAACAATCACTTGATTTGCACTGATTTTCATCTTTGCTCAGCACCTCTTATTTTTCACTCGACTTCTACTAATTTCTACTTGGCTTGCATTGAATACTTGGCAAGGCTTGGTAGACACTTTTCTTACTTGATCTTCTTCTAGTCTTAACTTGAGTAATCTTTAATTTTAGACTTTAAGTAGATAAACAATACACTATAGTATCAATGTCTTATTTGATCTTAGTGCTTCTTTTACATACTAAATAACTCAACCTTTCTCTAGGGGCTATTATATTATCTTCTCTTTTCAAGTCCTCTTCATTAATCAACTAAATGATAGTTTTTAAACCAAAAAGTAATTGTCTCACGAGAAGGTACTAGGTTTGACATCATTGACAAAATAATGATTGTTCCATTACAATTTCTTCACTTCAAAACAATCTTATATCAACAACACCATGAAGAAGTAACTACACCATGCAAATATCAAAGGCACTTATGTAGCAATAGGATCTAGGACAAACCTCCAACATCTGCAAACATTCAATGAATATATCAATTCCAACAACTCCCACTCAACCATGGTATTGATTTACCCATGGCATCATAAAATCTATCTTTGACATGAAGATCCTCTAGGTCTACACTTACACAACCAAAGTGTTAATACCAAGTGAAAAACAAGGATCTCCAAACCAAGAATATACAAACCAAACCATAAACTAATCCTACACTGCCACCTCATCACTGTCACAAGCTCCCATTAAACCATATATCCAAGCTATCCATGACATCATGATTAAAAGTTATCATCTAACCATGAGAATCAACCAAGGCATTAAAGAACTCAAAGCGCACATCATGAGCTCCTAGAAAAAAAACCAAATAACCATGATCCTCAACCAAGAAAATATATTACCATAACTAAATAAGAAATCCAAACTAATGAAAATTAGGGATGTACCTCTATATCCAATCATGTCATGCCAAAATCCATGGAACCATGATCACATCCATGAACTTAGCATCTAACTCTCAAAGTGTCCAACCTGTCAGCATATAATAGTCAACTTGTAATGACCCTTACTATAAAGGCCACTGAAACCCTCAAACTGGACTTAGGAATTTTGTCAAACAGTTGGCATGTAACCGAATAAGGCTGCAATATTACTAATTGTTGTACAATGAAACCTCAATATATGATGCCAATAATGTATGAACAACAATTTCCAGATTATAACACTACCAATCTAAGAGATAGATGACAATATGAAACTCAAATATGAAGTCCAATGCAATTCTGATTTTATGACAGCAAATAGAACTGATTACAATGAGAGATTGTCACAACTATGCACTTCTAATATATCAAGCTCTTGACAATGCAATGTTATGACATGAACAATAACCCAGTTCAGATTTGGAATGCAAATGACGAAACTTTTACAACAGTTATTAATGACTGGAAATAACTTTTTATGCAATGATAGTGCTGACTATTCTAATCCATAACATGCAATATTTTGGCAATCAAAACTTCAATTTGTGCACCTGGAATAGCTCCAATTTTTCTGGATATGAATGCTGAATTGATGCCACACGAAGACCTCACAATTTGCCCCAAACTGACTCACAAAATTGCTGCTGCTGCCCAACTGACAGGGCCGTACAGGTACGGCCTTGTACGGCTGCTAGATAAAAATATTGCAGCATTTTTGTCACTCCAAAAGCAATAAATCTGGGCGCCTAGGGTTGCTGAATAACCCTCTAAAAAATGAAATTCATCCGTCAAACCAATTAGGAGTTATGAGCAAAAACGTGGGTCCAAACCCTGGACTGGCAGTCTGAAAATAATGCACAACTGTTCTTCAAACCCTGTTAATCATTCCACTAATGCTAGGGCACAACTGAAACCCTTATTCCAACCAAAGTAAGCCCTTATAACTGAATCTCAATGAAGTCCAAATGAGATGGCTAAATTACCAACTCCTCAAATGCAATAATTCAGGTGATATTTCACACCCTCAAAGTCGCCAATCCAAGGGAGTGATTCGTTCCCAAAGATCAAATAATAATTTGCAGACCCAAGAGACTACAAATTTGCTCCACAATGGAAGAAGTAGAAGAAATCTCAAATCCAAGCATGTCCAAAATGAGAGGCCCAGCCCTCTATTTATTCACTTTTCTAAGAAGTTGCTAGAACTTCTAGAAACATCCTTTATAAAATCTCATTATAATGCACTTTTTCTAGAACTTCTAGAAACATCCTTTATAAAATCTCATTATAATGCACTTTTTATAATAAAGTAATTTTATAAAATAAAAAGTGCAACTCAACTTAAAATTATAACATGTAGGCCCCAATAACACATAATAATAAAATATAACCTCTTAACACTTATTCAAGAGCAAGATATGACCATCTGATCCGCAGAATTGACTCTCTCTCCACACCATTTTCCTACAAGAGTCTGGAATAGGCAAAATCCATGATCAATGTCATGTCGAACTAAAGAGGGGACATTACACAACTACAATGCTCCACCATGACTATACCTGGTAAAAACATCTCATCCCTTCTCCATGAAGGAAAATAAGAAAATCATGTGACTAAGGGTATAAACAACCCAAATCCAAGCCACAAATATGAATATGCATCAATAATGAAATATCAATGGGCAAAGACAACCCATATCCAAGTCATAAATGCAACCTGTAAATATAGACCACTTACAACATTGCACAACTTGTAGACCCAATAAGTCATTGTACATATCCAAATCAAATATTGATAATCATATCATCATGAGACAAATCTAAAATATAAGTTGATTATATAATGACATCAAATCTCAAATCTCCAAAATATACATCATGTCATATAATCACAATGTTACCACAGTCAATATATATCATAAACCATTCAAATCAATATGTCACCTAATAAATCACACCAAACCTTCACCAAATTTGAACCAATGTGTAGAGTTTTCTGTTGACTACTCAAAGACCAAAATCTTTAGATTTTGGACTTTGAGTAGTGAAATTTGTAATCAAAATAAATAATAGCTAACTTTCAGACTCTTAAACCTAAAAAAATGTTAAAATCACAAAATCAAACCTACACCAAATTGTAGTGCTCTAAATTAGCTTTCCAATGAATGTAAGAAGTCCAAAATTTGATATCGTGAGAGAAAGTTATGACCGTTTTACAAACACAGTCTTTTTACCATTTTCACGGCATTTTTTTTGATGAAAATTCTAATGGGATTAAATTTGATGGCTTTCATAGGTTGAAACTAAAACACTCTTTCATTTTCTCCAACATGGACAAATTAGGGCATATAATATATCAAAATTCTAGAAAATTCAACTTGGATCCAATGGTGAGGTTTGTTTTTTCCAAGGAGGTCATTTCTACAAATTACCCCCTAAAAAACTCATTTAAATGAAATATCCAAAAGATTCTTTTGACCCATAATTTCACATGCCCAAAATCTGCCAACATCCCATCATAAAAGAAAAACCCAAAACCCTCAGATGTGCAATAAACAACCTATAAAATCCATATATATTTTCATTTCTTTTAGCCTCTCATGCATTCCCATGGATTCAATCTAGAGTTACAATAACAAAACCATAGGTTTCATACCACTTGTAAGGAAACTTGTAACAAAAATATAATCATTTCTACATAACTCATAATAGATCTGAAATAAATATGCAATTAAAATCTACATGCAAGAGAATAGACAATATACCCACAAAAATGTGACACAAGATATATCTTATGAAACCCGTATTGAGGGAAAAAAAACCTAGCCTTCAAAAGCATCCATCACTATGTATTATTCAACAAAATCACCATTCCAATACAACCATGGAAGCCTTCAAACTCATAGTCACAACCAAGCAATCCATGTGAACAAGCATGAATCCACACATTCCATGTCATGCTTCCACCCTTCACAAATGCTCCCTTGGCTAACTTGTCAAGCCTTGTCTTGGTTGACTTTCCTTTTTGTCTTTTAATATTTCTTCTTATCTCTACAACTACCCTTATGTCTGCTTATATAGTAGCAAGTCTCACAAAACCATCAAGTGGTATTACATAAACCATGTGCTACATTACTCATTGACCCCATATTTTATATTGGATATTTAATTATTTTTCCCAATATTAACAATTGTATCAAATCTTATCACAATGTTACAATACAACTCATCAAGTATATCCCATGAGAATCTCTATATGTTGCACTCCCATCTAGATGCTCCTAGGTGCAACATTACATAATAAAATAAAACAATACAATATAAAAATATTATGCAATGTGTGCAACACCCATTATCTCAACAATAGCCAATGTACTCAAAATTACTACTCTCCTCCTACCTCAGCTCCACTAGTCCCATCATCCCCATATAAGAGGATTGAAGATATGATGTTGGAGTTCAAAAAATAGATTTTTTGGAAGCTTCATGAACAAAATGAGAATATAAAAATGAGGTTTCATGAAAAGAGAAGGTAAATGGACATGAGGTTTCATGAACAAGATGAGCATTTGTTGGCCTATGATAGGAAACTTGATGAGATTGAGAGTTGGCAGGAGATAGAGAGACAATAGAAGGAGATGGCATACTAGGCCTATCTACAAGAACAAGAGGAAGAGACAAAGACATCTTGAGGAGAAACTTTCTATGCAAGCTTTTTTAGAAAAAGAAGATGAAATGAAGGTCAAGCTGGCTCATTTTTAGACCAAGGAAGCAAAGGCAACCCCTTCTCTAAGATTTACCATTCCAAGCTTCAAGAACCCCCCTTCATTAGAAGATCTTGTTGTTGTAACTTCACTCCCTACACCAAAAATATTCCCCTATAAACCTTATGTTCCTATCACTAGTTCACTCTTTGAGGGTGGACCGATTGTATAGACTCCTAATGGTCCAAACATGTCATTTTGGGAGAGTGAAGAAAAGCCCCAAAAGCTAACATGGGAGGAGTTGTAGCCTATTGAGGAGGACAAAGAGGTGGTTGTTTAGAAAATTGAAGAGGATCCAATCCTCTTATGTGAAGAGCTTCCCTCTTTTTTTGAGGAAGGAAAGAAAGACAACAAGGTTGTTCCTTCTCTTGAGGAACAAATGATCGCTTTTGAGCCTTTATAAGAAGATGGGGACTTGCTTGTAGAGAAAGAAGAAGATCATTTATTGTACCATGAAGTCCTCTATGATATGAAATATGAAAAAGAGAGCCCTAAGAATAGCTCTATTCTTGAGAGAGAACATGTTAATATGCATGAGGTTTCCCTTGAACCTATGCATATTACTGCAATAGAGTAAGATGATTTTGATGAAGATAGTTTTTCAAATGAGCTATGAGTGTTTTTCTCATCCATGGACATTAAGTGATTTTATCCTTCATCAAAAGATTATGAGTTGTAGCAACAAAAAGTGGAGATTCACACCATATTGGTAGCTCCCAAGGAGGTGATCCATGAACAACATGAAGAAGAGCCAAATATTTTATCTTCACAAGATAAGGAGGAGACACTTCTAAACTAGTTGGATACTACCATTGCAGAGCACATCAGCACAGTCAAGGCTGATTGTTTAGATTAGGAGCCATCAAGAGGATGCCCCATAAGGCATCTAACTCTACAAAAAATCAACATGTTGCCCCAGTCATTATTAATTTTGAGCATGAGGGAGAGTTCCTTTTTTCTCAACAATGGGAAGGTGTTTCACATTGCAGCAATATGCTTGGCATGCTTGTTATTTTTGACTGCCCACACACATGAAAGAAAAAATCAGCTTGTAAGAAAGGGCAGTTATTTCAACATGTCGGTTAATGGCTTTTTTTGATTTATTTTATTTGTAAAAAAATGTACATATTAGAGTAAGTGTTTCCAACTTTCCAAGAAGTGCATGAATATAGTTATTCTCTCATGGAGACAACAAGTTTTGTAGTTTTTATTGGTTGCAAATTTTGGTGATGTTGCATGTCGGATAATCTATCATTCTCTACTGGTGACTCTATGCCTAATGGATTATTTAAGGCTACTGGTTCATGGTTAGTAAGCAAGCATCCCATTGAGTCAAAAAAATATTGGCTATTTTTGCCCCCATTCAGCAGATCATTGATAACCAATCTAAGAAAAATTCAATGGGTTGGATTCTTCAACAAAGGGTTAACACACCACAAAATTGTGGTTAACATTTTTGTGTTGTTCATGTTTTCTATTTTGTAGTGCTACTTTCATGCCCTTTGAAAAATAGTGAAGTTCACTATATTGCAAAGCTTCCTTCCTTGTATTTGTGAAATAATGACACTAGTTTAGTTTAAATGTTCCACATGTTCTCTTTCTGCTAGACCGATGGGTTGTGCCACATGGGAGAAGGTTAACCTTTGTGTTAACCTATTGTACTATTTTGGAGGGGTCATTTTGGAAGCCTACAAAATAGAAAAATTATTTTGTTGCTTCTTCCACCATTCAGCCAGAAATGTGCCAACCATCATATTTCAAAGGTTCATCTACGATGGTGTTTTAATCACTCATTAGGGATTTGTTTGCAACATCTAGAACGTTTGTTTCAACATGAAGGATATTCATCAATAGTCAACATTTTTTCTAGGCAAATCTGATCTTTTCCATGTGGGTTGATTCTATAGGTGTATGGAGGTGGGTTAAGACTACTTGTTATCCCATCCCACATTTTTTGATAGCAGCATGATTTGACTTCTTGTGACCATGATATTTACAAGGACTATTTCTTTAATGCTAGGAGACCTTTTGGGCCTTGTAATGATGATGCCAACATATCTCCATGCTTTCTTATTGCTTGTAAGGATCTAATTCTTCATATTTGATCTTCAATGTTCTGGCTACATTCATTTTGGGTTCCTTCCTATCGCTTCATTGGAGCAAGTTGTCTCAATGATCAAATTTCCTTTTGATTTCTTTATTTCTCACCTCTACAACTTAACTCCACTATGGTTGGGGTTAAAACTTCATGAAAACATTTGAGTTATGCTTGAACTCTTTAAAAAACAAGTTTGTACATAATTTTTGGGTTCTTCTCTGCTAGCATTTTTGCGGCAGCTCTATGCTCTGCAAATATATTCCTTTCCTTCCATTAATGAAATATCTTTGTTTCTTACATTTTCTTTTCATTCTTCTATCTAGTGCATGTTTTTGTGCCTTGTATTGAATGCTTCCTGATGAGGCATATTAATGTCTCAAATTTGATATTGTTTTTATATAGTCTAAACTTACTCTTTGAGCCATGTGAAAAATATTTCCAAAATATCTATTTTAAATGTCTTATGAACTTATGTTGAATGCAGCTAGAACCTATTAAACCTATGGATAGTGGATATGGCATACCTTTCTTAATACTATATATAAAGTGCAGTATTTCATATAAATATTTTAAGCTATGTTTTAATATTTGAATGAGAGTAGAAATGTTGTTGTATGTGTTCAAATGTTTCTAATTTTTAGGAAATGAAGAAGTGGCGCAAAGAGTGGTAGCATCATATTAAAGAAGGAAAAATGAAGACTGATCATAGCATGAGAAGTATAGGTTAGTTATGGATGATAAGCCACATTTATGAGAGGAGTTATTTTAGGAAGCCCGACTTGTTAAATTATATGTGGACCATTATTATGTTGTTCAATCAATGTTCTAAAAGTCATGGTTGACATCCCACCCTTTTTCTACTGATGATGTTTGCTCACAATTTTTTATGTTATGATGTAATAAGTTCTAATCCTCTATATATATGGAGATTCTAAAGTTGTTTTCTATGTTTTCTACTAATTGTTCAGTCATGTAACAAACAAAGAAGGATTCTAATGAGAGAGTGATTTTGGATTACCTGTTGTGTTCTTAGTTAGTTGAAGCAAACAAAGGGGGCCCACTTGGGAGGTGGAATAGATTTAGGTAGAGTAGATTTGTTTCTTGCAATTTCCTATTTAAGGTAGATTTATTGTATTAGTCCTGCAACATACTTACTGTGAAAGTTCCTACAACACTTGGGAGAATGATCATAGTGGATGTTTGAACTGTTAACTAGTTTAGAATTCTCTTTTCTATAGTTTCTATAGTTCTCTACTAATAATCTAAGTGTGTTTACCATTTTGTATCAGTAGTATAGATTCCTTTCATGCATTTTACTTTTCTTCAGCATAGGTGTTAAGACTCTTAAAGGAACTTGGTGCACATACTGTGTTGACCCATTTCAAGTCCTATGTCTCTGGGTTGACAATTCAAATGTATTTTCATAGTGGAATAGATAGTTTTCAAAACAAATATAGTACCCTTTTTAGAGGAATAGTAGTGTGATTATCTTAATCTATTATGGAAACCTACATTTTTGGCGCCATTATCGGGGATGGTGTCAAACTAGGAACCTTCATGAGTCCTCTATTTCTAGATTAGTGTGTTAGTTAGAAACCACAAGATTGAGTGATTGATTCACAACTCACCAATTCAATTGCATGCATTGAAGAGGAAGACCACGCGATATGAGAGATTTCTTCCATGGGAGCCTATTAATTTGAAGGAAGAAATTGAAGAAGTTGAGTTGCCTTTTTCAGACGTAAGCCCTATTTTTCCTATAGAATCATCCTCAAGGGTAGAACCTTTGGATACAAGTGGTCTTCAACCTTTTTACTGAAATTTTGGCCAATTTTCTTGATAGTACTACTCCAAATCCACCAGTTATTAACAAGCCAGTGCCCAATGTCCCTTTTTAGTAACAACCTCATAATCAAATACCTCTAGTAATGGCACAACCTACTTTTCCATTTCCTCTCCCAAACCTTGTAACCAATGCTAATCTCAAAAATATACCTCCAAATGCTCTTCCAAAGTTTTATGGCCTCGTAACTAAAGATCCTGATACTTTCTTCTTTGAGTTTGACATACTCTGTCATAGCTTTGACTACAACATTGATGCCCATAAGCTCAAATTATTTCCAGCAACACTAAAAGAGTCAGCTTTACAATGGTTCACGGGTTTAGGAGCCAATGCAGCAACTACATGGGATGAAATGCAAACTCTATTTCTGAACAAATATAAAGAGTATTGCAAAGCAAATGATTCAAGAGGAGATGATATCTTTAGAATATCACAAAAGGAGGAAGAAACATTGGAAGACTATGTTTCACATTTCTTGTATACAGTGCAAAAGAACCCTCTGCATGTGTTGTCTAAGGATTCACAAGAGCTAGTCTTTTTGAGAGGTGTAAATGATAGTTGTCTAGAAGCATTAGACTTGATGGCTAGAGGAGATGTGTATCAATATTCTTGGGATGACCTCAAGAAAATTTGTCTTAATTACTCAAGATCAACCATGAAGAAAGGAAAAGGACACTAGACTACAACTACTAAAGGAATCAGCCAGGGCATTTCAAAGCTTGAGATATCTAATTTGCTCTCAGATTTCAAACAGGACATTATAAATGATGTCGCTACACATCTCAACACAATGGCTACAAAGAAGAAACACACAAAAGATGAGGTACAATAAGCTGAGCACTACCCATATTGCCAAAAGCAAAAGAAAGATTGCCACTGTAAATTGGTCGCTAGCATGGAAAATCAGCATCTTCCAACTGAGTACATCAAGATAGATGGAGATTATGAGCAAGTATTCTTTGTTGCTCAACATTGGCCATGGGCCCAACGTTAAGGTATGCCTCAGGACCCTTTGCAAAATTCAAATCTATATGGTAATCAATGGAAAAACTGTAATATCAAAGGTCCTCCACAATATAGTCAACCTAATTGGAATAATGCTTGGCAAAATAATCCACAATAGCCTCAATGGCCTCAGAATTTCCAACCTTCCTAGCCAAACCAATAGAATAATCAATGGTAGAACTAGCAAAACCAATGGAAACCACCCAATGGGAATTGGCAGTCTACAAATCAATGGAGAGGACCTCAACAGTGGTCTAACCAAAATACTGGTAATCCACAATTACCAGCTCCAATCCAACAACCTACACTAATGTCACCACCTGTGAGTCTTGGACCTCAAAAGCAGACCTAGTTACCTACACTGATGTAGAAGCATCCTGGGTTGCCTTGTTATCCTGTTCATTTTTGTTCATCCTACTAGTTACTAGTTTCCAGTTACTATCGAGTTGCCAGTTTCTAGTTGATGACAAGTTGTCAGTTTCTAGTTGATACCCAGTTGCTTGTTTCCAGTTGATGCCAAGTTGCCAATTTCTAGTTGATGTCAAGTTGCCAATTTTTTAGTTGCTTCCAAGTGCCAATTTTTCTTCATGTGCCAAGTTACCTAGTGTATGTTGAGTGTCATCATTTGGATGTGATTTTTGTGAACCAATTTGCGAGATTTATTTCAATCGCGACATTTATATTAAGATCTTTTCTTGGGATGTGTCCAGACCATTGTTGGGTCGGCCTTCCTCTTATGTAATGTTCTAGAATAATTTGTAAGTCATTTTGGCAAGTATAAATAGAGTGCTTAGGCTTAGATTAAAGGAGAACTTAGAGGATCAGGTAGAAGATGCAAACTTGAAGTTGGTTGGTCTGGATTTGAATCTATTTTGTAATTGGTTGTAACCTAGAAGGCCTTATAGCTGGGCATGTATAAAGATATTTTGATGAATCGATAAAAGTATTTCACTCTCCTTGCTTGCATCAAGTGGTATCAGAGCTTGAGGTTCATCCTTGTGAAGATTGGATCATGTAGAACCCTAATTTGGATTTGGTTGTAGGGTGGCAGATCTATGGATTTGACCTATAACTTACAGAGGGTTACAGTCTTATAGGAACTTGATTTGTAAAGATGGTTCGTGGTAGAGGAAATAATGTTGATAATACTATATTTGATCAGTTGAGACAAATTGTAGCCATAATAGATGCTTAGAGACAACCCAGAGGAGATGAGCACATCTTGATGATGTAAGTGATGAGGAAGCAGCAACACCAAACCATAATCCAAAACCTAAAGAAGATCAAGATGAGAAAAGATTATTATGAGTGTTGCCTAAGGAAAATTCAAAGCCTGTTGTAGAAGTTGTTTCTTATGATGAAAAATTGGATACCAATGATGTGTTGGATTGGATCTCTGATATGGAGAAGTTCCTTGAGTATGAAAACACTTCTGAGAATAGAAAGGTGAAGATTGCAGTTACTAGGTTGAAAGGTCATGCATCACTATAGTGGGAACATTTGCAAACTAATAGACAAAGGAGAGGAAAGGAGAAGATTAAACTTGGCCAAAGAAGGTGAACAAGGTAAAGAACAAATTCCTTCCTATTGATTACCAAGTTAGCCTGCTAAAAAAGATGTAAAATTTGAGACAAAAGGACATGAGTGTGAAGGAGTATACTAAGGAATTCTATAGATTGGACATTAGATCTAGACATGTGGATGATGATGTTGAGAAAATTGCAAGGTACATTAATGGATTGAGATCTGGAATACAAGATTAAATAAGTTTTTGTGAAGTTGGAAAGTATAGAAAAAACATATCAATATGCCTTGAAAGCTGAGGAGATCTTGACAAAGAAGCATGAACAAAGACAAAGAGGTAGAGGTGGTAGATTCCAGAGAGGGAGAGGTAGATCTTATGGTGAAGGTGGCAGATCTGACAATTTTCTATAGGATAAAGGCAAATCTGAATGGAAGAATGATGACAAAGGCAAGACCAAATGGAAAAGTGATAATTCTTACTGAGGAGGTACTAGTTCTTACCGAGGAAGAGGTAATTCTTATTCTAGAGGTGGATTTCATGGTAATTGTTTCAGATGTGGTAAAGAGGGACATAAATCTTTTGAATGTAGATCCTTTGAAAGTGGACAATGTAACAGGAATGTTGTGATTCAAGGAGATGATGAGGGTTCACCAAGTGGACCTGAGGCTGGAGAAAATATAATGGTGAGAAGAACCTTATGTAATAAGGGTAGTGATGAGGAACCTATTTTAAGGAGAAGTCTTTTCAAGACAAGATGTAAGATGGCTGAAAAATGCTACAAAGTGATCATTGACAGTGGAAGTTCTACAAATCTTCCATCAGAAGAGTTGGTTACCAAGTTGCAGTTGCAGAGGCTAAAATGTCCCAAACCATATCATGTTTCATGGATCAAAGATGAACATAAGATATTGGTAAGTGAGCAATGCTTTGTGAAGTTCAATGTTGGACATTACTTTGATGAAGTTTTGTGTGATATTATGCCTATGGATTGTTGTCATATTTTTTTGGGTAGACCTTAGCAACATGATAGATATGCTATACATGATGGAAGATTGAATCAATACACTCTTTGGGTGAATGGGAAGAAACAAACATTGCTACCTTTGATTGAAAGTCCAAATGAGGTTAATTGCACTGATGTAAAAATTTGCATGGTTAATGGGAAACAATTTGAAAAGGAAATGAAAAAGAAGCAAGTTTGTTTTGCCATAGTTCCTAGAGGACCGAGTGTTGGTAGTAATGACCAAGCAGCAGAAGCTAGTAATGACCGAGTGACAACAAATAGTGATAGTTGAGTACCAATAGAGATTACAGAATTGTTGAATGAGTATAAAGACATTATTGTTGATGATATTCCTGATGGTTTACCTCTAGTAAGAAGTATAAGTCATTGTATGGATCTGATTCCTAGAGCTAGTTTGCCAAACAAAGCACCATATAGATTGACACTTATAGAGAATGAAGAACTCAACAGACAACTGCATGAGTTCTTATAGAAAGGTTTGATTAGAGAAAGCTTGAGTCCATGTGTTGTACCTATTGTATTAGCACCTAAAAAGAATGGAGAATGGAGAATGTGTATCGATTCTAGAGCCATTAACAAGATAATAGTGAAATATAGGTTTCCTGTGCAGAGGATGGATGACATAATGGATTGTTTGAGTAGAGTAAAGTATCTTACCAAGATTGATTTGAAGAGTATCATCAGATCAGAATCAGAGAAGGTGATGAATGGAAGACTACTTTTAAGACAAAGGATGGTTTGTATGAATGGTTGGTTATGCCTTTTGGTTTGACTAATGCACCTAGTACTTTCATGAGGTTGATGAATGAAGTTCTAAAGAGATTTTTGGGTAAGTTTGTGATTGTTTATTTAGATGATATTCTGATATTCAGAAAGACTAAGGAAGAACATCTTGAGAATATTAGACAAGTATTGCAAAGGTTGAAAGAGGAAAAGTTGTTGATTAATCTAAAAAAGTGTTCTTTTATGCAAGAGGAGATTGTGTACTTAAGATTTGTGATTTTAGCTAATGGAATAAAGATGGATCCTGAGAAGGTTAAAGCAATTTTGGAATCACCTACACCTAAGAATGTGGATGAGGTAAGATCATTTCATGGTTTGGCTAGTTTTTATAGAAAGTTTATAAAAAAATTAGTGTTGTTTGTAATGCTATGATTGAGACAATGAGGGGAGATAAAAAGGAATTCAAGTGGACACATGGAGCTGATAAGAGTTTTGAGACTTTGAAACAAAAGGTTGTTGAATTACCTATATTGGCTTTTCCTGATTTCAACAAAGTATTTCAAGTTGAATGTGATGCAAGTGGTAATGCAATAGGAGCTATATTAAGTCAAGAAGGTAAACCTATTGCTTTCTTTAGTGAAAGGTTGAATGATGCTAAAAGGAAATATTTTGTGTATGATCAAGAATTTTATGCTATTGTCCAAGCATTGAAGAAGTGGAGACATTATTTAATTCCTAAAGAGTTTGTACCGTATACTGATCATAAAGCTTTATAATACTTGAGAAGTCAACATAAATTGAATCAAAGACATACGAAGTGGGTTGAGTACTTGCAGAGTTTTACATTTGTGATCAAGCATAAGAGTGGAGTTACTAATAGAGTTGTTGATGCATTGAGTAGAAGACATTCTTTGTTGAGTGAAATGAAGGTTGAAGTTCTTGGTATCGATGAAATGAAAGAGTTGTATGATGTTGATCCTAATTTTTCTGGGGCATGGAGAGAGTGTAGAGCATCAAATCTGACAAATCACATAAGTAAGTATGATGAATATTTCATTCAAGAAAGTATGTTGTTCAAAGGTATTTAGTTTTGTATTCCTAGAAGTTCTATGAGGTTGAATCTAATTAAGGAAAAGCATAGTGGTGGATTGGCTGGACATTTTGGAATTGATAAGACAATGAGTTTTGCTAAAAGAGAAGTATTATTGGCCACAAATGTATAAAGATGTTCAAAAATTTGTAAAGAGTTGTGGAGTTTGTCAAGTTGCAAAAGGAATGAGTCAAAATATTGATTTGTATACATCTATTACTATTTCTGAGAAACCTTGGACTGACATCAGTATGGATTTTGTTCTTAGATTTCCTAAGACAGTGAAGGGGTATGATTCCATATTTGTTGTAGTGGACAGATTTGCTAAGATGGCTCATTTCATACCATGTAAGAAGACATTAGATGCCGAGCATGTTGTTGAACTTTTCTTTAAAGAGATTATGAGATTGCATGGGTTACCAAGAAACATTATTTCTGATAGAGATAGTAAGTTTGTTGGTTATTTTTGGAAGACTTTGCGGAAGAAGATGGGTACTAAATTGAAGTTTAGTTTTACATTCCATCCATAGACAAATGGACAGATAGCAGTTGTGAATAGAAGCTTGGGTAATTTGCTAAGATGTTTAGTTGTGAATAAGCCAAATAATTGGGAGATGGTATTGGCACAAGCTGAAGTTGCATATAATAATTCTATGAATAGGAGTACAGGGAAGACAGATTTTGAGATTGTTACTGGAATGCATCCTAGAGGTATATCAGATTTGAGAGATGTTGTTGGTGAAGAAAGGAGAAGTGCTCTAGGAGAAGAATTTGTTGATTTTATGGAGTCTTTGCATAAGGAAGTGAAGTTGAGATTGGAACAAAGTAATCAAAAGTATAAGGAGAATATTGATTAGTCTAGAAGACACCATGATTTTCAAGTTGGTGATGATGTGATGGTTCATCTAAAGAAAGGAAGATTCCATATTGGAACATATAGTAAGTTGAAGATGAAGAAATTTGGACCTTGTAAGATCTTGAAGAAGTTTGATAGTGGAAATGCTTATGAAGTTGATTTACCTGATGACATGGATATATCACCTATATTCAATGCTGCTGATTTATACAAGTATCATGAATCAGATGATGAAGTTGTTGTGTCAGAAGATTATCCTAAGAAGCAGATTGAAGAGGTTGAAAAGGTATTGGATCAAAGAGTTGGTAAGAGCACAAGAGGAAAAGATTACTATGAGTATTTGGCGAAGTGCAAGAATAGACTAGTTGAAGATGCTACATGGATTTCTCAATCTGAGTTGGATTCAGCTCAGGTTGTGACATCTCAATGACTTAAGAGAATCATTTCTTTCAACCTTGGTTGTTTGATGCAAGAGCATCCTGGGTTGCCTTGTTATCCTGCTCATTTTTGTTCATCCTAACAGTTACCAGTTTCCAGTTGTTGTCAAGTTGCCAGTTTCCAGTTGCTATCAAGTTGCCAATTTCCAGTTGATGTTGAGTTGCCAATTTCTAGTTGATGTCGAGTTGCCAGTTTCTAGTTGATGTCGAGTTGCTAGTTTCTAGTTGATATCAAGTTTCCAATTTTCCAGTTGCTGTCGAGTGCTAGTTTTCCTTCATGTGCCGAATTACCCAGTGTATGCCAAGTGTCAACATTTGGACATGATTTTTGCGAGCCGACTTGCGAGATTTATTTTGATCACGACATTTATATTAAAATCTTTTCTTGGGATGTGTCCAAACCATTGTTGGGTCAGCCTTCCTCTTATGTAATGTTCTAGAATAATTTGTAAGCCATTTGGCAAGTATAAATAGAGTTCTTAGGCTTAGATTAAAGGAGAACTTAGAGGATCAGGTAGAAGATGTGAACTTGAAGTTGGTTGGTCCAAATTTGAATCTATTTTGTAATTGGCCATAACCCAGAAGGCCTTATAGCTAGGCATGTATGAAGATATTTTGATGAATCAATAAAAGTATTTCACTCTTCTTCCTCCTTTGGTTATTGTTCCTTGTGTTTGCTTCTATTGTGTTAACTCTTGCAGGGTGGTTTGGATAGCTGGGTGAGCCTTTGGCCCTGGTTATTCACTCTCCTTGCTTGCGTCATACACAACCTCAGCCAAATCCAAATAACCAGCAATCACAACAACCCATGTACTCTATTCATGCTCAACAATATCCTACTTACTCTCTTAATGTTGCAAATATACATTTGAGATATGGTACAACCATACCAGCACCTAAATTGCCTCTTATAACTAAAATACCAAATACTCCTGCAGCATTAGAACCCCCAGTTTCTAAAGTGGTTGACCCAACTAATGTTGCTAGTTCAGCTCAAGCCCAACCAACACTTGAACCTCCTTTTCCAAAGAAGCTCATACAAAGTAAAACTATACAAATAAAGGAACAATCTTTTGATATTATTGATCAATTAAAGAACATGCATGTCCAAATGCCCCTATTCCAAGCTATTAAAGATGTTCCTATCTATGGCAAAGCTATTAAAGAAGCCTTCTTGAAGAAGCTTGGAAGGAAGAAAAAGGACCCGACTATAGTCCATGTTGTAGGACAATTGGTTGACATTATGTTAGGAAAATTGATCATTCCTAAATATTTTGATACAAGTAGTCCAGTTGTGAATGTGATTATAAATGGTCAGTTTGTTAAAAATGCTTTAATTGATCTTGGTGCTGCTATAAATATCTTGACCAAGGATACTATGGAGAAGTTGAAAATAGAAGGATTAAGGGCTACTCCAACAATTTTGCAACTTGTAGATAGTTCTACTATCACTCTTGATGGGATGATAGAAAACATAGTTGTAACCCTAGACTCTCTAGAGTACCCTGCAAATTTCATGATTCTG
This sequence comes from Cupressus sempervirens, assembly GCA_028749045.1. Classification (NCBI taxonomy): domain Eukaryota; kingdom Viridiplantae; phylum Streptophyta; class Pinopsida; order Cupressales; family Cupressaceae; genus Cupressus; species Cupressus sempervirens. The sequence goes on along the minus strand of CM053784.1, from coordinate 152,383,577 downwards.
TCTCCCAAAGTCAATTTATTTGGTTACCCTGTCATTCTAGGATGACCATAATTAGCTACAACTGATGCAAATATAAGTTGTAGGTCAGGGAATATGACCATATCTAATGGTTAAGTAACAAAGAAATTTGATTTATATCCTCCAGCATAATCACAACCAGATTTAAGCACATCTGTCTGGTCAGATTTAGGGGATGGAGAAGGAGAGTTAAACTCTATAGCACAGCTTATGATGTTACATAAATAATCTTTCCTAAAGTTGCAAGAAGAGGATTCAATAATTTAGAGTATTCTTACTAACACTTGTGTGGTAGAAAAAGATATTTCTGATAGTTCCATGTTAGAATTAACCATATATGAGTAATGTAATGAGAATTGTATTCTACTGAAAGAACCAAACATTATTCATCAACTCTTACCATTTGAATTAGATACAAGTCCAATCTCTAAAGCTGCTATAATTGAGTCTACCACAATTGTTGAGCTGTCAAAAGGTCATAATCTTGACATCAATCCCAAATTATCTTCCACACAGATGAAATAGTTAACGGAGTTGCTTCAAAAACATGAAAAGGCTTTTGCATAGGACTATGGGGATATGAAAGGGTTGAGTCCTACATTATGTACTCATAGAATATACATCAATGAAGGGTGTTTTTTGCTCTATCAACTCCAGAGAAGGATTAATCTAGCCCTTAGAGAAATAGTTAAAACTGAATTGCAAAAATTGCTTGATATTGGTTTTATTTATCCTATGTATGATAGTAGATGGGTGTCACCCCTGGTCATAGTGCCTAAAAAGAGAGGGAAATGGCAGATTTCTGTAGATTAGAAAGAATTGAATAAGGCAACCAAAAATGGTCACTTTCCTTTACCATTCATAGATCAAGTTTTGGACACTCTGGCTGGAAAGAAGTATTTCTCTTTTCTAGATGGGTACATTGGTTATAATCAGATAAGTATTGCTCCTGAAGACCAAGACAAAACCACATTTACATACCCATGGGGTACTTTTTCATATTATGTTTTGCCATTTGGCCCGTGTAATGCTCCTTCAACATTCCAATGAGTTGTAATCAACATTTTTGTTGATATATGACATGATTGTATGGAAATATATATGGATTATTTCACAACATTTAGAGTCACCTTTGAAGAAGCCATGATGGATCTTGAAAAGATTCTTATCTGATGTAAAGAACATAATCTAGCACTTAATAGTGAAAAATGTTTCATGCTCATGCAGGAAAGAGTGGTACTTGGTCATTTCATATCAATTGCAGAAATACAAGTGGATCCAACTAAGATAGAGCTAATTCTAACACTGCCCATACCTACAAAACTGAAATATGTAAGATCTTTTTTCAGTCATGTTAGATATTATAGGTGTTTCATAAAAGATTTTAGCAAAATTGCTAGTCCTTTGTACACATTGTTGACTAAGGAAACTGAATTTATTTGGACACTTGAATGTAATGAAGCCTTCCTGGAGCTTAAGAAACTTTTCACCATGGCACTAGTTTTACAAGGACCAGATTGGTCAATTCCATTTCATATTCATACTAATGCATCTGACTATGTTGTAGGAGTTGTATTAGGATAAAAGCCTGCTAATCTTGAGAATGCCATCTGCTATATTAGTAAAAGCCTTCATGGACCTGAGTTGAATTACATAGTAATAGAAAAAGAACTTTTAGCTATAGTTTATGCATTGAACAAATTCAGACATTATGTGACTGGATATCCTATTTTTGTTCATACTGATCACTCAGCTATAAGGTATTTAATGAACAAACCAGCTATCACTGGTAGATTGGCAAGATGGCTCTTGTTGTTACAAGAATTTGATATTACTATTATTGATAAGCCAAAAAAATCCAACATAGTTGCAAATTATTTTTCTAGATTGACCATTTCTAATGAAGATCCAACTCTAATTGAAGACACCTTTCCAAATGAGCACTTGTTCCATATAGAGACTCATACACCATGGTATGCAGACATTGCAAATTATCTTGCTACAAATAGACTGCCCCCACACTTCTCTTATAAAGAAAAGAGAAATCTAGTAGAGAAAAGTTTTCAATATTCTTGGATAGATAACAATCTCTTTTATGTAGGACCAGATCAAGTCATGAGGAGGTGTGTCAGGGAAGATGAGATATATGATATACTGCATGCTTGTCATGATGGACCATGTGGAGGCCATTTTGCAAGGAAAAGAACAACACTAAAGATACTTACAATAGGATATTATTGACCAACCCTACATAAGGATGCAATGACATACATAGCTAATTGTGACAAATATCAAAAGACGGGTTGACCAACCAAAACTGATGAGATGCCACTCACTCCACAAGTTGTGATCACACATTTTGATAAGTGGGGCATGGACTTCATAGGTCCAATTGACCCACCATCAAGTGGAAAATCCTACATCTTAATATGTATAGATTATGTAACTAAATGGGTGGGAGTTAGAGCAATGAAAAATGCCAAAGAGGAGAAAGTAGCTAAGTTCCTGTATGAAGAAATATTCACCCATTATGGAGTGCCCAAAGAACTTTTCATAGATCAAGGAGCTCAGTTTACATCGAATTTGATCACTAAAGTTATGAAGGAGTGAAACATAAGGCACCGTAAGTCTAGTCCTTATCACCCTCAAGCAAATGGGCAAGTGAAGGTCACCAATAGAGAACTTGAAGCTATTCTAATGAAAACAATACACATAGACAAGAAGGATTGGACAAGTAGATTAACTGAAGCTATTTGGGCATATCGGACCACATGGAAGACAACAACTAGATTCACTCCATTTGAGCTTGTCTATGGTAAAGTAGCAATGTTTCCCATTGAATTTGAACACAAGACACTGCACATTGCTTTAGAGTTGAACATCAATCTTATTGCAGCACAACAAGAGAGACTCCTCCACTTGAATTTGCTAGATGAAATACGAAAGAGAGCTTTAGAAAGAACAAAAATTATTCAACAGTAGTGAAAGTAGTGGCATGATGCACATATCAAGAATAAAAAATTCCAAGTAGGAGATTCGGCCCTCCTCTATGATTCTCTCTTCAAAGAGAATCTAGGGAAATTCCAGACTTGATGGTTAGGGCCTTATGGAATTCAACATGTATTTGACAATGGTGCAGTGCAACTAGCAACCATTGATCATGTTTAGTTTAAGTTACTTGTAAATGGCCATAAGCTACATCTCTATCATAATCCATAGACTAAAGCATAGTTCCTATAGTAATTCCAACCAACCAATGCACCAACTCTTCTCAACATAGTTCCTGCAGTAGAAGATGAAAATCTTCTTCCTACAGCCATACAATGATGGAATTTTAGGAACCTTCGTAATAAACCTCATTTAAATATGAGGATCCATTCTTCCATTTACTTTTCTCTTTCTTCATATCAACCCATCTCATTTCTCTATCTACCATCCACCCATATTCCATGTCACCCACACTCTATTTTTCTTGCTTTCAATAAACAAAATCATCAGCACTTTCTACGATAATTAGCCTTTGCCACCTCATCAACTTACATGTGGAGGTACAATCTCAAATTTGTAGGTATAACAATTTCTTTTACTCTTTATTCATTTTTTAAATATACATTTCGATATTTATATCTAATACTGCATTATATATATCATATAAGACTTAAGCTAGTTTCTCCTTCCCGTGCCAAATTTTTTTAAGTGAGGACACTTGTCAAATTTTAGTGGGGGGCTAGGAAAGTGTAGTAATTTCCAAATGTCACCTCCATGTTATCCTAAGTCATGTCTACATTAAAGGATGTACTTTGGCGGTAGACTGATAGTTTTCATTTCATTAATTTTTAAAATCTTTCTATATCCATTGTACCCTTTATTGTGATTTTTGGGAAAAGATCTCATGTACTGAGCATGATTGAAAGGACTAAGAGTTATTATGGGAACATCTGTAGTTAAAGCCTCAATGTCCTCCATCATTAATGTATCATTATTCTACATGGCGGCAACAAAGGGGTCTTGATTATGAGAAGTGGTAACAACATACGACATTTTTAAGATTAGTTTTGAAGTTCAGAGAAAAAGAAAATTTGCAAAGGTAAGAGTGGCAAAATTTTGTCACAGTAGTAGGAGTGAGTGAAGCCAGACATTTTAAAGATGGGAGGATAGCTGAAGAGGTATGAGCTAGTTGTTCATAATATTTTACTCGTAGACATTGAAGCAGTTCGGCAATTTCATGCTTGTAGATGGCTTGGTTATTTCTTACAATTAATAGAATTCAATGAAGAAGTGGCAATGGAGTTCATGACGAAATTTGATGAAGGGGAAGCCTTAGTTTGGGGATTAAGAGTGGTTGCTACTGAGGAAAGGATAGCAGAGGTCACAGGATTATCGACAATTGGGGAACATTATCCAAATGAACACGATGCTAGATCTTTAAGGGCATAGTTCACTCAGCAAGGTGGCCCTCAATTGGACATTACAAAACAAGGATGTAAGAGACTTTCTCTTCCACCTCCATATCCAGAGCTAGCAACCCATATTATCAAATATTTAACCTATGAAGGTAGCTTTTCAAACTTACATGCTTCTCATTTTAATTTACTTAGTTGCATAAGACATAACATGCAAGTTAATATTCCCAACTTTCTTTACAATATGTTGTGTATCAGTGCTAAGGAAACCCAAAAAGGAAAGCCAAATTTTGTTTCCCATCATGCCCTCATTAAATTTCTAATCGAAAAATCTCTTAGGGATTCTTCCACTATTTCATGGGTAGAATTTGTTGAATCCAAGACCTTACAGCCGCAAGCTAACCCTATTCCTCAAAACTTAGAAAATGAGGAAGAAGCCACAGAGCCAATTCAGAATCCAACTGAGAAGGAAAAAGAACCCTCTCTTGATCAGTCTATTAAGCCCTAATTTAGAGGATGATATGCCAAGCTCTTCTAGGGATAAAGACAAGCGTAAGGTTAGCCCTAACCTTGAAAAGGAAATGCAAAATCCCTTTGTTAAGGTAACAAAAAGAAAGAGGTTTGTTCCTACAGTAACTAATCCTACAGCATCTACTCCAGTAATGCCTAAACCAAAATGAACCCACAAAGTGGTTGAAGTTGAAGAAGTTCCTATATGTAGAAGCCCTCATATTCGAGTTCAAGTATCTATAGCTTCTATTGAAAAACCAAATGCCCCAATTTCAAAATCTCAAATAGATTCGATAGTTGAAAATGTCCCAGATGATTCTCTTGTGGAATTAGAGCCCCAAAATGTAGAAACACATGAAACTGAGTCTGTCAAGGAGATAGCGCAAGAGAATCAAGAAATGTGCAAATCAAATCCTATTGTCGTTCCAAAAAAAAGAACGTAACAATGAGCAACCTGTCGTGTCATCAGTCCCTAAATATTCTAATGTCTCCCTTATACCCTATAAATATTCCTGGTACACCCAACATTTCAAACAAGTTGCCAGAGAACAAAAGATGAAATCTAAAACTTGAGAATTTTTGTCATCAACAATTTAGTCAATATTGTTTGGTCTATACAATCATTTTATTTTTTAGAAATCCTTGTGGAAGCAAGAGAGAGACCAGATGCAAAAGGAAATATTTGACAGAGATGAGGAAATTAAATCATTAAAGGAGCAACTAGAATAGTAGAAGCAACAAATGAATAAGGCTTTGAAGCTAGCTGATTAGGCTATAGCTTGAAGACCACCCCAAGGGGTGTATGCTATGTGTTTGAAAGAACAGCTTTTGTTATTCCAGTTGATAATGAAAATGAGAAATATTGATTGTAAATTTAAGAATACTTGAGATTTTTATATTGTGTATCAACTTTGCCCTCATAGCAAAAGAACTTGTTGTGTGAGTTATATTTGCATAATTTCATAATTCCACAAGAAATAGAGTGGACTCCCTTGCTTTACATAGGGGATGTACACTTAAGAGCTCTAATGTCATGGATGCAAAATGAAACAAATTATGATAGATAGTTGGATACTTATAGAGACCTTGAAAAACTTGAACCAATGCCACTCTGGGCTAAATCCCATAAGCCTTATGACCTCTTGAGAGATTGGTTCAAATTAACTTATAGAAGGCAAAAATCAAAAATCAAAGAGAAAGAGTTTGAAGAAAGGGAAAAAGTTTATAGAGAGTATCAAACACTTCCTAATTTTACACAATAGAGAGCAATTGTAGGACTTAGAAATAGGTAGAGTCAACTGCCAGAATCTTTCAAGAAGGCTGAACCACACAGCCCTATTTATTTCAAAGTAGCAGTGAATAGAGTGGCTAAATACATGTAATTGGGAAGGCAAATTAGGAAAGAGGATGCCACTAACCTTCCAACCTCCTACCCTTCTCTGGCCACTATATGAAAGCAATGCTACCAAGTTATATCCATTAGTTGAAGAACACTTGGGTGAGCATTGGAGACAATCCAGAGGATATTTCTACACCTTCAAAAGTGGGAAACAAGGGAAGACAATAGTGGGAGATTTCAGAGCAATGGCAAACAAGTACAATGCTTGAGGACAAGCATTTGCATAGCGGGGGGTAGATGATGAGGCATTTTAATGTCTCAAATTTGATATAGTTTTTATATATTCTAAACTTACTCTTTGAGCCATGTGAAAAACATTTCCAAAATATTTGTTTTAAATGTCTTATGAACTTGTGGATATGACATACCTTGCTTAATATTATATATAAAGTGCAGTATTTCATATAAATATTTTAAGCTATGTTTTAATATTTGAATGAGAGTAGAAATGTTGTTGTATGTGTTCGAATGTTTATAATTTTTAGGAAATGACGAAGTGACAGGAAGAGTGGTGAGCACCATCTTAAAGAAGGAGTAATGAAGACCAGTCATAGCATGAGAAGCGCAAGTCAATTTCGGGTGATAAGCTGCATTTGCGAGAGGAGTTATTTCAGGAAGCCCAACTTGTTACATTATCTATCGATCATTATTCTGTTGTTCAATTAATGTTCTAAAAGTCATGGTTGACATCTCACCCTTTTTCTACTAATGATGTTTGGTCATGAGTTTTTATGTTATGTTTGTAATAAGTTCTAATCCTCTATTTATATGGAGATTCTGAAGTTTTTTTTATGTTCTCTATGAATTGTTTAGTCATGTAACAAAAAAGAAAGAATTTTAATGAGAGAGTGATTTTGGATTAGTTGTTTTGTTCTTAGTTAGTTGAAGCCAACCAAGGGGGCCCACTTGCGAGGTGGAATAGATTTAGGTAGAGTAGATTCATTTCTTGCAATTTCCTATTAAAGGTAGATTTATTATATTAGTCCTACAGCATAGTTACTGTGAAAGTTCTTGCAACACTTGTGGAAAATGATCATAGTGGATGTTTGAATTGTTAACTAGTTTAGAATTCCCTTTTTTGCAGTTTCTACAGTTCTTTGTTAATAATCTAAGTGTATTTACCGTTCCATATCAGTAGCATAGATTCCTTTCATGCATTTTACTTTCCTACAACATAGGTGTTAAGACTCTTAAAAGAACTTGGTGCACCCATTTCAAGTCCTATGTCCCTGGGTTGACAATTCAAATGTATTTTCATAGTGGAATAGATAGTTCTCAAAATGGATATAGTACCCTTGTTAGAGGAATATTAGTGTGATTATCTTGATCTATTATGGAAACCTGCACTTCCATTCTATTTTCCTAATTTGCATGTTGTGTTTATTTGTTGGCATTTATTGTACAAGTAAAAACCTATTTCCTTTCAGCATTTAATTGGTTCAAACCTGTATGTGATTTCTTGGAAGGTAGATTTGAGTTGAGAATACTTTTTTTGAGTGTTTCATTAATGTGTAGTGCATTCATAGGTAGAGTTATAACCATAGTTTCAATCCAGTGCATCATCGCCCCTTTCAATTCAACAATTTACATTTCATGCATTCTTCTCCCTTTTCCTCTCAAGCTTAGTTTAGATGAATCTTTATTGTGAGGAAGCTAACCTTCTCCAAAGATTCAACCTCAAAGCACAAGTCCCACACTTAGAAGTTGTTCCCATGTTACAAAAGGTCACCCAAGGATAACACGTTGAGTAAGGGTACAAAATTTTGTATCAACAAGTCTTTGTGCTAGCTTTTCTAACGAAGGGCCATACTACTCTTACCAACTTATAACCAAAGACATAACAATATGGAGACAAAGAGAAGACAAGATGCTTTACAAATAATTTATTAATACTTGAAATTCATTACAAATTATCCAAAATGAGAGAACTCTAACTTCTTACAACATGAAAGACTCCAACTAAGAGCTCACCTTTCATACTAAGAGCTTGGACACTAAAAGCTTTCAATTGAAGAACTTCCAACTAAGATTTTATACACTAAGATCTTTCACCTCACAAGCTAGATTGCAAATGCTCATATGCCTTTCACATATAGGCACTTACCACCCAAGATATTACAAACACAACTAATATGGGATAAAAAGTAAATGTGGTTACCTTGATACAAATATTAAATTTACACCTAATTACAACTAAGCACCACCATGTGGACCAATTAGGAAATTGCATTGACTTTATGGGCCCAAAAAATATTAAATGTATAATTTAAAGAACTTTGCACAAACTTCTAAATGCCACCTACACACCTTGATAAATAAAATGATCATTTTTTAATCTTTTTTTAGTACCCATGTGCCTTGGTAAATGAAATGACCTTTTTCTATTTTTCTCCTTTTAATTTTTACTTTTTACTATTTTTCTTCCATTTTCGTCACTTTCTCTCTCGTTATATTTTTTTTAAATTGTGGTCCCTTTTTTTAATGCAAGATGCTCCTACACCAAACACTCGAGGTGGGAAATTTTTTGTGAATTTGGATTCACAAAATGAAGGATCCATTTTTATTTTTATTTTCATTCTCTTCCAACATGTAGCTAGAACAAGTATCTACTTTTGAAAATAACGCTTCACACAAATTGACTTCCTCCAAGTGTAACTCACATTCTCCTCCAATCTTGTAGGATTTAATGCAACTACAATAAATTTGGCAAGACCATATAAATCATTCTTTGCATACACCACTATCCTCATGCAAACTATAATCAGTATCTTCTAAATTCATCCCAATTCAATACCCCACGATGCATAAAAAATTACCTCTTTCACATATTCATCTTTTTTTTCTTCTATAATGTCTTCAATAGGGCATGTAATTGCTTCACTTCTTTGGCCTCCAACCAAGGTATTCCACTCAACCTGTACTACTGCAATCGTAAATCATCTTCATTAATTATAGGTTCATGAACCTCTTTATATCCATCCTCTTGCTCTTATTTTTTACCATATGCATGACACTCCACCACATCTTCTTTCTTTCCATCAAAATAATCATCACCATCTCTTTTTGATGAAGCACTCTTCTCTTTTGCAACTCCACTTCTAATTCAACCACTTGCTTCTTCAAATCTAGTATTGCAACTCTTATCACTTTTTATTATCTCTCTCTAATTTTCTCAAGTTTAGGAATTCTAAGAATCCATACAATCACAAATGTTACCTCCTTTTTTCTCTTTTCCATACTGATGTCCTCTTAAGAAAAACTTCACCCAACCAAATGTTTTGGTGCAAACTACCTCACAATCGATGATTTGTCTACACACTCAAGAGCTCTTGCTCTGATACCACTAACAAATGGACACTTTGATACCACTGACGAAGGACCACACCACCCTTACCAACTCATAACCAAAGAAATAACAACATGGAGATAAAGAGAAGACAAAATGATTTACAAAGTATATATGAATACTTGAAATACCTTACAAATTCTCCAAAATGGGAAAACTCCTTCTCACAATGTGAAAAAGATTCCAACTGAGAGCTTCACCTTCCATACAGCTTTCACCCAAAGAGCTTCTAACTAAGATATTACACTAAAGATATTTTACCTTAAGACCTTGACTACAAATGCTCATATGCCTTGTTTAAATATAGGCACTTACCACTCAAGATATTACAAACACAACTAATGTGAGATAAAAGATAAATGTAACTACCTTGACACAAATATTAAATACCCACCTAATTACAACTGAGCACTACCATGTGGGCCAATTAGAAAATTACATTACCTTTGTGGGCCACAACAAATATTAAATACATGATTTGAGGAACTTTCCACACACTTCTAAATGCCACCTAAACACTTCGATAAATAAAATGACCCTTTTTTTCTTTTTATAACACCCATGTGCCTTTTTAAATGAAATGACATTTTTCTATTTTTCTCCTTATTATTTTTTTAATTTTTTATTATTTTTCTTCCATTTTCATCACTTTCTCTCTCCTTATAACTTATTTTAATCATGCTCCCCCTTTTTTTGATGCAAGATGCTCCTGCATCAGACAAAGATTCACAAAATGAAGGATCCACTGCTGATATATATATTTTCCCTTCTCTTCCAACATCTAGCTAAAACACGTATCCACTGCTGAAAAAATATTGCTTCACAAAAAATTAATTCCTCTAAGTGTAAAAATATTGCTTCACAAAAATTTAATTCCTCTAAGTGTAACTCTCATTCTTCTCTAATATTGTTGGATTTAATGCAACTATAATAAACTTAGCAAGACCATACAAATATTTCTTTGCATACAACACAAGTTCCTTGTGCAAACTATAATCAATATCTTCCAAAACCATCTCAAATTCAACATCCCATGTGTTGGGTGGATATTTTGCAACTGACAGTTTTGGATAAAATCTAGTCATAAAATAAGATGACCAGCCATAGCATGTGAGACATAGTCTCTCCTACCTTAACAGGAAGGCCCCCCCTTTTACCATTCCTTGGATTAGCTCAAGGTAAGGAGGAAGTTGAGACATTTTGTAAGGGTTGCTACTAATATTCTTTCCTCTTAACTTTTAGGAAAGAATCCATTTACCTGTGGAGCGAGTAATGAACAAGATGAAACCTCAAACTATACATATATCTAAATTTATAAACAGTGATACCAATAAACCAATGCCAACTCAAAGACTGATTGAAAGTGTTTCAATTGGCTCTAAGTCCTGTTTGTTTGATTTATAATAAAAATCACTACCATTGGGGCACAAAGACTTCCATAAGTAGATGATTTCTCTTCTATTCTATAAGAAAAACCTCTACCATTGGAGCATAAAGACTTCCAGAAGTAGAGAAATTCTAACTATTTTCATGAATTTGAGATACCAATACAAGCTATAGTCAAAGCTTCCAGTCTATGTATCACTGCAATCGCTCCTAGTCAAAGCTTCATCTTTGACTGCTTCTTAACTCACTATGCTCTATTATTGAACACATAATAACAATATGATTCGAAGACATTAGATACAAATTTCAGTCAAAGCTTCTAATTTTCTCTATCACAATTGCTTCCAATCAAAACTTTGAATCCAATTGCTTCTTTTATTTACTTTTCTCCCAAATTTGTACTGCACAATCAAAGTGATGCTTGCACAAGTCTAATAGAGTTTTCTTGCATACAATAAAAGATGATTTTTACAAAGATGGGAACACTCCTTTATATAGGCAAAAGAGTCAAGAAAAAAGTGGAGGAAAAATTGGAAGCAAATCAACCAACTTTGACCCAGTCTAACTAACAAGAGAAATTATTGGATTACATGTTGCTACACATGCAATTCATATTATATGTAATTACACATTTTCATGTAATACATCCTCTTCAATTACAAACATGAAAGAAGAAGAAGAATAAAGATAGAAGAGAATTGAAACAATCCTAGGGATTGTCCTGAAGGGCCTTGTACTTGGCAATGCAATCCTCGATGATCATAGGATCAAGAGTTCCTATATTTTGTGCCACTACATTCACTTTGATAACAATGACTTTGCATCTAATGATAGCCTTTGACTCTCATTGATGAATTGTCCATTGTCATTTGAAATCTTAATGTGATCAAGCTTTTTCTCATTTAATTTGTCGTGAATTCTCCTTTGTAGATTGGCACATTCTGGAGTCTCCAACTCTTTGAAGACCTTCTTGATGATGTCCAGATATAACTCAAAACAACTTTCTACCAACACCTTTAAATTCTTATTTTTTGAAGAAAAGTGCTTGGTGCATTCCCACATGAACCTAGGTCCTCAAAAAACTGTTGGAAAAATGGAGATCAAATAAATTACCACTTCTTTGATTTGAAGCAAACCTTCTTTACTGGATGTCATCATTCTTTATAGAAATTCTGGCATATCTTGACTTGCTACAACATGAAAGTTTCAATGGGATTGAATATATCCATCATTAGAAGATATGGATTCTGACTCCATAAGAATATTGGAAAAATGGATCTCTAAGGAACAATATATTTGGAGTATTGATTAGATACTCATGGAACATATGCAATGAATTTGATGTAATATGGAAAGTACATGCAAAGGGCTAAAATGAGACTTAGGAAGATGGATGACATGTAAATGTGTATGGAAAAATGATGGGTTCTTATAAAGATGCCTTGAGGAATGAAGGCTAGGTGCATGGGAATGCGTGCAAATGATAGATTTTGACTTTTGAGGGTGAGCTTTAGTCAAAAATGGGTTCTCAAGATGCAATTACATGTAATCATGACATGCAAGTGGGTGCAGAGAGTGAGATGCATGAGAATGGGAATGGAGAATGAGATTACATGTATGTGTGATTGATGGATGGAAATACATGTAATCACATGTGAAGAATGAGATGCAATGTGTTATGATATGTAATGATGGAGATGGAATGAAACATGATCAAGTTCTTGGGAAAGAACTTGCAATTTTTTTCAAAAGAAGAAAAATGAAAAAGCAAGCAAACAAACAACAAAAACATGCACAAAACAAACACATGCCTTTGGTCTTAAACTCAAACATGTCAACAAGCAAGTTGCTTGAAAATGCAAATTCGAATTTGGAGTTTGGAGAAAATCCAAAAGTATGAAAATGAGAATTTTCATCATATTTAAAGGAAAAATACACTTTTCATGGCATATATATGGACAAGTGTGCAACTTCCAGCTAAAATATGCATGAAAATAACAAGATAATTATGAATTGATGAGAAAGTTTGAAAATTTCCACTTACTTGAAGATCAAAGAGCCAAAATAGCAAGATTTGTAGACTTTGAAGACCAATTCTCCCTCAAATCCAGATTATCAAACAATTTTTTGACTTCTTTCGTACTTGCATGTAGTGGACATTCAATGGTCAAATTGACATGAAAATGGCAAAAACATAGTCTCCAAAGACAATAGCATGCATTAAAACTCAAAAACAACCCCTCTTGATCCAAATGTATGGCATGGAATGCCATTTTTTGAGTTTTTAAAACAAAAATGTGACTTTTTAATGCAAAAATCTGGGCCATTTTGGCAAAAATGAGGCCAAAACATGGATGATTTTGAGTCATTTTTTACTTGTGAATGAAAAAATGACTTCCCCAAATGCTATTACATGGATCCAAATGCAAAAAAGTGGATAAAAACCCCAATTTTCTGGGCATTTTTAGCAAAAATGTGATTCATAAAAAGGCATGAAATAAAGTTTTTTTGATATCTAAAGGCAAAAATATGTTCTTCAATAGCATATATATGGATTAAAACCTCAAAATACTTATATTTGAGCCAAAAAGTGATCAAAACTTCCCCAAATCTAGGCATTTTAAACAAAAATGTGGCTCAAAAATACAAAAATACGAGTCATTTTTATCTTGGATATGCAAAATTATGACCCCCAAATGCATATATATGCATTAAAACTCTAAAATGCCCCTCTTGTGATGGATTTAAAGCCATCATATGGACATATCTAAGCATTTTTGATGAAAAATGTGTTCTTGGAGGAAGAAACCTTCAAGTTTTTTGCCCTTTAATCTTCAAAAATGGGGTTTTCAGATGTAAATGCATTTGTTATGAGAAAAATGCACTTTAAAGATGCATATACATATTTTAAGAACATGTATTGAGATTCTTTTTATCCAAACACACCTTTTTGGTGTATTGATATGTTTTAAAAGTATGCATTTTGGTCAAAAACGGGTTTCCAAGATGCATACGCATATTTTCTAAACAAACCACACCTTTTTGACGTCTTTGCATTATTTTAAATTTGCATATCTCACCTTTTAGATGTGATTGCACGTTTTAGCAATATGCATTTGTGTTGAGATTATGTGTGGCACACATTGCATAATATTATTATATTATTTTATTTTATTTTATTATGTAATGTTGCACATAGGAGCACCTAGATGGACATGCAACATGTAAAGATTCTCATGGGATATTCTTGATAAGTTGTATTGTAACATTGTGATAATATTTAATGTGATAATTTAATATTGGGGAAAATAATTAAATGTCCAATATTAAATGTGCGGTTAGTGGGTTAGTTAGCTCATGGTTTTAGCAAATTGATTTATGTAATATCATTTGGTGGTTTTGTGGGACTTGCTATTATGTATATAAGCAGCCACAAGGGTAGTTGTAAAGATAAGACAAAAGGGAAAAAGATAAGAGTTGAGCAAGACAAGGCTTGACGTGTTAGTCAATGGAGCATTTGTGAAAGTTGGAAGCATGACATGGGATGTGTTGATTCATGCTTGTTCACATGGATTGTTTGGTTGTGGCTATGACTTTGAAGACTTCCATGTTTACATTGCAATGATATTTTTGCTAAATAATACATGGTGATGGATGCTTTTGGAGGCTGGGTTGTTTTCCTCAATGAGGGTTTCCTAAGGTATTCTTGTGTGACATTTTTTGTGGTTATGTTGTCCATTATCTTGCCTGTGGATTTCAATTACATATTTATATCAGATCTATTATGGGTTATATGAAAATGATTATATATTTTCTTGCAAATTTCCTTACATCAGTAGCAGAGCTATGATTTTGTTGTCGTAACTCTAGATTGAATCCATCGGAATGCATGAGAGGATAAAAGAAACAAAAAAATATATGGGTTTTGTAGGTTACTTATTGTAGATATGAGGGTTTTAGGTTTTTTTTATGATGAGATGTTGGTAGATTTTGGGCATGTTAATTTTTTTGGTCAAAAGGATTTTTTGGATATTTCATTTAAATGATGGTTTTAGGGGGTAGCTTGCAAAAATGACTTCCTGGGAAAAAATAGACCTCACCATTATATCTGGGTCGATGTTTCCATAAATTTTGATATATAATATGTCATATTTTAGCCATGTTGATAGAAAAATATAAAGGTTTTTAATTTTGGCACATGACAATCGTCAAATACAATCTCGTCAGAATTGTCGTCACCAAAAAAAAAAATAGTGAAAATGGTAAAAATATTGTTTTGGTAAAACAACCATAACTGTCTCTCAGGATATCAAATTTTAGACTTCTTATAGTCGTTGGAAAGCTAATTCAAAGCACTACAACTTGGTGCAGGTTTGATTTTATGATTTTAAGGTTTTTTAAAGGTTTAAAGAGCCTAAAATGCATATATTATTTATTTTGAGCAAAGATTAGGGCATAACTTGAGCATATAGAGTCAGATTTTGGACTTTGAATAGTCAACGAAAAACTCTTGGAGAGCACTACACATTGGTTCAAATTTGGTGCAGGTTTAGCATGATTTATTTATTGATATATTGATCTAAATGGTTTATGATATATATTGACTATGGCAACATTGTGAGTTTATGGCATTGCATATTTTAGAGACTTGGAGTTTGATGTCATTGTATACTTTTCTTATATTTTAGATTGGTCTCATGAAGATATGGTTATCATTATTTATCTTGGATATTTATGATGACTTGTTGAGTCTACAAGTTGTGCAGTGTTGTAAGCAGTCTATACTTACAGGTTACATTTATGGCTTGTATATGAGTTATCCTTGCCCATTGATCTTTTATTATTGATGCATATTCATATTGGTGGCTTGGACTTGAGTTGTTTATGCCTTAGTCACATGATTTGTTGATTTGTCTTCATGTAGAAGTCAATGAGATGATGTTACCAGGTACAATCATGGTGGAGAATTGTGGTTGATTATTTAATGCTGATAGGTTGGACACATTGAGATTTAAATGCTCAATTCATGGATGTGATCATGGTGCCATGGATTTTGGCATGACATGATTGAATTTAGAGATACATCCTTTATGTTCATTAGTTTATATTCCTAATTTGGTTATGGTAGTATATCTTCTTCATTGAGGATCATGGTTATTTGGTTCCTCTTGAGGAGCTCATGATGTGCACTCTTAGTTCTCTAATGGTTTTATGCCTTGGTTGATTCTCATGGTTAGAAGATGGTTTCTCATTATGATTTCATGGATAGCTTGAATACACATTTTAATGGGAGCTTGTGATAGTGATGAGGTGGTAGTGCAGGATTAGTTCCTAGTTTTGTTTGTATCTTCTTTAGTTTGGAGATCTTGTATTTCACTTAGTACTGGCACTTTGGTTGTGTAAGTGTAGACCTAGGGTATCTTTGTGTAGGAGATGGATTTTATGATTTCATAGATGACTAGGTACTATGGTTGAGTAGGAGTTGTTGGTATTGATATATTTATTGAGTATTTGCAGATGTTGAATGTTTGTCTTAGATCCTATTGCTGCAAAAGTATCTTTGACATTTGCATGGTGCACTTGTTATCTTTAGGGTGTGTGAAGATGGTTGAATCTTGAGGATTCATAGGTTTCTTGGTTATCTTCATGGTGTGTGGAGATTGTTCCTCATGGTATGTGGAGATGGTTTTCTTCATGTTGTGTGGGAATGGTTTCATCTTGAGGACTCATGGGGTTCTTGGTAAAGATGTGGTTTATGCTTTCATTTGACATGTTATCCTTTGTGTTATGATGAATTCATTATTATGTCATGGTATACTCTTGATACATGTTTATATTTTTGACATGTTATAGTATGTTCGTATAGATCATGTTCTCTTTGGTTGAGATGGTTAGATCATGTTGTTATATTTATGTTTCTAAGGCCATGGTTGGAACTTTGACATTTATCTTGGTTTAGTTTCTTGGTATTGAGTACATTGATAATTTTATGGATGCTTCATGATATTTCTATGTTGCATTTGGAGTTTTCATGGATTGATTAGATACAGGTGCTCATGGATGCTTAGAGACAGTGGTGGTGCTGATTTCTCTTGTGATTAGAGATATACTTGTTGGGATAGTTGATGGTTTCAACAAGAAATTCGAGGGGCATTCACTTGATATGGAATTGGGAGGAGATTATTCTTAGATGAGTCTTTGTTGGAGACTTGGATATCTTGATGAGCATTCTCATTCCCCACTCTTTGTCTACTTGACTTTTTGCTACTTGAGAGGTGTAGCCCATTGTTTCTCTTAGGTGCATTGTGTTTATGTTTGTCTTTCATTATATGGATTTTGACTTGATTTAGTTTTGGAGAGTTTATTTGAGAGATGGTTTAGCATTGGTTATCTCCATGTGCATATGGTGTTTTTATGTTGATTGAGTTTGGGAGATGGTTTTATATTGTGCATATTTCTTGGATTAGGAATGATTATTCATTGGTTTAAGAATGGTTATTCCTTGGTTTATGAGTTTGATCTCCTTGTGAGAGGCTTACATCCATGATTAGTTATATGGTATGGTTTGGGTGTTGTTGTGGCTTCTTGATTAGGGTTTTATGGAGGAGATATGACTTGACACAAGTTACATCTAGAGGTGTGTGTAGAAGGAGATAATGCAGGTTATGATTTGCAAGGTTTCTCTTTGGTCTTGGTTATCTTCATGGATGTTCAATTTCACTTACATTGGATTTGAGATTGGTTAGAGATTGTGATCACTAGTTTGTGTTCATGTATATCATGTGAGAGATGGCATGGTTATTCCTTTATCTCCTTCCTTTGGTGGTTGTGGAGAACTTGGGAGAGCATTTGCGACTTGTTACGAGAATTGTTCTTGTAGGTTATTAGTTTATGTGTTGTGGATGTCCTCGATACTACATGGATTCACTTCTTTGAGATGTTGTGAGTGGATTGGTTATAGATTTGACATTATCTTTTGTAGTGGGAGCTTCTTGGTATATATGTGGTAGGTATTTCCCGTGAGACTTATGATTGCAGGTTACAAATTGGATATGTTGATGATGTGGGATTCACTTGGTATACTTTTACAAGTATGGATAGTTGGATGAGTTGACACTTGTTATGGGTGTTATTTCAGCTATGGATATTTAACAACTACAGATACATGTGATTACCTTTGGATCAGGTGTTTGTGCTTAATATTTCAATTGGTAAAAGATTATGTGATCTTCTAATGCGATAGGTTGGATGGCTTTCTCTTTGGATGGCTTCTATGTATGTCTAGTGACAGTGGCATAATAGGAGGTGAGATCATTCATGTTTGAGATGTTGGATACTTTGATTTTGTTGCGGGTACCCAGATGGAGCACTTGGTGTACTTTGATCCATAATGGTGGATGTGCTAGGAGTGATTGTTCCCTTATTCATATATGTGGCTACAAATTGACCCTATGTAATGTATACAACAAGTGAGAGATTTTTGAGATTATGTGTGTTGCACACATTGCATAATATTGTTATATTATATTATTTTATTTTATTATGTAATGTTGCACCTAGGAGCACGTAGATGGACATGCAACATGTAAAGATTCCCATGGGATATTCTTGATGAATTGTATTGTAACATTGTGATAATATTTGATGTAATTATTTAATATTAGAAAAATGAATTAAATGTCCACTATTAAATGTGGGGTGAGTGGGTTAAGTGGCACATGATTTATGTAATACCACTTAGTGGTTTTGTGGGACTCATTACTATATAAGTAGTCACAAGGGTAGTTGTAAAGACAAAACAACAGGGAAAAAGACAAGACTTGAGTAAGACAAGGCTTGATAGGTTAGCTAAGGGAGCATTTGTGAAGGTTGGAAGCATGACATGGGATGTGTGGATTAATGCTTGTTCACATGGATTGCTTAGTTGTGGCTATGTTTTTGAAGGCTTCCATGTTTGTATTTCAATGACATTTTTGCTAAATAATACATGGTGATGGATGCTTTTGGAGGTTGGATTTTTTTCTCTCAATGAAGGTTTCCCAAGGTATATCTCATGTCACATTTTTTTGTGGGTATTTTTTCTATTCTATTGCATGTGGATTTCAATTATATATTTATTTTAGATCTATTATGAGTGATGTGGAAACAATTATATATTTTCTTGCAAGTTTCATTACAATTTGCATCTTTTTTATGCACTTAAATGCATTTTCATTCAAAATCTCACCTTTTTAGATGCAATGACATATTTTGAATTAAAATGTTCTTGTAGACATGTTTTGCATAACTTAAGTGATGAATTAAACACATGCCAATTTAATTTTTGATGAAATATTACTTAAATGGGTCATTAAATAATATTTAAGTAATATTTACTAGAGCATTAAAAATAAAATAAAATAAACAAAATAACTCAACTTAAAAATATAACATAAAGTGCACTATAGTTACTTTAAGTGAAAAATCAAAGAGATAAAGTAACTTAAAAACATAACATAAAGTGAATTTTTGTTATATTTTTCAAAAAGTGAATGTCAAATTATAAATATAACATGATATTTTTAATTCATGTAGTTGCATCAAAAGGGTCCAATTTTTTAGCACTAAATTAGTCATATCTTTTGGTTGCCAACTACAATTAAGCCCTCAGATAGATCAAATCAAAGGGAAAACCAAAAGCAATGACTTGTGCAAAACAAAAGGACAAAAAACCAAAAAACACCTGCTCAAAAATGGAAGAAAGGATGTTGAAGGCCTCAAAAAGCAAGCATAGGATAGATGAAAAAAAAATTAAAAAGACTTGACAAAAGCCTTCATTTTAAGGATTCATTATATTAATTGGAGCTGATTGGTTGATCAATACTAACCAATTAAATAAAAAACTAAACTTTGAGAAATGTGAAACTAGGTTGAAAAAGTTTTGTACTATTACCTATATTTTGTGGTGACAAAATGCAGGACAACAACTAGCTCTGTCTAGGGAATGTTACTCATTTGTTCTTGAAAACAAAGAGTGACATAGAATCTAGTTCTCTAAGTATCTTAATCCACTCCATTGGGCTATAGAGTCAGGCAACCAAAACTAAGCAAACTAATGTGACTAAAGCAAAGAAAATCTAATAAAACAAAATGTGCAAGTGCACTTATTAAAAACAACGAAAAACCTACCTAATTAAAACTAGCCAAAAATGCAAATTTTTAGATGAAACCATTTATTGGCTCAACAAAATAGCTACCTTTTTTTAATAGCTTGCAATACCTTGCATGTTCGCATGCAACTTCATATCGATGGAACAAGTACAACAGGAGAAATGATGTAAAGGCTTGATGTAACACTGCTTGGAAGAAATGAAGGAATTCACCTTTTGAGATGAAACTTGTGTACTGCTACTCCAAGAAAGGTCCATGAATGGAAATTGCTCCTCCAGAACCAAATGTACTTCTTTGACATCTTCTTGAATTACATTTTCATGTCTAGGTACATGAGGAATCTCTAGCTTTCCATTAGCCTCCAACCAAGCAAGATGTTGGATTGGACATCCTCTTGATTAAACAAATTTTGAATTTTTCTTATCAATTGCAATTTTTTTTACCAGTTCATCAATTATTGGCACCTTAAAATGATCAAGAAAAGCTTGCTCATATGATTTCAATAATGACATGACTCCACTGCCTGGATCAACATATTGCTCACAACCATCTGATTGGGGAAAGTCTTTATTATTTATGAGAAGTTCTTTCTCAAGCTCTAAAGTAGAACACTTATGTAAATTGTACTCAAGTTCCTAACCTAGAGACACAAAAACATCATTTTCAACTTGCTTTGAACTTGTTTCCATGCCAACTTTTGTGACACGGCCATCTTGAACCTTGGAAGAAATGTTTTCCTTCATCTTTTAATCACGAGCATTCTGAGACTGCATACACTAGATATGAGATTCGCCAGCTATGTCTTCTTCCTTTTTCTTAGAAGAGAATAACAAGATCACTAGCTTCAGATATATGATGCTTCATTGTTATCTTTGTTAAGGGTGCTTCAATTACAAGCTTTTTAGATGGTGAAGCTAACTTTTGTTGATTCCCAACAATAGAACAGTTAAAAAAGGCCTCCTTTGTACATCTGAGGAATGAAGAACATTCCTTCAGCTATTTGCTTTTTGAGAGCAAGTATCTCATTTGCTAACCTCTACATTGCAAGATTTGTCCTTGTACTAGAAGAAAATGAATTAGAAGAATAATGACTTTCCTCAAATCCATTTGCTTCAATTATTATCTTCCTAGCTAGAATAATATCATCTTCAATTTTAATCACCAATCTTTGTGAAGCTACAAGAATAGTCAAGGCTTCTCTCCTTAATAGAAAATTGACTTCAAATTGAATTTGAACATTGATAGAGAAACACTTAAAATTGGCAGTTGTAGGTTGAGAAACAACTAAAATTCTTCATGTCAATTTGTTGAAATGAGCAACAAATTCACGCATAGGCATGTGAGATAATATCTTTATCTGAGCAAGTTGTACCAACAATGCATGAGCATCTTTAGGAGGCTTGAGCCTTTCTTCAAACTTGGCTATGAGAGTAGCCTAGTTTGTCATAGTACATGGTGGTAAATGGTAGAATTAATCAACAACCACACTTTATAGAGTTTCCACAAACAACCTTACACCTATGTCCTCATATTCAATAGCATAAACATCACATACAAGGTAGAAAGCAACAATATGCTCATTAGGGTATTGTTCATCACTGAAGAATTTGGGAAAATTATTTCACAAGCCATCGTGAAGATCATGTAGAGGTGGAGCTAGATTCAATGGTCCAAAAACATTTCCCCAAGGACCACGGGCCAATTACATGTCCTTAGAAAATGCTTGAAATACCTTCAAAAAGTACAATGAATAATTAAAATGAAAAAGGACATAGGCATGCTTTAAATGAAAGCATGAAGCTCTCAAATGCGAGTCATGTCCCCAACAGAGTCACCAAAAAATTGTTGGGTGATATTTTGCAATCGATAATTTTAGATAAAATCTAGTTGCAAAATAGGATGACCAGCCACAACGTGTGAGACAAAGTCTCTCCTATCTTAAAGGGAAGGTTCCCCGTTCTCACCATTCCTTGGATCAACTCAAGGTAAGCAAGAAGTTGAGAGATTTTGTAAGGGGTGTTACCAATATTCTTTCCTCTTAACTTTCAAGAAAGAATTCACTTACCTGTGGAGCGATTAATGGGCAAAATGAAACCTCAAACTACACTTATATCTAAAGTTGTAAAAGGTTGTATTGATAAACTAACACCAACTCAAAGACTGATTGAAAGCGTACTGGTTTGGCTCCAAGTCTTGTTTGTTTAATTTATAAGAAAAATCACTATCATTGGGGTGCAAAGACTTCCAAAAGTAGATGATTACTATTCTATTCTATAAGAAAAACCTCTACCACTAGGACATAAAGAATTCTAGAAGTAGGGAAATACTAACTATTTTTTGTGAATTTGAGAATACAATACAAGCTACAACCAAAGCTCCTAGTCTATGTATCACCACAATTGCTCTTAGTCAAAGCTTTGTCTCTAATTTCTTCTTAAATCACTATGCTATATTATTGAACACATAATATAAACATGAATAAAAAACAATAAACAAAAATTTCACTCAAAGCTTCTAATTTGCTTTATCAAAATTGCTTCTAGTCAAAGCTTTGAATCTAATTGCTTCTTTTATTCATTTTTCTCCCAAATTTATACTACACAATCAAAGTGATGCTTGCACAAGTCTGACAGAGATTTCTCCCATGCAACAAAAGATGATTTTTACAATGAGGGGGGTACTCCTTTATAAGGTAAAGGAGACAAGAAAAAAGTGGAGGAAAAAGTGGGAGCAACTCAACCAACTTTGACTCGGTCTAACTAACAAGAGAAATTATTGGTTTACATGTCACTACACATGCAATTCACATTATATGTACCCATTTTTATGTAATACATCCTCTTCAATTACAAACATGAAAGAAGAAGAAGA